>VZTU01029194.1:313-30039 GCA_013400835.1 Zapornia atra
CCACCTTCTTAATGCTAAATTTATCACAGATCCACTTAAGATTTTTTTAAATGGAAACTAAACCTGACTGTTGAATCAGGCGTTTGGTACTTCGAATTCTAGTGTGTTCTTAGGGGACACTTTGCTTTAGAGATAACTAGTGGCATGTAGTATCGCAATTTCACAGGAACCTTCAGATATTCATGATGTAACTCCAGTCTCATTGATATCTAAGTAGAATAACTACAGCCTGACTATGGTATCTGTAGTTTCATTTTTCACCTCCCAGTCTAAAACTGATTCTCTGTGATGTGTATTATTTGCCACTTCTTATATTTCTTCTCAGAGGCAAGGAAATTGTGCTCCTGGTGAATCTCCTATCAAAGAAGAATCACATTAGATATAGCTATCTAGAAAGCACTCATGATGCTGGAATAGCAGTTAGTTATATAACTTTGGAAAGTTTTGCCCTATGGCTGCCCACCCATGCTAGGTAGTTTTTTTTCAGTTTGTATCCACTGCAAACATTTATGATGCAATGAGTGTTTTTATTTTAGCTACTTATTCCCTGACAGTGTAAAATACATTCTCACAGTAATTAAAAACATCATACTTATTAATGCCTTTATTTGCTGTTTGCTTTTCAGTTAAGCTTAATTTATCTAGGACCATAGGTATCATCTTAAAACTGCAAGGCAGTTCTGTGAGCATGACTCACCATAAGCCCATCAGATAATATTTTTTTTAACTGTATTTGATAGCAATAAGAGTTTATATATGTAGGAAAATTGCTGTTGCTTTTAACAAAATGTAACAAAATTTGTAACATGCATACATCCTAAGAATGAAACCGATCTTTGTTACCAGATCTAGAACCTAACCCTGCACTCAGGGCTTTTCAGGAAGAATACTCTAAAAGTCTTCAGGCACTTTCCTGGAGAGATGGTAATTTGCGGTTATGAAACTCCACAGAAGCCCTGTGTAATCTCTGCCAAGTCATTTGTAGCCATATTAAAAGAGTATGTGATGGTGCCCAAGAATGACTCGGGTATGTGCTTATAGTTCAAAATAATAAAAAACCCCAAACTATTAAGGGCTTCTACCCTCTATGAGAACTCAGGATCTGAGAAGCCTGGATAGAAAGCAGTCTGAGTCACTTACAAATCCTTTATTTAGGGGCTCTTATATGTCTTGTGTTTCTCCTTCCATATCAGAGGAGGTGATCTGACAAATTTGGCCCTTAGTTGCAATAGTTTTTGCTTTGTGCCTGTTTTGTGGGGGCTGTAATCTAGTGTATATCAGAAGCTCTACAGACACGTGTCTGAAAGAAATGCTAATGATTTATCATTCAGAGATTTTGTCATGCTGGGTAGAGTCAGATCTTGCTCAGGAAGACACACAGCATAGATTCACTTGCATAGCTCCATTTGCAGAGCAATCATAATAGTATTCACAGAGGTAGAATGAGAGTTAAGTTGCTGAGTATCAACAAGACTAGCATTAAATAATTTTGAATAATGTTCAATATCACTGTGATTTGTTTCCATGTCAAATAATCTCTTGCCTTTTTTTTCTTTTTCCTTTTTTTCCCATATTCACATGACCAGTAGAGAATAATCATGCCCAGAGGAAAATATTAATTGGTCCTATGTGGCATAATACATGGGAAGCTATGTTTATTTGAAACTAACCCAGTTTAAGCCGGTGTTACTCAGCCTGTAGTCTATAAAATGTTAGAAGCAGCCTGCAAAATAATTCCCTCTTCTACTTTTTTATTGATTCAGATATATGTATTTTTCATTTAATGTATGGGTGCCAAACGCAATTGCTTTATTATTTATTTGTTTGTTTGGTGGTGGAATCTCTTTGCTTTCCTATTTTTTTAGTCTATGTAAAATTCTTCAATCATTAAACAAGAGAAGGGAAAAAGTAGTGATATAGCATTTTTTGTAATTATTTACAATAAGAAGCAGGATGCATTGTCATTGAAGGTGGTGTGTGCTTGTGTAGAGGTTTGCTCGTAAGAGGGAACCAGGAATGGCAGAGTGAACTTTGTTTCAATGCTGTAAATCAAAGTGAATTTTAACAACTTCACAATTCCCTGTAGCTTTCATGTCCACATTATAAGATACTGTGACCTTGGAAAGAACAGTCAGAGGCTGTACATATTGATAGATGTGACTCCACAACAGTGAGGAGGAAGGGAAAGATGGGTATGAAAAAAATCTGACTTCCATCTTATATTTAGTCAGCATTTTCCATGTCTCTGATACTAATCCATAAGGAAGACACTTGTAGAAAACAAGTTTTTGCAAAAAGCTTTGTTATGGAAACCTTTCTAAATCAATCAAATCTCATTCCACATAGTATACATGGGTGACTTATTAATGGGAGTAGCTCAACTGTGGTCCAAGTGTTGCCTGCATCCAAAAGTTTGCAGCTTTAGGGCCTCAATTTGTAAGATTAGGCAAGTGCATTTCATTGTATAAGATATTCAGATGCTTAAGTGCTGTATGCATATATTTCTACATGTTTGTCTTACATTTGTTGTATATGATTGCTAGACCAATCAGCAACTATGGTAGCAATTATGGTAACTCCCTATATTTAGCGTATGGTAATAGACTATAAATACACTGGTCGGGGAATCCTATATTCCTAATCTGTTAAGTACGCAGGTCACCCCAGAGGTTGCTTGTGTGTTTCTATACTTAAATATATCCCTTATTATATTTGTGGGTTTAAATAATGCCACTTTTCACCTTTTGCAGTAGTCTGAGCAGGTGCTGCAACCATTTTTAGTTCCTTTATGCACCCAACCTTATTTCCTTGATTGAAAGCAAATTTCCTTCTCTAATTTATATGAAGGAAAGTTAGTATTTTCTTACATTCCTGTGTCCAGCTGGGAGACAGTGGAGATTCTGAGCGGGTTGACAGGGTGTTTTCCCACCGCCTTCAGCAGACTAGGCAAATCTGTTTTAAAGATGTGTCCAACATATGGTATTATTTTAATGGTTTCATTGATCAAGTTCAGAGCATAAAATCCTTAAGGTTTAGAAGTTGCAGCATTATTTATTTAAGGAGAAAGAAACATTTTCACATGGCAATATAATTTATGAAACGTCACTCTTTCCTAGAGGTTCATTCTTGAACACTGATGGCTTTCTAATGTGTAGCAGATACTGTATAAATTACAGCCATGAAGAGCCTTGTTTTTATATACTTAGTAAGTGTTATCAATAGTAGAAATTCACAGGTGGACAGACAAAAATGTCCTGTTCTGGGATTAACTCTAAATCAAGCTCTGCTACACATATGCACCATATGGATCTGTTTTCTTTCTCATCCATTATAGAAATGAGAGGAAGTAGTTCATTGTTTCCTCATCCAACTCTCAGATTTGCAGGTTCCTCAAGGTAATAATTTTTTTATATGGTCTATTTAATGTGCTAGGGAATTTTTTAAAGCCTTCTGTTGAATCTATAGGGAGAAGTTCATGTTAGTGCACTGGGAAAGCTTTCTGAGCCCATCGTTTTACTAGAATATATAATCGCATAGCTGAACTTCTGCAGCTACAGAATTTTTCAGAATCATGCCAGGCTCACTCACTAGTGTGGGTTAGTTGTGAGGGAAAAAACCCAAGCAACAAAACCTATATATCATAAAAATTATACTAAACAACCCCCTCATCTTTAACTTTTCCTGAGGGGCATCTACCGTTCAAAATATAAGACGACATTTATGAGTCTCTAATTATAGTGTAATGTTCTGCTGAGCACTGGCTTTGTTAGCCAATATCCAGAACCATATACACAAAAATCCTAACACTAAGTTGCAATAGTCCACTTCAATTGATTATTGCCCACCATGAATGGGAGCAGGAGGAGTCTGCAAAGGCTAAGGTTTTAATCATGCAAGAAACACTGTAATTTTTCAGAAATATTTTTTCTATAAAAACATTTTTAAAATGGCTACACATTTTAAATGATATCATTTATCCACCTAGCACTGAAGTTCACACTATTGCAGGGGTCTTGGACTAGATGATCTCCAAGTGCCCCTTCCAACTCCTATCATTCTGCGATTTTGTGGTTGTTCAGGAAAACCATAACTGTAGTTTATAATGCAGGCTGATGCTAAAATATTTTTTTTAATATATGACATATTATTATAGATGTACATACAATAAGGCCAAACAGAAATACCTAAAAGTGAATTTGGTTGCAATGTCAATGGTTGACTCTAAACACACATTTACATCACATATGGATTAACTGCTCTGTGAGCAATCCAATATATATTTAACATCACATTGGCTATGTGGAATGAGTCCATGCACAAAGTGCCTCTGACCATTTTTTTAGTAGGTTACTTATGTGCATGAACAAATCATCATAATACTTTTTTCTTATACTTAACTAAAGAATATTCTCTATTCCACTGATTTCAAAGGGACTTGATTTTTATTCCTCTGGTCCTTAATTATTAAATATATAAATTTTTAGAAAAGCAGTCATTCATCATCTGTACTTTTGACTACTATTCTGTTCTTCATGGACACATCCGTCTAAAAGTTTACTTTTTTTAAAAAGTTCTTTAATTAGTAAATTCACATAATAAAAAACTATATAGAAAAACAGAAAGAAGAAACTCCTTATAGTTTGTGAACAGCAAATAGACAAAGCTTTAGTATATTTATCTGTAATGAAAACACATAGAGAAATGCAGACTAAATAAAGGAAGATAAACTTTGGCAAATATTACAACAAAATCTCAATTTATTTTTTAACCTACAATGTTAAAATGTCCCCTTTCTACTGGACAAGACTTAGAATGGGGATAGGAAATACATAGAATTGCTCACACTACTAGTTCTTTGAGAAAAATATAATGATGACATGATGATGTCTATGATTAATTGCTTGTGGCTAATCAATATTCAAGTTCAAAGACTTACCTCAGGAATTAATCCTATTCAGCAGCTACTTGGAAACACTAAGTAAATTGAAAGCCTTCATATCAGCCTCAACTAATCTAGAACTGCCAATCGCGATCTTCAGAACACATTCTCTTATACATCTATTTGTGTGCTTTCGATTCCCCAAAACATTTATATTGCATTTGAAATTTCCTGTCTTTGCATGAACATGATTTTCTCTGTGCAGCAAGGGTAATTTACAGGAATCTTTACAGAAGTCTTCCCCCATCAACGCCTCCTCTATCCCTTTTATGGAGGAATATAAACATATATATCACTGCCCTATAATGTTTTCTTGATGTACTACTTTACATGACTTTCATAAGGAATCAGTAAGACTCAAAAGCTGATCTCTGATTTTACAATATTTAAGGGAACCACTCTGTTTCATTAAATTCTAATGGCATGACTGGTTTTTATTTATTTTACGGTGCACATATGTGTGATCAACTATGAAAAATACTCGTAATAAAAGTAAAACTAAAAGCTTTTTACTCAACAGCATTGCCCTTTTTTTAATCTGTGTTCATTATATTTGTTGAATCTCATGAGAAAAAAAGATTGCAACTTTTACTCATGTTAGACTAGTGAGCTGAACTGCATTAATCATCAGATTATCATTTGAAGTACAGGTAAACCATTCGATACATATTTGTATAAATGTAGGTGCCATTCATTTCCTACTGCTACAAATATATTTGGTGTCGGAAAAAAGTGTTGTCTGAGAAATAGTTTTGAAAATACATTTTTAAACATCTTAATGGTTATACAAAAGGGAAAATTGAAGAGCAATATGTAACATTATTTTTGCGTACTTCACTCTTCTGGGTGAACTTCAGGCTATGGTGAGATTAATGTCTTTACTTTGGTGAGATCAAAATTTCATCCTTAAATCTTCAATGCTAAACCTAAAATTTTATCTTCAGTTGTATATTTGATTAGTTGCCAGTAATGTATAGTATAATTCTGACATATAGTAGTTATTTTTAGGGATTTGACTGGGTTTCTCTTCTAGCAATTTGAAATGTTTGACAGGTTGGAGAATATTCAGCAGAGGAAGCTAAGCTCATATGCCATGAAAATACAGCTATTTGCAGGTAGATATTACAAGGGGAAAATATGGAAAACATGCTGAGTTATTTGTGTCAGAAACTATTTTTTAATTTAGGCATCAGCGATGTAGACTTTCATTCCATTTTACAGAAAATTTGAGCTGTGGGATAAAAGCTAGGAAAAGTAAGAGTTAAGAATAATTATTAACTTTGGTTTGAGCTATGGGTTCATGAAGTGATACAGGGGAAGATGGATTGACCTAAAGTAAAACAGAGTAGCCTGGGATGAAAGCAGTCGCCTGGTGGCAGCGTTCTGCGCAGTTAAGTGTGAGCCTTCCTTTTTCTTTCCCAAGTCAAATTCTTACATCCAGTGTTAGGAGTTCTGCTGAGACCTATGCCTCCCTTCAGGGCATGCCTTGTGTGGCTCAAAGGTACATCATTCTGGGTGGTCTAGGGATATGACTGAGGTGGGACCCCACAGGGAGTCTCATCCAGTCATCTTTCGCCAGAAGGTTGTTGGAATCGCACTTAGACCTCAGAAGTGGACTGAAGGTTTAAATAGAAGGGAAAAACCAGCAGTGAATGTGTTAGAATGTCCTGTAAGAATCAGCTCATTTTTTGAAAATTAATGTGTCTCAGTCATTGTGGGAATTTCAGGTGTGGTATAGGAGTTCAGGAAGGTTTTTTCCAAATCTTACATAGCTGGTTCCGTACAAATAGGCTACATACAAGTACATAGAGACCCAACCCGTGGTTCTTCAAAAAAAAAAATTTAAAAAAAATCATCTGTTCAGAGTTTAAAAGATACTATTGAGTAACATAAAATAGTGAATCTTAGGAACATTGAAACTTTAATTTTATTAAAGCTGTGACAGTAGGACACAATGTACAGAATCGGCAACTTTGAACTGGGTAGATTTCATATGGTGGAAGAGAAATATTGACTAGCAATAACAACAGTGATGGTGTGATGTAGGAAATTGCCCTCTTGTGGTAGGTCTGGACCAACATGGGGTATTTGCCAGTATCTATAGAAATAGAGTAGTTGAGTTGGTTTGGTTGTGTGTATGCTCTGTCCCTAATATGTTACTCATACTGATTACATTTGCATATGAGTCATATTCAGTTTGAATTTGCCAGATGTCCATTTATGTTTGTTTAAATAATGAGATCATTCCATGAAGTGAACAGGACCTAAAAATATAGAGGGAAGACTGTTTAGAAAAACAAGATTGTAAATGCCTTACTTAGATATTTTCACATCTCATGGTATATTATGCAAGAAGCACAGCAATGTTGAGGCATTGTTCTAAAAAAAATGTGTCTGTTGCTAATGCTTCATTAAACAATATATTATATATCAAAGCTTCATTAGATTTGTTTCTATTTCCCAGTCAGTCTCTCCATTAATGGAAATGTTCTTCTTCTGAATGCATTCACATATACCATTTTCAAAGCCAGCATCATTTTGCTGCTTCTCATTTTGGGTTATGTGAATTTCCCAAGTCTTTTCAGAGTGTTTAGTCATTCACTGTAGCATAGAAGAACTTTTAAGTGTACTGCTCAAGGCAAAGCTTGTACATAAACTGAGCAGACAAGGGGCAACTGAATTCTGAATTTTTATGTTATTGAATTTGCATAAACTTTTTACAAGCAATAAAGTTTTCTTATGCACAAAGGGAGACTACCAACTCACTTGAGTTCAAGAAAAACTCCTCAAATGTTTACTTAATTCATTTGAGACTTTTAAAATCTTTCTCAAGCCTCAAGAAATTCTTTTTCCTTCGTATTGCAGCCAATCTTTACACACATTAAACATTTACATTAGTACTTCGTGAAATACATTTAACCGTATACAATTTGAGATTGCTACCTTGGTAAAGAAAGTTAGCAGCATATCAAAACATGCATTTGATGAGCTACTTTGATCTCTTTAGAGCAGAATCTTGCAAGGAAAGGCTGCAAGAAAAGAAAACTGAGAGTTTGGCCAAAGCTCTTGGTTAAAGCCCTGTGAAGAACTATCTAGGAGTGTAGATGATATAATACGCAATAAAAAGAAACCATTGCAAATCAGTTTCATGCTAAGCTCCTTCAACTGATACATCTACCAGAAGCAACAAAATTTGATGACATAATGTGTTTAGAGAAAGAGGTTTCTCATGTTCAGTCTTCAGATGTAACAGATGATATTATGTGAATCGCACTTTATCTGCCCATTCCCCAGAGAAATATGGGTCACAGTCACAAAAACATCTGCAAGCTTCCCCACACAAAATATTCTTTGCATTTTGCACCAGAGAAGAGGAAGGAGGCAAGATCTCTTTCAAATCAGAATAAATGCAACATCACAGCAGTGTGTACATATTGTTCATTTGTTCCAGACTATCTTTTCTAGATGCAGTTTCTTCAGAGCTTAATTTGCTGTTTCGAAGTCTTTCCTTTTCTTGTCAGTAGCAGCTGTTACTTAAGTATATCAAGAGCAGACTTCTCTGAAGTTTATTTGAACTAGATCTGCTTTAAAATCTGTTGTGAATCAGTGGGCTAGGTTCATGTCAGGCTATCTACAGAGTGCTAATGTCTGCTTTTGCTAAGAGAGATGTAAAAACTCTGCACAGGAGACATAGAAGTACAAGCAGACACATTACTGAAGGAGAGTTTTTATGATTGTGTGGCTTCTAGAAAATATGTGTGTGTTCTGCTGGTGACCAGACTCGACACATTCATGTCTGTTGAAACAAAATGCCAAAATACTCAAAAGTACCTGGTTTTGCATGTTAGTAGAGGAGCTTAAAGAGCAGCAAAGCACAGGGTTGTAAAAACGTGTCTCTGTGGATTCAGTCACAGCACTGCAGCTACACCCTGTGCAAATTTTCAAAGTGAAGCAGGAAGGTATAGCCAACTTTGCCTTGCATTCTGTATTGATATTTTTTTCAGAGTCTGTCTGTTACAAAGTCAAAAGTCCATTTAAGTGGTTATTTACTAAAGCAACTAATTGGGCTGAATGATGAGTATATATGTACAGGGAGATACCATAGGATCACAGGTTTCATTGAAAGCTACAGTTAAAGCCGTGAGTCCTAGACACATGAAGCACAGTATTTTACTTTTTTTTTTTTAAATATGGCCATTTGCAGAAGATTGCCACCAGACTGCTAGCCTGGTTTCTCTAGTCTGCTGGGTCCACATAGCCTCACATTAGCATTTTGCTGGTGTTACAGAGTTGGAGACATTGCTTATGGATGGCTTGTGCACAACAGCCTGACAGATGTGTGGAGTTGGGCATCTTCCAAATTCCGTAACTTCCTTTTTTTTGAGTAGCATAACTTTTATGTCCTGTTAGCCTTGTACCATTGCCTTTCAGTCTTGCCCTACATCATTTTTATGTATGTATTTAGTTGCATTTGTGGCTGATTAAACATCAAGTTGAAAACATCTCTCAGTCGTGATACTGTTTGTTCAACATCTGAACTTTACAATTCTAATGAAAAGAATTCTGTAGTACATTTTATTTATTAATGTTATGATATTAAGAAAATTCAAATACCTTTCTGTAAGCTGTATCTTTATGTCATTTATATGACAAAACCTACCAAGTCTTGTTATTGCGTTCTTATCATTTTTGGCGGAGGAAGAAAGGGCCATTGTCCTTAGTTGCAAGTATATAGTTCACATTGTTTGACTCCAATAAAATGTTGGAATAAACAAAGTAGGCAGAAAATATTACTACTTTTCCTCTGGGAACATGCTGCCATTTAAATTTACAGTAGACTTTGAATTTTGAATATGCAGTTGCATGTAGTGAAGCAGAAGCAGTGTCTTGTATAAAAGCAGCAGCTGCAGTTTTAAAAGATGCTGTGGAGATTTATCTAGTCTGGCAGCAAGGCTGTTTAACTTTTTCAGATTTCTTGTGTAGAGCTAGACAGCTGTTGGAAAGTGACTTTTAGTTTCATGTATATTTTATTTTGAAGAAACTCAAGTGCTTCATTAAAAAGTTATTAGTATATTACACGTATAGAAGTTATTTTGGTTATTTTGTTGTTGCATTTGGTTATTGAATATGGTTCAATTTTTGCTGTAAAACCTTGGCATTTATTTCCAGGTTTTCTTAAAGTTGATCTCTATATATATATTTTTTTTTTTTATTTCAACAGCTTGATCAAGTTGTCCGTCAGAGAAATCTGCATAGTTTGGAACTTTTCCTCTCATGTGCACAGAAACAGTTAAGTGTTTTATTAAAGGAAGAGCCAACGACTACAGAGGAAAACAGAGACTGACATTCTCAATACCACTAATAGAGTGTGGTTCTTGAAGCTGCAAGTCTTAATCCAGCAGATGATGAATATATTCTAATCTTTTGGGATTGTATCATTGATTCAAGATTGATTTGATACTATGATTGATAGAAGCTTTGATGGAAGATGTACTTTTATTTATTTATTTATTTTACTGGTATTATTAGATTGCTAATATGGGAGGAAAAAAATTCTCTGGAAAAAACAGGGTTTATTTACAATTTTTCTTTCATATTTCTAGTAGCCCATGATTGAAGTTCTAGACAACTGCAGCAATGATAAAAATGGTATGTGTATTTTAAATTTGGCATCGTGTGTCGATGTAATTTATAGGTAATCTTGATATTTTAAAAAAATTGAGAAAAACATCCAATTGAATATAGATACAAATCTGTCTCTCTTTTGAGAGTCTGTGCCCAGGTAGAGTGCATTGCCTCAGGTGAGCCTGAGGAGGTTATTATTACTTACTGCATTTGGTGTATAACAGAAGGACTAGTACTGAAACGTAACTGTTGAGAGGCATTTCTGGAGTAATTTATAAACAACTTCAACTCTAGTAATAGAAAAGTTTTAAAACTAAACAGTGAATCCTTTTAGAGTAGTGCAGAGCATTGCCATAACCGATGTATAGTATATATTTTATTTCTGTTTTACAAAGCTAGTTTGATTCCAAAAGTAATTTTCTCATGAAAGTACGATTAATGTGACTGACCTCAGTTTCAGGAAGAAGATGTATGTAATTATGTGTAGACTGATACTGCACTGCCTCAGTGGAATTTCTGACAGAGTAAGGAGTGCAGCTTGCTGACCCTAGATGCCCTCTCTAAGCCCATTGGAGGAAGTAGAAAAACTTCCCACTGACATTACTGGACTTTGAATCAAGTTGTAGATCTTTTTGTTGTTGCTAGCGTCAGCATGGAGGAGAAATTCTGTGCCTACACTATATTGATTGTAGATATGGGGCCTTAGTTATAACAATTCTGAATGAAATAAAGGAAAATAAATGTTTGTGCGTAGGAATGTAAATAAATTGAGAATGATATTTCTTATGGTGAGCTTGTCACTCAATGGGGGACTTAATGGGCATTTCTTAGTGTGGTTCTTGTTATTCAGTGGTGTCTGGGATTTTTATTTTTTTTTTGCTCCAGCAGCCACTTTTTTATAAATTGCTTTTGTATAGCAATAAGGAAACAGAAAATGGTTGCATATGTTTTTGGCTGTGTGAAATATGTATTGCAGACAGTTTAGGGTTTTATGTAAAAGTTTTTCCATGCTTCATTTTTATAATCAAAACCAAAGGATTTTTCCATTTCTTCTGGCAGACAGAAAATTACTTTAGTGTTAATGAGTCACCTACTTAGTTATCATTCCTAAGCCAAATTCTTGTCTTTGTCATTTGCACCAAAGATGATACAGATGTTCACATGGGGCCTTTTGGAACGTAGAAGCAGTGTAAAATGAAATTGATTGTCTAGTGCTGTCTCACAGTCTCTGTTTAATTGTGGAGATGTGGTATGAGCAGGTTCCTAGATGAACTTCAGCATTTTTGGTTTTACTTCTAGGCCTCTACATGGAATAGTATTCATTTTTACTAAAGTCCTCAAAATGGTCCCCATCAAAGTCAGAGCTGTAACAGTGTATTAGCATTCTCCTAACAAAGAGTTTTGTATTTTGACTTGCAATGGTGTTTTAAAGCACTTCTTCCAGAAGCCTATGGTTGGACCCAGGAAGATTTCACTGGCAACTGCAAGATGTCTCTCCCATTAGGTCACCATGTGTTGTTTCATTGTAGAGGGTTTTTTCCTGTCTTTGACAATTTTAGTCCTTTAAATCTTTCTCTCTACCTTGCAAGCAAAACTACAGAATTAGACCGCAGACATACAAGATCAGATTGGGAGCTTAGATTACATCCAAAACTCCAAGTCTCAGAGTAGAAATTTAGTTATCCAGCAGAAGACCTATCCAGTATGTGAGCTTGGAGTATCAAATAACCTCCATCTTCTCCATCTCACATCCTTAAGGATTGGTTTTGTTTTCAATTATTTCTGCCTAGCCAGTTTGTTGAAATCTGGAAGAAGGGAAGACAAAGAGAAGTTGGCAAACCCCAGTGTAGTTCCCAGAAGGTGACATCACAGTTATATATATATATATATATTTATTATTTATTTCTACTTACAGGCTGAAGAATAACATAAGAGAAAATCATATGTTCGAGGCCTACAGGGTAGAACTTTTCTGCCTATGACGCATGGTTGCTAGTATAACAATATTGGCAAGACTAATATGTCATGGGAGGAATAAGAAGCCCTAGAACTAATCCTTAGAATCAAAATGCAAGAACTAATATTTTCAAGCCAGTGAGTCTGCAGTTTAGAACATCACTACAGCTCATGTAATATACATGTTATATGTGATTATATACTTAATATTGGAAACAAACCATTAGTCTTTTAATGTAAAGATGTGTTTTAAACAGTCGGTTGTGTGTATTACTGTTACCCTGTCTTTTAGGTAACGTTAGATCTAGCATATGTAATGATGTTGTTCATTGGTGTCAGTCCCATGCTATTTTGAGACTTCTACTTGATGATCTAGAATCGAGAAGATCAGAACAGTGGAGTTTGTAACTAACAGTTTACTAAGTTAATATTGTGGTGTCATACGGTCCTACATATTTGTGTTTTATTTCTCTGTGTTTCTGTTGGCTCTCTATCTGCTTCCATTACAGAATTCTAGATGAGCTCTGAGACTGTGTGTACAAGTCGTTAACAAAGCAAAACCCATTTACCATGCACTTTTTGTGCACTGTTTATAGTTAAGATGTGGGAACACTTGAATTTTTGCCTTGCTCTAAGAATGTCATTGACAAATGACACTGGAATTCCTAGAAGCATTGAATTCCTTCACTCCATCATAAGAAGGCAGAACAAAGAAAAAGCAGTAGTCGTTCCAGAGGCTGAGATCGCATTAGTGTTTTGAGATTTTTGTGCATCTTTACATTGGCATCTGATCAAAAGTTGCCTCATGTCCTGCCAGCTCAGTAAATGGCAATGTTAATTCCTGACTGTCTGAAATTATCCGTGCAGACATGACCTTAAAGAGCCTAATTCCTCTTCACACTGAATCTCCCTTAAAGCATTCTAGACCCTCCTTTTCCACCCTGTATTTTCTGTGTCCATGTATTTGATCTGACAGATTTTTCCCTGATCCTTGGATGGAGCAAATATGTGATAAGATTTCATCTTGTTTCCTAGCAGGAAATAGGCACCCACGAAAATTGTTCATCAAGAGGACAGATACAATCTATTCTCACTTTCAGATCATACACAGTGTCAGTGCAGTTACCAGTTGGACTTAGTGCAAATGTAAAATGAGCTGCATTGGGGCATACACAATCGAACTTTCAACTAGTGCATTTTCTTGATGCCTGCTTGGTATGTGTGAAAGCATAGAGCAAATGGTCCAACAGCTATGTACATCTTGCTGCTTCTCCAGACACATTGCAGCCCACATTAAACTACCTGAAGTACATAGCTTCGTTTAACTAGTTTAGGTACTGCAAACTCTGTTGTGGGACCGACTACCTTGTGGATGAGATTGTCTTAAAAATTTTTATGTGGCCATTCAGAATACTCTATAGAAGGAGTTTATAACATCTCTGGTATTCTTTTTTCATCAGTGGATTTTAAATGTGCCAGAGAAACATTGGTCTGGAAAACACTTTTTACATGGGTATAATTTAGGCTTTCAATTCATTTCAGTGTGCTCACAGCAACTGTCAAAATAAATGTTGCCTTTTCTCCTGTCTGTCCAGGAATGTTATTCTTCTAAGGCTTTAAGATGGCTTATCTGCTAGTATAGGTTAAGCACACCTTGCTTTATTGATTTTTAAGCCTACATAAAACTTATAATACTGCTACTGAATTAGGGTCACATTGGAACAGTTGAGTATCACGGGGAAACCATCTGAGTTGCATTCTCTTTGGCTCAAGTTTTGTATTTGCCTTTAAAAGTATATGCTTCATTAGCTAAAGGAGAACACTGAGGTGTGTAGACTTCTCATTGTAGACATTACCTAAGCAGTTCTCTTGCCATGGTGATGTAGTAGCTAAAAATGCCTTAATCAAGCTACCTCATACCTGGAGCAAAAGTTCAGTCTTACTTTATGCCATTTGCCACATGACACATGGTAGAATCACAGAATCACAGAGTTGTAGGGGTTGGAAGGGATTCAGAGATCATCGAGTCCAACACCCCTGCCAAAGCAGGTTCCTTAGGACAGATCGCACATATAAAGGTCATGGTGTTTATGTCTGAGGAAGCATCACTAGTATTACATTATAAAGACCTATTGTAATGTTCTGAAGGTGTTAAGGGTCAGCTGTAGGTGCTGGTGACAACACAGTATTTAGCAACACAAAATAAAGATGGATCTTTTTTTTTTTTGACTGGTCTTGTTTAAGGTACAATGTGTATTTAAAACTTGTATCATCTTTCATTGATACAATAATCCTGGGATGATGATTACAACAACAATAACAATTTCCTGTGGTAGATGTGCTACCATGTTTTTGCCCACCTCTTACACACTGTGTAATTATAGTCTTTTTAACGTGCGTCAGAGATTCACATTTGTTTATATTGCCTGTAATTCCTCACATTTCAGACTTACAAACCCAGCATTTTTCAGGTGCTTTCCATTGTCCGACATGAATAATATGATACAGAACGTATTCTTGAATAAACAGATTAGTCAGATGACATTTCAAAAGTTTGACAGTGAACACTAGTAATAAAAATTAAATGTTTACTAATATAGATATCCTAAAAATACAATTATCAACAAAACGCTACAGGTTTTTTCCCCCAGATTTGGTAATAAATCTGTATCAATAGATAAAGATAATTTAAAAAGAAGCTTGTCTTAACTGATCCCCTCTACAGTATAGTGGTAGAGGCCCTTTAGCCAAGGGAGAGAAAGAATTGTTTTTGCTGAGAGAACTTTGAAGGACGTTGCAGTTCTTGTACTACTACCAAATTAGGGCTTCAGTTAAGATTTCGCATCAATCTTACTACGTAAATTTTCTGAAAGATAGCTGGTCATGTTAATCCATGGCCAGTCTCTATTTTTGTTGCAATAATTTTCAAAATTCCATTAATTAAACATCCTGCTCTTTTATTGTGACCACAGATTACATATTTAGAGAGTGATTGCAAAGTTCTGTCTCGCAGGAAGTTAGTAGGAATTCTGCTGTTGGTTATTTCCAGGTCAAAATTTCATCCTTCCTCATGATTCATGCAGTTGCAGCTACAATGAATATAATGCACACAGCTTTGTCTCTATATAATACTGGAAGTGTACACAAGAATTTATTTCCAGAGCAGATTTAATAATCAGTTCTTAGAAAGAAAATGTTAGCATTTGTTATGTCCATTCTATAGTGGGGAAGGGGCATAAGTTGTTAGCTGATACCTCCGTGAGGAGATACATGTGTATCATTAACACTATATTACTACTAAGAAGAATAGATTATAGAATCATAGACTCTCCTGAATTAGAAGGGACCCATAAGGATCATCAAGCCCAACTCCTGGCTCCACACAGGGCCAGCCAAGTCAGAGCATGTGACTGAGTGCATCCTCCAGATGCTTCTTGAACTCAGCCAAGCTCGGTGCTGTGACCACTTCCCCAGGGAGCCTGTTCCAATGCCCCACCACTCTCTCAGTAAAGAACTTCTTCCTAATATCTAACCTAAACCTCCCCTGTTGGAGCTTCATACAGCTCCCTTGGGTTCTATCACTGGTCATTAAAAAGAGGAGTTCTGCACCTGCCCCTTCACTCCTCCTCGTCAGGAATCCATAGACTATGATGTGGTCTCCCCTCAGCTTCCTCTTCTTCAGGCTGAACAAACCAAGGGACTTCAGCCTCTCCTCATAAGACTTCCCCTCCAGACCCTTCACCATCCTTGTTGTCCTCCTCTGGACACTCTCCAATACTTTTATGTCCCTCTTGTACTGTGGCACCCAAAACTGCACACGGCACTCCAGGTGAGGCCTCACCAGTGCAGTGTAGAGCAGGACAATCCCTTCCCTGGACCAGCTGGCGATGCCGTGCTTGATGCACCCCAGGATATGGTTGGCCCTCCTGGCTGCCTGGGCACACTGCTGGCTCATGTTTAACTTGCTGTCAACAAAGATCCTGAAATCTCTCTCAGCATAGGTGGCCTCCAGGATCTGATCACCCAGTCTGTATGTGTGGCCAGGGTTGCCCCTTCCCAGGTGCAGAATCTGGCACTGGCCCTTGTTAAACTTCATGTGGTTGGTGATTCCCAGCTCTCTGCAAGGCCTCTTCAGCCTCAACAGAGTCAACAACTCCTCCCAATTTGGTGTCATCTGCAAATTTATTTAAGACACCCTCTAGTCCTCTGTCCAGGTCATTTATGAAAACATTAAAAAGAACTGGAGCTAAAATGGAGCCCTGAGGAACCCTACTAGTGACTGGCCACCTGTCTGATGTTACCCAATTTACTATCACCCTCTGGGCCCAACCCACCAGCCAGTTGCCCACACAATGCATCATGGCTTTGTCTAGTTGTATGCTGGACAATTTGTCCAGCAAGGTACTGTGAGACACTGTATCAAAAGCCTTACTGAAATCCATAAACATAACATCAGGTGGTTTCCCTTGGTCAACCAGTTGGGTGACCTTGTCATTACAGCCTTCACTGTATTTGAGGAGGATACAAATGGATGGTTGACTGGTTTTTTGTATGTTTGAGCCAAATGTTAATATCTATTCTGATGTGTAAGCATCCAGAAGAGTATGCTGGTTTTCACAGAGCAATCCTATAGCACAATTGTCTATACCAATTTATATGTTTTAATCATATTTTTTCCTATCAGTTAAGTTTCAATAAATCAAGCTGGTAAGCAGATTAAAATCTTTTAGATGCCTTGTATAAGGCTGGTTTCATGAATAATTATATTAAGGTCTCCTTCAGAGTGAAGCTCAGAAATGTCAGTTAACAACTTTAAAACAGATTTTCTATGTTGTAGTGAGAGTTAATTTACACTTGCTACACTTTTTGTTGCTGAGCTCAGTGAAATTAATACTGTTCTCCTTTAAAGAAGACAAAACTGGGGTACCCGATCTGCTTGGTTTTATTAATTAAGAAAGCCTGTTGGTCGGTAATGTTTTTTATAGTGCTCTGAGAAATACATATTATGAAAGAATCCAGACATCCACCGAACAAATGTAATCTTTGCTGACTTGCAGGTCAAATTTTGTTAGCAGTTTTTTCTCCTGCTGCTAATCAATGAGGCCAGGATTTTGCTCATTGTTCCTAGCTAATGCTTTGCCTTCTTGACCATAGTGTTTTGGGGGGAAATCAGCTATACCGCCCTCAAAAAGGACTCTCTGACAAGGAAAGAGAGAAACCCTGAAAACCATTCCAGCCTGGAGTCCAGCTGGGGACATGGTGCTTCCATCTCCAAATAAATCATCTGCCAATTTCTCTCACCAGATCTATCAGCCTACTCAAAATTTGCAGAGACCTCCACCCCTTACATAGATAATAATGTTTTTTGAGTCTTTGAGGGAAAAGTTTTATCACTCTTGCACAGTGACAATACATCTTGTACTCAGCAGTGGGTCGTGACAAGCTGTGCTTCTGTGTCAGCCATTTAATGTTGAATTTTACATAGCTGCCTGTCTAACTCTATGTTAAAGGCACTTCAGATAATATTCTGAACAGAAATCAACTGTATGAAAAGATCTTGAATTTAATTTTCCGTTTCATTAGTGAAAGTTGCTGAAGTGTCTTCGCATAGAGGAGGAGATTGCTAGTACAGGAAGACTTTCAACATCCCTTTAACAATAGGTATTCTATGTATCTTATTGTGCATCTTCAACCAAGAGTCCAGTGCCCTTAGCACTGAAAGATGGCTGATGAGACAGTATCACTCAGAAGACTAGTTTTCATCCCCCTTCTCAATTTATGGATTTATTTCAAAGGCAAGTTTGATTACCTCTAAAGCACATGAAACATGTACCTGTTAAAAGGTACAATAACACAACCACTCCTCGGTTTGCAGAGAGGAGATGGTGAAGTAGTATCATTCCTTTCCCTCTGGAAGTCTTGGAGATCAGTCTTAGCCTGACCCATAAGAATAACCAAAACAAGGGATTTTCCTCTCCTTTGCATAGGCAGATAAAATGCAACCCCTACATAAGCCAGTTCTCCCCTCATGTTTTCCCATGCCATAATGTCCCAGATTCATGCAAACTGGGAACAGGATGCTAACAAGGTACTCGTAGATACCTGCAAATGAGGTGACTGTTAGCTGTTGTCATTACTACCAAGCACTCGTCACTTTTTCTAGCATGTATCAGCGTATCTTGCAGAAATTGCATCAGTTTTAGGTTCTGCTCTGGTAGAGAGGTGATGCATACAAACCTTTTCATGTTTGAGGGATTGATTGCTTTCTACCCTTATGTGTTTGCCTATAATTAAACGACTGGTAACCTAGTGCCCCAACATGTAGATGCTTGACAATACTATATAGTCCTGAGTAATCAAACATTATCATCAAATATTCTAAAATGTTCAGACATTTTTGGAAGTCATGGAGTGGGTTCATTGGGTTGGGTTTGGTTTTTTTTTCATTTTAATAATAAATAATTATCCTTTCTTAGTGTGCCTTACAGTTTTGAATTCCTTAATATTAAAGTTTTCTCCTGGAAATGTAAGTGCTAGGAAGCTTCTTTTCCCCTTTATGAGATCTAAGTGTCCCAGGTGATAAGGTGTTAAGGAAAACATCTAATACTGTAAATTCTATGATAAAATCACCAGGGAAGCAGCCATGGCTGGGATGGGTCAGTGGCTTGCCTAAAGGAGGGCGTCACACTTCTGCCTTGCTTCTCCCATCCTGCTGTTAACCTCAGTTACATGGCCGTAACTTCACTTGCCCTTCAGGGTAACAGTTTGGGGTTTGTTCTCAGGTTGGCTTTTCACAAATGTTGTCTTCGTCTGTCATGTTACAGTCTTCTGCTACTGATGAGAAAATGTGCCATTCTGTTGGGTTGTCCTATGCCATATAACCTCGAAACTCTTGACAAACTTTTTAAATTTAGGTTATTCAGGAGAAAAGGGTTTGCTCTCCTTCCTTGAATAGATGCCACCACTGCAGGATGCCCTACAAAACAGAGGGACTTTGTATTAAAAATTGTAAATCCCAATGGAATCTGAGTTGGTAGCCTGCTTCTGTTGTGGTTAACGGAGCAATAGCCTCTATGTTTAAAGAGAGTATGGAGTCCTCACTAGTTCTTCTTGACAGTCTGCCACAAATGTGAATAAAATCATGCAGACCCTGAATTAATCACTCCCATGTTATTTGGCTTATTACATACCAAACTGACAGGCTGCTAGGCAGCTTGGATACAGATAAGGCAAAAATGTGGAAACCGACAACTGCTCCATGTGTCAGATTTCTGTAGATGATCCTGTTTACAGGAAAGTTTCTTCACATTACAAGTCCAAGTCTTGCCTCATTCTGATGCACAATAAAACATGATAAAATGTGCAGAGGTGATATGATCAAAACATATATTTGCAGCACCTGTGACTTAAATATCAGCAACTGTATTTTAAATAGAATTGCCAGCAAGTAGAGGAGAGTTTGGTACTGCTGAGGAAAGATTAATTCTTTTCCCTATTGATTACCTGTGGATATATCTAAACTAAGTTTAAAAATAAAGAACATCATTTAAAAAAGTGGCTCATGGCAGATTCTCAGCAGAGAGAGAAATTTTCAAAGCATAGTGGGTCCCCATAGAAGTTCATTAAAGCAAAAATAATGCAATGGATTTTGATTCTCCAGTGTATGCTGAATACTGTGTCGTTCCCTCAACTGACTGGAAAACTAGTAGGAAATAGCTGTTTCTCATTGTACAAATCAAGACCAAAAGGCAGCATAAATAGAAAAAGGGGAAAACCTGTGGAAGAATAATCATCCATTGGCATTTTAAGTTCCCATTTTGTACTGTAAATAAATACTTATTTAATACTGAAATAAGACTGAGTTAATAGTACTGAGTATGAAGACTCTTTTTTCCAACCCTTTGATGTTTGACATCCCAGACATTGCAAATGAATAAATGGCTAGCCTGAAGAGTCATTTTTATTGTCGTATCAAAAAGCTCTGCTGCTATGTGTTTCCCAAGGGAAGCATCATTGTGGAAAGCAGAAGGAAGATGGAGCAAACGGGCCATCATCATTAACAATCTTACAGGAACATTAAAAAAAAGCTAGATAAACTTTCTCAGAACAATCAGGCTTTCAGTTCCCCCCTGGGAAAGGCTTCATTCCTTCCAGATCTGGTGTGATAATTCTGGGCCACGTGAATTTTGCACAGGTATAACATCCACTCATTTCAAAGTGAGTTTAGTGCCTGAGGGTTACCTGGGAAGCAAGGCAAAAAGCAATGACTGCAAAAAGTGATCCTGAGTTATCAACATTTACTGTCAGCAAGAGCATAAGGAGAAGAAAGAGGGAAAAAGAGCATGGTCTAGAGGAAGAGGTTGGTGTGCAGTGCCAGTGGTCAGGAGCAATTGTCCTCAGGCAAGAGGCAGTGTGTCTTTCCTAAGCATGCACTTGCTTATGAGAGTCCCACCAGTGCAAGAGAATAACAAACTGGCAGAAAGCTGGGTGATCTCAACGAGCATTCAGGTACTCCATCCTGAATGTTAGATTAGATAAAATAAGAGAAGATAAAGGAATAGCAAAACAAAGCAGCTGATAAAAACATAGAATCACACAGTGATTTGGGTTGGAAGGGACCTCAAAGATCACTTAGTTCCACCCCCCTGCCATGGGCAGGGACACCCTCCACTAGACCAAGTTGCCCAAAGGCCCATCCAATCTGGCCTTGAACACTGCCAGGGAGGAGGCAGCCACAGCTTCTCTGGGCAAACTGTTCCAGTGCCTCAACACACTGAAAATGAAGAATCTCTTCCTAATGTCTAATCTAAATCTATCTCTTTTAGTTTACAGCCATTACTCCTTGTCCTATACCTACACTCCCAGATAAACAGCCCCTTTCGAGTTTCCTCTAGGTACTGGAATGCTGTAATAAGGTCTCACCAAACTTTCTCTTCACTAGGCTGAACAAACCCAACTCTCTCAGCCTTTCCTTGGAGGAGAGGTGCTTCAGCCCTCTGATCATCTTTGTGACCTTACTCTGGTCTTGCCCCAGCAACCAACACACCAAAGTCCTTCTCCTCAGGGCTGCTCTCAGTTTATTCATCGCCCAGCCTGTAGCTGTGCTTGTACTAACTGAGAGAGGTAAAGGACCATCTGCAGGACCTTGCACTTGTCCTTGTTGAATTTCGTGCAATTTGCATGGGCCCATCTCTCCAGCCTGTCAAAGTCACTCTGGATGGCATGTCTTCCCTCTAATGTGTCAACCACACTACACAGCTTGGTGTCATTGGCAAACTTGTTGATGGTGTGTGCGCTCAATCCCACTCTCTGTGTCTCTGACATTGAACAGTACTAATCCCAGTAGCAACTCCTGAGGAACACTACTCATTACTGGCCTCGATTTGAACAGTGAGCCATTGACCACAACTCCTTGAGTGCGACTGTCCAGCCAATTACTTATCCACTGAGTGGTCCATCTGTGAAATCCATGTCTCTCCAATTCAGAGATAAGAGAAGAAGGAGCAGTTTGGGGAGCTCGCACCAGAGAAGTCTGCTAAGTAGCGCCTGAACTAAACACAGGAGTACAAGGATGCAATAATGAACATCACAAACAGGTATCAGAGTGAGCAATGCTGAAAAGAATGAAAATGGTGGTTAGTGGAAGTCTTGACAAGAGTAATCAGAAAGAAAAAAAAAAACAAACAGTCATCAGTCAGATGTAGAGCTGGGGTTGGGCGGGTGCAGGGAGGCAGGGAACCAAGAAGGGATGATGAACTTCTGTGTAATACTTGCTTCCACACACAACACCATTAAAGTTGCAGAGTGGTGCTGAAAGAGATTTAAATAGAGTTGATTTCCTGAGCTTGTAATGAGTCCATGCACTTTGGGTTTGGCTGAATTTTTTTCCATTTTTGTTTCTTTATTTTTTTCCACAGGAAGAAGTAATAACAGTTTCAAACTGACTGTACTTCTGGTCCAAATCAGTTTAAGGTTCTAGTTTGGGAATGACAGGATCAAATTCTCACAAGCCTTCTCAGGAGATTATGGCCCAGCAAAGATTAAGATATTTCTGCTGTCTTGATCTGGATCCAGAAATTCTTTCCACTTCTGAATGTGCTTTCCTACCAGTGCTGCTAAGGTGTATTTGAATCAGAAGTTTAGACTCCAGGCAGTTGTTTTTCTCTCTCTTTTGTCCTCCTCTCTCCTCCCATGTGCTAACCCCCACCGCTCACCAAAGTTTCACTCCCTCCTGTCTCTACCTTTCTGCCAAAAAAAAAGAAAAACAAAAACCTCACAGTTCACCCTCCTTTTTTTAATAAGATCAGATGTTGAGGCTTTGGTTTTGACTCATGTCTATATGAGGTAAAAACCACTCAGGTTTTTTTTCCCCCCAGTCTTAAAACCTGATGTTGCTTTGGGTTTGTGGTAAAAAGGAGATTAATAACCTTGTGTATTCCCAACAACAAACATTTTCTTTTCTTTTTCTTTTCTTCAGGTTTTGGGTTTTTTTTCATAGATTCTGCAGAATCCCACAGAGTCCTGGGCTAGATTGATAGCTGGTCTTAAGCCAACATGTTTTTTCCTATGTTCTTAAGTGTTCCTGCTGACTTCTGTTTTCTGACGTGTTTTTGGATTGCCATGGTATGATGCTGTCAAGCAGAAATATAATTGTCCTTTTGATTTTTTTTCATCTACTGTCAAAATACTTCAGAAGGTGGCCCTCAGCTTTAAAGGCAGGAAGCACAAATATACACACACATACACATAAAGAGATACACATTCATCCATCACAGATGTTGTCACATTGAGCTAATCATGCAGTCTATTTAGGAAGCTGTAGTTGAAGGCAGAGGAGAAGTATTGCAAATCAAAGCTTGACTGCAGAGTTGCTTGGGCAGTGACTCACTGAGTAGTCATTGCAAACAAATTAATTTGTGCCTCAGTTTACTGTACTGTAAAAATAAAGTGTCACTGAAGTGTTTAGAAGCCAAAACACTATTTTAAGGACATACTGAGGTGCTTTCTAATTCAGGTGGCTGTTGGTAAGCATATCCCCCTTTATAAAGAATGTATCTTCCCCCATAAACAAATTGGTATTTGGAAAGCTGCCATTCCCCGCAGCTGTAGACTCAGAACGTTCCTCTTTCTCCATCGTCTCAGTTTGTTTGTAAGGGACTTTTTGGTTGTTTTCTTTACACTGGAAAATGTGAAGCACAAAACAAGCATGAAGCAAAAAGCTTTGCTAATGAATGCTAAGGAAGGTAGAACTGTCAGAATCCTTTTTAGGAAATGGTCTTCTATCAAAAATACTGCTCCTTCTTTTTGAGGGTCGGGGGGTAAAAAGCATGGTGTTTGAGGGCAGGATTGTAGGTTGTATGTGGATGTAATGATTAAATGTTAGCTTTCTGTCTTTTTTTTTTTTTGGCCTGCTAGGAGCTATGTACCATGGTGGTACATAAACAAGAAATGACCAATTATTCATGTGAAAAGAGGCTTCATGAATCACGGGAAAATAGTAAATTATGTGGAAAGGCACATTTCACACTCTCTTCAGGATATAATTATGACAACATGGAATTGCTATAATAACTATGCACATTCTTTTTAATTAGATTTGGTGATGGGTGGGTGAAGGGGTTCTCATAGTGATGAAATTATTTGCAACAAACCCTTTCTTCTGTTTTTAAGGAGCAAAAAAGCCTGCTTTAGCTGCCTGCTCTGGTATGGCTCATTGAAGTATTAGCCAAGTGTGTAAATGAAACCCTGGCAGAACTGGCAAGCCTGCAGAAGGTCAAGTCCTGAAGTGCGCGTTGTTTGTTAGCAGAAGCTCTAGCAGAGCACCAAGGGAATAGTGGGTGCAGTGCCACCAGTTAGCTGAAGATGAAATAACTATTTAAGCAATACAGCATCTCTGTCCTCAGGAGTGCGTTGTGGGCTTTTTTCTTCTTTGGTGGTACATTGTAAGGGAGGGGTTTTTCCAAGTACAGAGGAGGAGTCTACTCCTAGTAGATGACTTGCATTGTATGTGTTATTCCTTGCTCGAGGGACTTAAGTTCCAACCTCTTGCACTGAAAGTCTACTGGCATAGACACCCTGCCGTGCTTTTGGACTCATCTTGCATTTGGCTATACCTGGGGACATACTTATGCTGAAGGAGAGTCCCTTTGACTTCACTTGGTCTCCAAAATGTCATGTGTATCCACTAGCCCCAGGGAAGGCAGTAGGGCTTGTGAGCTAACACCGGCAAATAGCTTTTAAGTAGCAAGTAAAAGTTTTACCTGCTGCTTTTAATGAAATCACATCAATCAAAATCCATACTTGGCCTCGCTGCCCAGTGCTGCTTGGCTTCATGATTGCTGCAGAAAGCCATCATCTGTTTTGCCCTATGTATGCATCTAGCTAGTAACAACAGGTAGCCCCACCAGGTCATGCAGCAGGAGGGAGAACACTGCATTTCCAGCAGTGTCAGGACTGGTCCATTCTCAGGCGCTTTGCTGGTTTAGTGTTGTGTCAGCCACTGAGATTGCTGTGCCTTCATGAAGCAATTTGTTACAGGCTGAAATGTCTGAGGAACGTTATCTTTCTTCCTCTTGAGAAGCCAGGCAGTGAGTCTGGCATAGCAGAGTTCATGATTCTGAAGGTGTCACATCAACAGATTTGGTGAGAAAAAACAGACATCCCATAGCAAGGGCTTTAATAATACCTTTCCATTACCACCTAGAATCCATAAGAATGAGGTCAGAATGGATGTGGAATATGTAAGACTTGAGTCTCATCACTTGGCATGAAGTAGTGTTAAAAAAAGAAAAAAAGGAATTATTTTAGCGTTAAATCAGAATGTCAAGAGTTAGTAATGCACGCTTTCCGGGCCTGGGAGTTCCTCACAGTGAAAAATTCAAGCACAGAGATGAAGGCATAGAGAACCACATCTAGACAGGATGATCAGAAAGTGGCTAAAGTATATGGGTCCTTCTTTCAGCCTGCCTGCAGAGGATGGACTTCTCTCTCATTGCTTTGTGTGTGTTGGATGGCCAGAAATGGTTTTGAACAGTGGGGATAAAGTTCCTCCTATCAAAGGAGATGAACTGAGAGTTCTCATTTTATGGTAGTGTTGCCCAGGATGAAATAGTGTGGTAGGCTGCCACTGATTAGACTAGAGAATCAGGCCCATGAGGTGACCTCCTTTGAGCTGAGTGTGGGTGATGAGAAGGGATGAGAGGAAGGGCTGGCATATTCTGGAGATGAGGAGTCCTGCTGCTGTAAATACTCTTCACATCAGTGGCACTGGCTGTTACGCCATGTCGCAGGTAGAATGAAAAACAGCTAAGACGCCCACCAGCTGCCACTTCACATTGGTCCTCATCACCATTCATCAGGTGCTATGTCAAATTTAATATTGTCCATTTGCTTTTGGCCAATGTGGTCTGGTACTGCTCAACAGCAGAAACCTGTTGATTCTGGACTGCTAACTACTACTGGCCGGCACACCAAACTGCAGGGTGACTTAACTGTGGTGGAAGACAGACAGAATTGTTTCCAATGTACACCTAAGGAGGCCCTCAGTAAAGCAAACATTGCTTTTGGAGAAGGGTGTTTTAATTTTATTTTTTTTTACCTGTCTGCTGCCAGCAGGCTGTAAATAGGATCCCTATATTTTTCCCTGTTGATACTAAACCACATTAGAACTCATCAGCAACCTTCAAGCCAACAGAAGTTGCTGAGCATTGCTAGAAGCCACACACACCTCAGAACAGATGAGGTCCGTACCAGTTGACACGGACCGGTTAGAAGGAGTGAAGGTACAGCAGGCACGACTGCAGCCCACGGGTGGCCTGTGACGGCTGGTTCACTGGGTTCATCTTGCCTTCGTGGACTAACTCCCGCTATTATAAATCATATAGGTATGAGTTTCTTCCTGGAGCAACTTGTTTGCTGTATTTATTTGGAAAATTTCAGTAACTGCACTCACCACAGCTTCTTTTTCTGCTGCTGAACTTGCCATAACTGAGGCTCGCTCAAGAATGCTTAGTCTTAACAGCGTGCGATTTCCCCTCGTGATTTCTGAACCACATACTGAGTGGATGTGGTGGTAAAGTGTGGTAAATACATTTCCAGATAAATTAACGGTATCTCAGAAACAACCCACTACTCTGGAGACAGAATGCCACAGATTTGAGGCACCCTCAGACTAAAAAAGACCTGCACGTCCTGCCCCATTCTCCTCCTCCCCCAGTTTTAAGATCAGCAAAACATTTAGAACAGAAAACAATCTATTTTTAGTACAATCACACAGTCACTCCGGGTATTATTTATATTTAAATTAAAACCAGCTTTTAGGCCTTCAGCTAACCCAGAACGCTAATGTGATTTAAGGAGGGGGGGAGGAGGGAGGGAAAGACAAAAAAGAAAAGAAAAAAAGAAATAGCTAAATAAGTAATTTGAACCTGGCATCACACACCAAGAGGAAACAACAGCACTCTGTGATGACTACTTGCTTTTAGAAAGTTGGTGGAAAAAAGAGTCAGATGTGCATGCCTTCACACAACAGTGACTACCAGGGCATGGTTTACAGAAGTCACCCGTATCCTTTGTGGCAAAGGAATAGTTAAAACATTGCTTGGGCTGAGTCAAATGCCCAGCGGTGCCTGTTTGGAACTTTTTCCTTTGAGTCACTTTGTTTGAAATGTAATAGGTGGCTGGTCAATCTGTTGTTAGAGCCTCTGTAGTTGTTGCCTGGAATATTATTCCAAAATGTTTACTCCACAGAGGTGTCTCATGAGCGGTACCTCTTACTCATATCTGTCACTTTTTTAAGGAGGGGTAATTTGAACTTACTCTGGTTTTTTGCTCACATCTTGCAGATGTTCAGACAAGCAGGGCTGTTTCCTCCAGTCACCCTGTCACTGTATATGCTTCCAAGGTGAATTCAGTGCCAGATTTAAAAGTGACTGAAGTGAGCAGAAAGACATATTCAAGTCAAATATATTCACAATCAAAAAAAAATTTCCAGTACAACCAAAGGGCCTGTGAAAAAGTGAAAGTATTAATGTGTCTGATGACTGGTCATAGGAAGGGGTCAGTAGTTAGAGGTTCAGACCTATTGCAGATGTCACGGAAGTCAGAGAGTGAAGAGCCTTGACATAACAATCCCTGATATTCCCAAAAACCCAGATTCATGAGGTGTAAATATGTTTCAGTGAAGCTCTGGAAAAGCCTCATAGGTATCTGAGGTCAAGGAGGCTCTATGTGATTTATCACTTTCAAGATGTGTACACAGCCATCCACTTGGTATTTGATTAGCCAAGGTACTCCTGACACAAACACCATGCAATCTGAAACCAGAGAGGAGCTGGAAGGAACATGGGGATGGTGTGTTTGACCTAAAACTCCAGAGTGCATGCACTGCCAAGTACCACTTTTAGTAAGTGATGGTGAACTTGGGCTTTTGCTGGTGCATGGTGTCTGTTTGAACTGAGGAAGATAAGATCTCCAGCAGCACGGGAGACATCAAGACCCGGGTTGTTCTTTGACATTCACGGAACTAGGCATCATCCTAAATTCTAAAAGAAGCCTCTGAGAGACTTCTCCTCTAAAGACTAACATATACACTCAGTTCCTGCTGGATAGGCTTTAGGACTGAAGAGCTGGCTCTTGTGATACTACCAGACCTCTGTTATTAGAGCCTTCAGAGTGAAGTTAGATTCATTATCTCCTCTTCAATGTATGGAGCTGGTTCTGGTTGCTGTTCTGAGAACAAGATTAATTGTGTGCAAAGGTGTGCAGGGAGTCTGAGGGAATATACTGAACTGCTATCCATCATGGCATAAAGAGCACGTGATTCTTCTGATTTCTTAGAAAGCTTCTCAGCTTCATTCTTGCAAAGACCACCATTATAAAATCACAGAATCCCTTCAGGTGGAAAACACCCATTCCAAATCTTGGCAACCCTTTCAGTGAATATATTTTTCCTCATATCCAAGATACACCTCCTCTGGTGCAAATTGAGGGTTTTTTCCTCTCATCTTATCTCTTGTAACTTGGGTGAAGAGACAAACACCCATATGGCTACAGCCTCCTTTCACATAGTTGTAGAGAGTGATAAAGTCTCCCCTCAGCCTCCTTTTCTCCAGCTAAACAACCCCAGTTTCATCAGCTGTTCCTTGTAATTCTCGTGCTCTAGAACCTTCACCAGCTTTTATGCTCTTCTTTGGACACACTCCAGCACCTCAGTGTCTTTCTTGTGTCAGGATTAAAGGGAGCACAGGACCAAGAGACAGTAATAGTGGGGGTCTGCTACAGGCCGCTGACCAGGGAGCCTGAGTGTATGAGGCCCTCTCTAGACAGACAGGATCAGCCTCATGTTCACAAGCCCTGGTCCTCATGAGGGATGTTTACCACCCTGATGTCTGTTGAAGGGACAACATAGCAGGCCACAAGCAGTCTGGAAAGTTCCCTTGAATGCATTGATTAGAACTTCCTCCTCCAAGTGAAGAAGCGCCAACAGGAGAGGAGCCATACTGGACCTTGTTCTCACAAACAAGGGGGGTTGATAAAGGATGTGAAGCTCAAGGGCACCTTTGTCTGCGGTGACCATGAAATGGTGGAGTTCAAGATCCTCATAGCAGCAAGGAGGGTGCACTGCAAGCTCGCTACCCTGGACTTCAGGAGAGAATACTTTGGCCTCTTCAGCGACCTTCTTGTTAGAGTACCATGGGACAAAGTCCTGGAGGGAAGAGGACCCCAAGACAGCTGACTAATATTCAAGGATCATCTCCTTCAAGCTCAGTAGCAATGCATCCCTGCAAAGAGGTAATAATGCCCGGAGGCCTGCATGGATGAACAAAGAGCTCCTGGTCAAACTCAAATGCAAAAAGGAACCCTACAGAGGCTGGAAGCATGGGCAGGTAGCCTAGGCGGAATACAGAGAAACTGCCCTAGGAGAGAGGGATCAGGTTAGGAAAGCAAAAGCCATGATAGAATTAGATCTGGCCAGGGATGTCAAGGACAACAAGAAAAGTTTCTATTAATATGTCAACAATAAAAGGAAGACAAGGGAAACATAACCTCCATTTTTAAAAAGGGAGGGCCCAGGGGATTGTAGACTGGTCAGTCTCACCTCTGTGTCTGGCAAGATCAAGAAGCAGATCCTCCTGAAAACTATGCTCAGGCTCGTGGAAAGCATGGAACTGATTGCTGGTAGACAACATGGCTTCATAAAAGGCAA
>VZTU01029197.1:0-31044 GCA_013400835.1 Zapornia atra
ATTCTATGATTCTGTGATAGGTGGTAGTCCATGGCCTCGCTTCACATTTGAAGACACCTGGGAGAAATTACCTTAGAATAAGGCAAACTGAGAAGGAATCCACGGAACTCGAGTCAATGGCAGGAGTTTTGTGTTGCTTTGCTTCAACAGGCCTCCCGACGGAGGCAGACGCTTGTACTTACCAAGTGGTGCTACCTCCAGCAAAAAGAGCTAAAGGCCACACTCAGCACTGGGAAACACACACCAACCTTTTAGTACTTTAAAGTGTAAACCTAACCTAACCACTACCTCAACCAACTTTTGAGCTCATAGCTCGTTTACCTTGTATAACCTTTTAAATTTTTTTTTCCTTTTTCTATTTGGCATTCTATTTTTTATTAGGATTTTTCAGTGTAGTCAAGTCTGTGATTTAATAGCATAAGTGATGGAGAATCATATCCTATCACATCTGGAGGCATGTGCCCCTAAATACAGAGGTTAGTCTGCCATGTGCAAAAATCTTTCTATCAGAAAATTGAAACAACCCACCTTTGCACTGAAAAAACTAGCTAAACAAACTCTGTAGTTTTATTTTTCCGTGAGCCTTTCCAGAAGAAATATTGCTACAAAATTACATTAGCATTATTTGTTTATTTTAACATCCTCCGACAGACTGAGGATGAAACTCTTTTCACAAAAAACAGAAGAGATCTCCCAGAACTACCAGTGCTATAGAAGTACAGTCAAGAATTTCCCAGATCAGGCAAACTGGAGCTAAAGATGCTTTGAACAAACCACACTAACCTCATCCTTGTGCCCCAGGGGAAATCCCAGCTAACAATTTCAGTGGTAGCCTGTTGGTGTTTGCCAGCTTTGGAAAGCCTGTGGGGGCTTGAGGTAAGAAAAAAAGGACGGATACCTGAAGAGTCCTTACCAAAAAAAGGGACTGTTAACAACACAGGTGAAGGAATGCATTTGTTGTTGTCCAACAGTTCCATAAATTCCACTTTGGAAATATTTGTGGGGATTGGTTGCATTATGTTTATAAATATGTAAAGGGTGAGAGTCAGGAGGATGGAACCAGGATCTTCTTGGTGATGGCCAGCAATAGGACAAAGGGCAACAGGTGCAGGCTGGAGCACAGGAAGTTCCATGTCAATATAAGGAGGAACTTTTTCACTGTGAGGCTGACAGAACCTTGGAACAGGCTGCCTAGAGAGGTTGTGGAGTCTCCTTCTCTGGAGACATTCAAAACCTGCATGGATGTGTTCCTGTGATTTAGTCTAGGTAATCCTGCTCTGGCAAGGGGGTTGGACTAGATGGTCTTTCGAGGTCCCTTCCAACTCCTCATGTTCTCTGATTCTGTGATTTTTCCCCCTTTTATTTATAATTTATGTTCCGCAGTTGGTGAGTAAAGCACCAGTATTTTAGGACTTTCTTTTCTCTTATAAGATTTTAAAATGCAGCTGACAACACACTGATCTGTCTAACTTTGACCTCCTTTTAATGTGGTTTTTTTTCAGTAGTACTCATCTAATTTTAGCCAATCTGACCAAGTTAAAATAAATGTGGCCCAGACCATGAAGGGAGCTATTCATTTGCCAGCACGAGGCAGCTGCTTTCAGGACAGATGTTTATTGTGGAAAAGGTAATGATCAAATGAAAATGTCAGCAAAAAATGCAGTGAGTTGCAGTCCCCGCTGTCAGGAAAATTATTCATTCCAAAACATCATCAGTGATACATAGAAAGGAGAATTACTAAAAAGTAAATAAAGGTTCTCTCGATAAAAAAAAAAGAGTAATACTTGGATATTTGCCTGCAGCTGTGCAGGTGACACAGCCATTATTTTCTCAGCCCTTGTTCTCACCCACTCACGCACCTTCATTTCACCTGATAGCTGGAAAGGGAGATTTTGCTTCCCTTTGAAGTAGCTGGAAATAAAAATAAAACCACCTAGCTGCTACTTAGCCCTGTTTGCTGGCAGGCTCAAACTGCTCCACAGGATCCATCAGCATCATGACCTTCACTTTACCATGGTGGAGACCAGAGTCCAGAAAACAGCAAGCTGTGTCCAAGGACAGCCAGTGAGTTGGTAGGAGAAGCAGAAGGAACCTGAAGTCTCTACATGCGGGTGGTGTTACCAGAAGCACGGCATGATGGATGATCCAGTGCATCCTTTCAGAAAGGGTTTCATTTCCTTGCCAGGGTACTCCAAGTAGAAGCCCCCAAAAGCCCAAAAGCTCATCAGCTGAGGGACTTCCCGCTGAGGTTCAGGTTCCATTTTCTCCTATGGGACAGGTGCCCCGTTTGCTCCGCTGCCAGCATTGCCCCCTCGCCACAACAGCCTTATCCCTGTTTAGCATTCATCCCACTGAGGTATCCATCGACAGAAACCATGCTTCAAGTCAGCCCCATTCTGGTCAATTAATCAAACCCAGCTCTTCTAGTATCACTTCATGTATTATGCTCTCCATTTTCCTAACCATGTTAATAGTCCTTGTCAATCATGTGCTCTACTTTAAAGCAATCTTTTTTTGATCCTGGGTGACCAAATTATACTCTACCTGTCAGCAGTGTACATGTACACCCCTCTCTCTGCAGGAAATAACTCACCTAATCCATTCTGGGCTACCAAAGTCTTCACCTTTTCTGTCATGTTGACAGCCTGTATATGATGTTATGTATCTTTATCTTGTCTTTTCTCTTCCTTTTCCATCCCAGCAGAAAGACCTTTGATAGCAGGCATCTAGTGACAGCAGGTGTTCTTGTAATTCATATGTCCACCTATGGTTTTGCACTTTGTACTGTGAAATTAACTTGGTTTCTAATCTTCTGTCCTCAAATTCTGTCTGTAAAATATTCTGAATGCCTGGTCTGTACCTAGTATGTGTCATCCCCAAATCAGACTAGTACACTCCCACTTTTCCCGTCAAATAAACCGCATCTCTTGCAGAATCAGTCCTTGAAGAAATCCGTTTCCTCCAGCCCAATATGCCTCACTATTTATTTCTTCTCACAGGGAAAACAGTGTTTTTATCCACCATTAAGGAGTAATGGCTCTGTGCATAGTTGTGTGAGAGAGAGAGAGGGAAATGAGGCAGAATCAGAAATATTTATTTTTCACACCGAAAATCATTTGGAACTAATGGCCGAACATTCACAGAGAGAAACATGGTAGAAAAACCTGAAGGTAACCATGCTGCTGCCATCAGGGCAAGATAGAAAAGCAATGTGACTTCAATATAGGCTAACTGCACCAGTGTATGGCAGCGTTGTCATTACCAAAGGACATTAGCAGCCTGTACACAAAGCAAGAGGGGGAACAACAAGTGAAAAGGTAAAAAATAAACATTTTGGAAAAGGTGCCATTTCCAGAAAACGGCATCATAAGGGAAATAAGATCTTTAAAAGAAGAAAAATATGGGGAAAAATCTTGGGGTTTCAGGAAAAAAAAAGGATCTTTTACACACACTCAGCTCGTCAATAGCATGGCTCACTACCTTCTATATGGAGGCATTGTAAGAGCAAAGGAGGCACTGCTTCAACTAAGTGTCCATAAGTGAGGTCTTGGAACAACCTGATGAACTGAACTATTAAGAGAGGCTTCATTTGGCTATTGTTCCTAAAATTTAGGAAAGTGGAATGTGCCTATCATCTAACGATCTAAGAAAGTGAAAGATCATGTGGAGAGACATCTAAACTAGGTGAGGAGAATTTTACACCGGAAATGTGTATTAGTTGCTCTTGACTATGGTGCTAGATGAGACACAACTATGCAATTAAAATCAAGTAAAAAAAATCTGGGCATATGTAAAAAAAAACCAAACCAAAATATCTAATTCTATATAATAGATAATTCTAAAATAAATTCTGTACAAATTCACTGAACTACTACAAGATAAGTTAGTTTTGGCACCCAGTAGAAAAAGTTATACTAAAGGCTTGAAGAGCTACCCTGAGTACTAGTGACACATAAGCTTGGTTTCTCGACCACAAAAACTATTAGTAACTATAGTAATGAAATTTTTTTAAAGTGCATGCAAGAAATACCAGGGAAAAGCCAGCATGGCTTTTGCAAAAGACTATCATGCCTCGCATATCGTACAGTTCTCAGAAGAGGCAAAGAGCAAGAAACATTCCTGCTGATACAATCTGCTTGGATTGCCAAAAAAAAAAAAAAAAGGCAATGAAAGCATCTATCAGAGTGCCTTACAAAAACTAAATATTCAGTATAAATGGCAATGATCAATTAGTAGCTGCTAAAAAAAAAAAGAAACAAAAGATGAGAATTATTTGAGTCTTCACAGTATAATGCTGTCACTCGTGGTGCTACTAACAGATTGGAGCTGGGCCCAGTGCTCCCCCACATATTCATAAATGTTTCAGGAAGCATATGAGAAGGGCACTGATAACATTAGCTAATGCAAAATTATTCAAAAAAGACTAATCTGAAGTTGACCGAGAAGTATGTCAGAAGATCATACGTATTTGTATTTAATTCCACGTCAGTAACTGCAGTGTGATGCAGAAGGGTAACATTCTGCATATATATAGACAGGCAATGCAGATATACTTGTGTATCTATATGAATACATATAGAATACATATGAGTACAATACAGGCTATTAAATATAGGCAGTTAGATGGTGAATTACGTCACGTAATTTAATAAGAATAGTTGGAATCCTTCAAGATTCTTTGAATACTTTGAATACATGAGTTCACTGCTCAGGAACTATCTACGAAACAAAGGATATGAACAATTATTAGGAAAGAAGAAAAGGATCAAACATCACACCACTATATATTATTCCTCTTCATTTCACCCCATCTCAAAAGGATGTACTGGAACAAAGACGGAAGGGAAGACCAAACTTATGGAACAGTTTTGTTACAAGGAGAGTGGATAGACTAGATGACAGATAATAATAGACTAGGTAATAGATGACAAAGATGGAATAAGGCTGAGGTAGATATGATGAACAGGAAATGATTTATTCACTTTTTCTCACAATACAACAGCAGGAAGACTGATAATGAAATTATAAACCAGCAGTTTGAAAGCAGAGGGGGAAAAAAATGTCTTTTAACACAAGGCTGGGGAATTAATTCTCTCAGGACGCTCCGGAAGCCACAGCATAAATTTGCTCCCAGATGTCAGTGAGAGTTGCTGAATGTAGAGCTACTTGATCCTCTGGCCTAGAAACACCTCAGCGAGCATTTCCCAAAGTTTCCTGCTTGTGCTGGAAAAAAAAATATTTCTCCACATTTGTACCTTCTCTGAATCAAATCTGAATTTGTACCTCCTGACCAGCATCAAAGCCAAGTTTTAGGTGCCACAAGAAAACTTCACTGGGACATGTAGGTATTTGGAGGTTTAGTGTACTTAAATGAGGCTATATCATGCAAGCTTTTGAAACGTCTCCAACGTGTTTCTGTAGCTCGGCGCTGTGTCTTAGAGAGCAAGAGACAACAGACGAGGCACAGCTTCCCTGTTCCCACCCTGTGACTGAGCTCTTTCTCTCACAAAATACTGGCTGTGGACATTGCTGGTTTTGTTACTGGTATCCCCAGTTTATTTGCAAAACTAACCCCTCAGCTGTCTACAAATACAGAAGTCTGCCATTCCACACACACCCACCCCAGCCCCCCATTTATTAAAACAAACAAACAAACAGGCATTTAAATAAGGTCAAAGCAATTCTGTAAAAATCACATCCTCAGATGAAATAAATTACTCTAACGTTATTGGCTTCAGTGGAGCTATGGCAATTTACAGCAGCTGAATATTGCTCCAGCGCTATGATTCAAGTTATCATGAACGTGAAATGCTGCAATATTGATTCAGAAAAGTCTATTTGAATTTATTTTTCTAAATTCATTTGCTCCCAGATCCATTAAACATAGTAGGGGAATATTTCTAGAATGCACTGTAAGTGCAAAAATGTAGATTGGAGTCCAAATTCACCATTGCATTTAGGTATTTTCAGGCATTTTTAGTCTCCTAAGTGCTTTATGAATCTGACTCTCATGGCATAGGATTGTATCAATAGCCTATTTAGCAAATGTCACTCATATGGATCTTTTTAAATGCAGTCCTAAACACTACCACTTTTTGGTAATGATAATATTCCAGTAGCACTGGTGGGGAGTGTTCTCTAACAGACCTATGGACATACCCTGCCTCAAGATCTCACAGTTTATAGAGACAATATGGGGAACATACTTGAAAATTCTCCCTTAGGACCAAGCTTGCCTCAGTGACCCTTCTGCCCTTCCCATTGTATAATGGCTGATTTCATTCAGGTACCTCACTAAAAATGGCTCTTGAGAAGGATCTTGAAGAAGGAAACAACCTTGGGATTCCATTTTTATCAGCCAATGTATCCATAAAGTCAAGGTTGAAGAAAGTATAAAGAGCTGTATTGAGATTGTCTGCTCTAAGTGTGAAATATACTCATTGTAGCCCCTTCTCTCCAGAGATTCTACAGTCTGGCAGCAATGTTAGCACCATGATTTGCTCCTTTACCTCTTAAATGTCTTCACAGCAGCAAAACTGATTTATATGCCTGAAGCCTTTTTGACTACATGCACACTATGGGCAGCGGGGGATAAAGGAAGCACATATCCCGCCAAAACTAGTATTGGAAGCAAGACAGAACTTGCAGGACACGATGCAGTCGCACAGGGGATAGTAAAGCTTTTTAATTTTAAGAGTCTTGATGATGAAGGTGGTGATGTTAAGCTATGAACAGTGGTTCAGGTCTCTTGTGAGCAGGCAATGCCACTGTGAAAGGGAGGAGCGGGAAAGCTGCCGTTGGCAGGTGCTGTCTGCAAGGGATAACCTGGGGTGGGCAGAGGCACAGCCAAGAAGATCCACGTTACTAGAGGAACAAGGTGAGAAAGGCTTAGATGAGAGTTTGGGGTGGGATTCAAAGGTGAGATACCTAAAATGCCATAAATGTAATTACCCTAAAGGAAAACATCCTAAAAGAAAATTGGAAAGCTGTCATGTAGCTGTCGTGCAAAGAAAAGGGCATGGCCCAAGATAAGGGTGGGAAATCTTGTTTAGGCATAGGATAAGGCCTCAGTCCGTCAGTTTGATTTTGAGCTCTGCCACAGGTCTCCCATGTGATGTTGCACATGCCATTACATTTGTCTCCCAGTTCCTTATTTGTGAAGTGCAAATCATACTTAAATACTAACTCCTGTTTTTAAGTACTTGGCAGTAAATTTGCCTTTATACATGCGTATGTATGTGTGGCTGTGGCTTTCTATAACAGGTCCAGTTTTCATCTGAGCCTCTTGAAAATACTGTAAACCAAGCTTCAGTTTATCAATAAAGCACAATTGTAAAATTGTAGGCCTGAATGGCATGAAAATTACAAGATTCTCAATGGTAAAAAATGAAAAAGAAGTTCTAAAACTAGAAAAATAGAGGATATATTTGAGAAAAATATAATGAAGACAGAACATTGCCTTCTCTTTACCTGCACATACTTTTGACTCTCACTGGGTCCTCAAAGATAGTTATCTAAAACATTTTTGAGAAGCCAAGTCATGACCATTAACAGCCTGCAAGTGTTAGCTTATGAGGAGCAGTGCTAACCCTTTTTTTATTTAACTTACAGTATTTATAACTGGTCTCCATACTTACTAGCGTAATAAGTGAGAGAGGGGGACAGTTTTCTCCGCTCTCTGTGTATTTATCTTGCATGTTTGGCAACATTTGGAACCAGACCAAAACCAATTTAAGTCAATACTTGGTTTCATTTGTTCGCTTTATAGCCCATTTCCCCTCTTGGTTTGTGTGGGTATTTCCAACTGCAGCAGAGAAGAGAAAATATTTCAAAGCAAAGTAAAATGTAGTTATATAACAGCAAACAAAGGCAAAAGGTTTCAAGGGGAAAACGTGACTCCTGAAAATAATTTTAAGGACTTATCTTCACACAGACTGATACACACACTGGTATAATTACTGAAGTAAAAATCACACATACACATGCCAATGCACAGAGTAAATGCTTATGCAAGCATAGTTTATTTTATTACAGAAAAAGGAAAAAAAGCTTTGATGGTACTAGGCCTGCCTACACCTTACCTCGTCCTCTTCTTTTTTTTCTTTTTCTTCTTCTTCTTCTCCTTCTTCTTCTTCTTCTTCTTCTCCTTCTCCTTCTCCTTCTCCTTCTCCTTCTCCTTCTCCTTCTCCTTCTCCTTCTCCTTCTCCTTCTCCTTCTCCTTGCTCTTGCTCTTCCTCTTGCTCTTCCTCTTCATCCTCCTCTTCCTCCTCTTCCTCTTCTTCCTCTTCTTCCGCTTCCTCCTCTCTTTTTTTTTTTTATTTTTTACTATTTCAGCTTAAATATTCATACCTCTTGCACACACAGTTAAACTGGTAGAAAATCTGGATGTAAAGTAATGCACTCCTATCCCCCCCATCCCTTTATTTCAAGGTTCTTTCTCTTCTGAGCTCTTTACAGAATCACAGACTGGTTTAGGTTGGAGGGACTTCTAAATCATCATATGGTTGTGGGGTGGTCAGCCCACCCACTGGAGTGGGACTTTGTTCAAGTGATAAGCTGTTCATTAGTAGTTTAACTCAAAAGTGTGTCCCTGGCTTCCTCTTTGTGGCAGCTGTTGGAGGTGAGTGCTATGGAGCTCCCAGCAGTCAATGCAACCCACCCAGCATTACAATTGTTAAGAAAAAAAATATCCTGAAATTAAATAAAATGTCTTGAGTCAAAGGCACTTGTTAAATTCAGCTTTTGGAGATGCATATCTTCTTAATGGCTCACTGGTTACTATGGGAACAAGGGCTTTCCCCTCTTCCCCAGGTTTTGCCTTTAACTGTGTTCCATGCCATGCCACTCCATGTCACTCTCTGCTCACTAAGACAGCATCATATACTTTTATTGCAATACATGTATAGCCACCTACAGAGAATGAAAAGGCTGATTTTCTTCTCTTTGGCAGTCACAGTGTTAGATAACACAGTTAACTGACTGTAATAGATAATTTGTTCCACTCGGGTTTATTGGCTTATTTGCTCCTTCCTTCTTTCCCTTGTTTTAAGTATTGAGGATCTCAAATCTACCACAGGTTTTGATGTCTTTTAAAAAAATACTAGGTTGTAAAGAAATTGGCAGTATAATTAGTAATGTTAAATCAGCATGAATTCAAATCATTTAACTTTCTTCTTAGCAGCTGATACCCAGAATAAGAATTAGAAGGTGGAACTAATATTGAACTATTGAAACTGGAATTCTTCAAAACAAAAAGACCCTGGGTTTCAGACTGAGAAGAGCACAGACTTCTCTTCAACACACCTAGAAATTAAAAGAGAGGGCCAGAACATGAGTTTGAAGAGCACATGTTTGCTTGCTTTCCTTTCAAGGGACTGTCAGCTCCACAGTGTGAGGCTGTGAGGATGGTTTCAATGGCATGATGACTACTCTTACAACTACTTCCTTCGGGTCTGATCAGTGCTCCGCTCACTCCATGGCAGAGGAGAGGAAAAATGCAGTACCTGCCATGTTATGGACCACTGTCCTACACCTCACACTGAAGGAGGGAAATATACATACCAAATATCCCAAAGTGTCACTGAGGAAGGGTTGTGCATTAAAAGGAGTGTTGCCAGCAGGTCAAAGGAGGTGATCATCCCCCTCTACTCTGCCCTGGTCAGGCCCCACCTGGAGTATTGTGTCCAGTTCTGGGCTCCCTGGTATAAAAAAGACAGGGATGTCCTGTAAAGAGTCCAGCTAAGGGCTACAAAGATGATTAAGGGACTGGAGCATCTCCCCTATGAGGAAAGGTTGAAAGAACTGGGGCTGTTCAGCCTTGAGAAAAGAAGACTGAGAGGGGATCTTATTAAAGTTTATAAATATCTCAAGTGTGGGAGACAAGGGGAAATGGCCAGGCTCTTTTCAGTGGTCTGTGGAGACAGGACAAGGGGCAATGGCCTCAAGTTGGAGCGGAAGAAGTTCCACACCTATATGAGGAAGAACTTTTTCACAGTGAGGGTGGACAGAGCGCTGGAATAGGCTGCCCAGGGAGGGTGTACAGTCTCCTTCTCTGGAGATATCCAGGACCCATCTGGATGCCTACCTGTGCGACCTGCTTTGGCTGGGAGGTTGGACCCGATGATCTCTGGAGGTCCCTTCCAACCCCACGATTCTGTGATTCTGTGATGTCCTGGGGTGTTACAGCTGAAAGAGGATACTGGAGCTGCCTACCCCTGCCCCACGCATGTATCTGCCTACCTCTAGCAACAAAAGGATGCTGCAACAGTGGATTTTTTTTTCTTATTACTCTTTGTTTTAAACAATGTCATAACTGAAGGACAAGCAAAACTTGCTGATTCCTCCAAGTGCCACAGTCATGGATGGTACAGTATCATCCAACTGTCATCACTTTGCTTACAGCTTTAGGACTGTTTCTGCCTGCCTGTCTCCTGGCAGGCATGCATACACCCCAGATTGCCCACTTCACACTTAATACCTTCCAACTAGAAAAGCAGTCATTTTCCACTGGCATTTTTGGTGTCAATTTTCCTTCTATCTTCCGACTAATTTTACTTTGAATACTCTTTCACAGGGAAGTTGAATCAGAACAAATGAGCTTTGCATTTTGTTCTGTAAAGTTGCTGAGTTCATTATCACCCCGAGGCCTTCCCAGGGCTACTAAATTTGGGATATGTACAGAAAAACTATTTCCTTTACCTCCCCCCTCACTCCATCATAAGTCTTGCACTCCTTGCCAGCATATCTGTAACTGAGATGTTGAAAACAACCTGAGAGAACGTGAGGGAGAATGTCTTGATGGCCAGAGCCAGTGCCACAAGAAGGAGTGTGGTGCTGGGTCCTTTTAGGGCTCCAATTCATAGACTCTGTTGGATTAATTCAGAGTCCTGCTAACAGATCTTATGTTTTCTTGGTGTTTTATTAATTTCTATAGTAGTGGTGGGAGAAGAAAAGTAACTGAGATTGGACTGCTTATTGCCCTCCCACGTGAGCTGCAAGGTAAGCAGCAGTAAGACAGGTAAGCAAAAGCGGTTTCAGGGCCATGAGGCCATGACCTGTCATATTAATGTCCTGCCAGAGTGTCCCTTTGGGCCTACCTCTGGCTCCTCCAAAGTCTTCGAAAGCTCTCATGGATGAACTTGCTGTGGATGGGTACTAAGGCTCTTTGACTATGTAGCTCATCCATGTAGCCCATCTGCTTTTCCATGATGCCACATTGTCAACAGCACACATACAAGGTGACTTGGGTCTTTCTTTCAAGTCTTTGAAGTCACCTGTTATAAAGCCACAGAGCATTTCCTAGCAGCCTAAATCCAGGTCCAGCCCTTAAGAGCCAGACTGAGGATGTTCCTTCAACTTCAAAGCACATTATGACCTGGGGAGCTCAGTAGCAAGGCAGGTGTTACTCATGAGATCCTCCTGCTTTACTCTTGCTCTCTAAGAAACTGAAGACCATATGAAACCTTGTGCCCAAGCTCCCAAAAATCATTCCTCCATGGCAGCAATAAAGAACGCAGCAGAGGTTTGCACCCCACATTTTCCTGCAGACTGCAGAGCCTTTACAAACACTCAAGCATATGAAGGCTGCATTTCAGACTCTAACACATCAGAGGGAATTTCGGGACTGGGCTAAGCAGGTGCAACAGAATCACAGAATCACACAAGGTTGGAAAAGACCTTTGAAGATCATCAAGTCCAACCAATCCCATCCTAAGCTAAACCATATCCCTAAATACCCCATCTACCCTTTTTTTGAACACATCCAGGGAAGGTGACTCAACCACATCCTTGGGCAGCCTGTTCCAGGCCCTGACAACTCCTTCAGTAAAAAATTTTTTTCTAATGTCTAATCTGACCCTGCCCTGGCACAGCTTCTTGCCATTTCCCCTCATTCTATCTCCTGTCACCTGGCTGAAGAGACCATCACCCACCTCTCCACAACCTTCCTTCAGGTAGTTGTAGGTGGTGACAAGGTCTCCCCTCAGCCTCCTCTTCTCCCACTCTGCTGATAACTCCCACCTGCACCCAAAGCTTGATTTGTTGCCATATCATGGCAAAGTACACTTGGGGAACACATGCCATATGCTGCTTGGAATGTGAAAAAGAAAATGTCTGTTTCACTGTTAGGTTGCACATGACAGACCATGGAGGAGCTTCCCTATGTAATGTTTTCATTGAAGAGGTCAGTGGAGAAGGGTTCCTTTTCTCAGGTTTTTATTTTTTTTTGTTTTAATTCTTCATGTAGTTCCTGCTAAGGAATACTAATTTCACAGCGGAGAGCAAATTGCTCCAGTGTGTCACACAAAGTCAAACCTTTTCATCTGACCTGAGAGATAATTTCTCTAAACAGTATCAACATAGTCAAAAGGAATTATAATGATTTCATACAGTGAGAATATAATCAGCATTCTTAGAAAAGAACTGACTGCTGATGTACTTACTGCCTTATGAAAAGGTTTTTCTTAGGAGTGAAAGAAATAAACTAAGAGGCCTGGAAAATACCTTTTTATTAGTCTCATGCACAGGACAATCACATTTACCCCTTACCAGGCAGCCTGTTAAATGTATAATATATTAAAAAGCTGTACATCAAGTAAAAATACAGGGTTGGCTATTACAGAGATTGTGTCCTTCGGTATTAATAGTTGAAGAACAACCAATCCTCTCCATCTTCATGTCTATCTATGCAGTCAAGTTCAAATTGATTCTTAGATTGATTTATAGATATGATACCAAAAAGGCTGGAAAGCTGTTGCAGGGACACACTTATTTGTATCTGCTACAGTGTCATCAGCTAAGTCTGCATTATTTTTCTCCAGCGATCATACCACTTGTAGTACAGAGGTAGTCCTACTTATCGTCTGAGTGGTCACTTGTTTCTCCCTTGAAATGTTTAAGCAGAGATTTTTTTTGGGTGAAGACAGATGAAGAAAACAGGAGTGGCAAAGAACAAGCCTTGAAGACATCAGTTAGGAAGGGCAGTGATTCACCAAACACCTGGCTCTGATTTTGAAACACAGCAGCAGTAAAAAAAACCCACAAAGCTTAAAGAACATGACACAAGGAAAGGGGTACAAGTTTTATTACCACACACTTCCATCAACTTCTTAAGACAACAGGGTGATGCAACTTTCTTCATCCAAGCCATACATACGAGCTGTCAAATTCATCCATCTGCTCTGGCTAAACTACTGTGATATTTTTATAGAAAATGTTGAAATATTTGGTTATGCATTGATCCAGCATTTTTGCAATCACATTTCACTTTGAGATTTACCCTCAAATAGCATTCTAAAGGGTGAGGGCAAAGAAACAAAACCAATACGTATGACTCACAAGCAAATACCTTGTTGGACTCAGAATAAAAATAAACCTTTTTTTTTCCTCCAAAGTACAAAACCTGAAAATTATTGGATAAATCAGACTCTATTTCCTTCCCAATTTTTTCAGTTCCTGAAAAAAACAGATGTTTGCATAGATTTATTTGTGACATAATGCATTAATCAAGCCTCAAAAGCTCTACTGGCCTATTTGTTCTTTAGTCTCTACACTGTAAATACCTGCTTAGCATTACACTTTACCAACACATTTGTTGAGTGAATGATGCCATCCTGCAGGAATGTAGCTGGAATTCTGTTGTCCACATGTTCCAAATAAAGGCTTAGTATTCCCATATTGCTTCTGTATGCAAACTGGCTGGAAAGGAGTAAAAAAAATACCTCTGTGTCTAGCAGATGAGCTGGCAAGAAACCTACTGGCACGCTGCAAGGTTGTTTTAACTTTTATTTTGTTTATTCTGGCACCAGACAGCAGAGATGTGTACAACTAACATGGAAAGATACAAAACATAGTAGAGAGCCCATGAAAATCTTTCTTCATTTAGTATCCCAAACAGCTGACTTTGCCAGATATTTTTTTTTTTTTTTTAAAAACCAACTTTAATTCTTCTAGGTCAATGCACTGATTGATTTATTTATAGTTCTGGCAAGTTGCATGCAGACAGTTTTGGGTTCTCTTCTCTGCCATAGGGGAACAGTGTAGTAATTTCTTTTAATATAAATCTACACGTTTCGTTTTGAGAAAAACATTTTTATGTTAAAAAAAAAATGGATTGTCCCATTTATCTCTGGGCTTTGGAGTATGAGTGCCTTTTGTTGGTCACCCGAGAAGCAAGCCAAGGGTTTTATGCCCTGAATGGGCAGTTCCTGAAACAGCAGTGTATACTGCAAGAAATCTCCCCTGCGGGTCAGGTGGGACGAAAGAAGCCTCTCTAAGCAGACATTTCTAGGTGTTCACACTGGGGCTTACCGGGCTGGCATGCACACTACCGTATAGGCGAACAGCTTCGAAGTGACGCTACTTCAACCTGCTGTGTGGTCCACGAGGATGGGTGGGCAGGGTGACTTCTCTGAAGGTAGGTGTCATGTTGCGGTGGTCAACTGCTCTCTATGCAAAGAAGGCTTTCTATACTCTAGCTCTGGGAGTTCTGCTTGTGCACGATGCTATGTGTAGTGATAATTTCTGGGGACAAAAAACCCTTTAGGGATCTTCATAAGTTTTAATGGTGCTGAGTGGCACAGCAGGAGTCAGGAACACTCACCCAAGGACCCGGAACAAATGTGCAATGGGAAGTTGCTCTGTTGAAGCCAGTAATGGTGCTCTCCTTGGACCTGTCTTTTCTAGTCACACAGCAAACTAAGTTTAAGTGGTTTCTTCCAGACTGTGCAACCTGGGCACTGCTGTCTATGGGCTGATGCTGTTTCTTGTTTTCTGTTTATGCAGTATATGCTGTCCTGCTCATCTCCTTACTACATATTTCTTATTTCTCAGGCATTAAAAACCAGCCATTCTGATATAAGAAAGTATTGTCATTTCTTATTTCAATGTCACAAAGCTGAACCAGGGCAGGTTCAGATTAGATGTTAGGAAAAAAATTTTTACTGAAGGAGTTGTTAGGACCTGAAACAGGCTGCCCAGGGAGGGGGTTGAGTCACCATCCCTGGATGTGTTTAAAAAAAGGGTAGATCAGGTATTTAGGGATATGGTTTAGCATAGGATGGGAATGATTGGACTTGATGATCTTAAAGGTCTTTTCCAACCTTGTGATTCTGTGATCTCAGTCATTAACAAAGAGCTTTCTGAGCATTTGACAGTACATCACACCATCGTCGCATTCTAAATTTTCCCAATTTTTCCATGGGCATATCAACATCTATTTCATCTTCCCCACACTTTTCTTTCAAGGCAATCTTTGCATTCATAACTAAATCCTGGGAACACCATTTCTAACCATGTGTGTAGGAGTGGAGAGAAAGTATAGCTACACATATTAACTTAAGAAGCGATACCCAAAGTCATGAAATGAGATTTAAGTTCTGGATCGAATCAATTATTTTGGGAGTGGTAAAAAATAGTGCACATACTAAACAGTGAATAGTTGGCTTTTGTAACACAGCAGTAATTGGTTTTGCCTGGGAATAGCGACTAAATCAATAAGCACTAAGGTTGCAGACCGGTTTTGTTGATTGATCTCATGATCTCAGCAATTTCTAAGCAAGACAGTTACTACTGCTGGCCATTAAAAAAAATTATGCATGTTCTGAAGATCTACTAAACAACTGAAACAATACTATTATTTTTAAAAGCCTCCTAATCCTGCCATTTCAAATCAATCTTAATCATTTGAGATTGTTGCCTTTGTGTGGAAACCTTCAGGGTACATTAATGCACTTCGGCTTGGTTGTCTTCTATCTGGAAAGCCATTTCAGAAGTCACTTGCATCAGGCAAGCTTTTGCAGAAGATTTTACTTCTTCATTGTCATGCCTAGTCTCCACCATGACTTAGCAAGGAGCCATATTCTTAGTTCTCATCTGTACGTCTGTAAAACTTGTATATGTTACAAAGGTACAGAAATTACTATGGTAGTCTAAAACCATCCTTATTTGGCTGCAGGGAGAATTTTATTCATAATGGATAAGGGATATATTTATACTGCAGTCAGGCATCAGGCCTTTCACTAGGTGTTGCTTTCATCCCTGTAAAAGGTTTGTTATATTGTCTACCTCTGCATCACCATATCCAACGGACACAAGCATTCCCAGAGCATTTTTAGAAAACAATGATCCTTTGTGGGGATGTACTAAAAGCTGAAAACTTCATTAAGTATCAAGTGTATGAATTGTAATAAACCTTCAAGGGGACATCTGAGTCTGAATGGAAGACGAGGAAGAAAAAGAGTATGGGAGAAGGCCCTTGTCTCCACCTCAGTATCCTTTTCAGGAAAAGCACTTCTGCAGACAGAACCTTGTCAGAGAATCTGTTCTCATCTGACAGATGTGGAAACTTCCAGAGAGCTTTTCAGTTGAAGGGTATTGATATAGAGCATCTCAAGCTAGGGAAAAACAGAGATATCTAGAAAAAAGTGGGTTTTCTCTTTTCACTTTTTTCTCTGTAGCTGTCCCTTGCTCTCTTAAGTATGCTATACTGATTTATTTTGTGTTTACCATAATGTGTAGCTAGCATCATGGATGACTATGGCATATCTAGTAAATCATGGCACCCACTTTGAAGAGAACAGTCAACTAAACTGTTGGTACCCAAAACCTCAATTCAAAACTGGCACTACTGCACAAAGGAGCACTGAGCTGAGGCAACTGGAAGCCTTTATGGGATGTCCCCAAGCCTTTCTTCTGCCATTTATTTATTGACACTGATGATGTGACCCACAGCCTGACTGGTGAACACCAAGCCCCCTCATCTACCTCATTTTGTAAACACACTGAGCCTTTTGAGTTCCTCCCCTCAACTGTTACATGCAGTGAAGGGTCAGGAGAGATGTGCTTATCTTCCCCTGCAGAGGTGGAGGTCTGGCTAGGAAGTCCTGGCAGTCTGAGGCCTGTGTCCAAGCCTTGAGTATCCTTCAAACCTTCACACCACCATCCAGCTGTGACTGGCTAACAGAACATGGCAGCAGTACATGAAAGAGCCAGCAAGTTTCTGAGCTCACTCTCAGCTGTAGGGAAAGACACCACAGAACAGGAGAAAGGGAGACATTATCCGCCGCATGGGAGTGTGCGTGGCAAACCGGAGAAACATCCATCAATATTCAATTTTGAATGGATTACCTAGACATCTCCTTGGAGGGTAACACAGATTTGGAAACTAAGCATAGTTAACCATATGGATTAACAAAGAAAAAGAGTGCATATTACTGCATTCCTTTAGACTCCTGTGAATACCTTAACGTTGGCTAAGTAATCATTATGCTACATAATCTGCCTTAAACTTTAGACAAGGTAGGGATTAAGTCCTTGCAAGGTGTAGGAGGCAACAGAAAAAACAGTGCTGGTGCTGCTCACTGCTCGTGCTTTAGGAAATACTTGTCACTGTGGCTTTTTTTTTCTTTTTTTGCCATTTGGGGCCCTTGCACAGCAGTGAAATCTGAGGGGTGCTTGTTCCACATGCGTCAAGAACCATCTTCTGAGAGCAGCCTTCCATGTGAGGCATGTACCATTCGCAATGGGCAGGCAGATGGGGCTCAGTTAAAAGGTTTCCAAAGGCTACCAAACCTGCTGGGTTCCTTAGAGCTAAAAGGGAGCATTAGAGAGGCACAGTGACACATCTCCGTATTTTCTATTATGTTCTCTACTATGGAGCCATTTAGATGAGTTGTTTCCTTTAAAAGTCTTTCCGTTCCTTCTGCTAATGCCACATTGGAAGCCATGATCTCTCTGCACAAGATGCAAGTGATAGCAGAGATGTGATAGAAGTTAGATTTAAAGATTTTTTTCTATCAGAATTTCTTCCTAATTTCCAGCTACCTTGAAATCTAGAAGTGACTGAAAACACTTCTGATGACAGAAAATAAAAATCTGAGGTAGATAAATTCTTCAGAGGAAAGATGAAGAGTTTCATTTTTAGGATGTGGGTGGTGTTATTTGCTTTCAAATAACTAAAAGAGCAACTGTGCATTTTATCAGATGTGTCACTGAAGAAAATACTTATCAAATTTATCCACAGTATAGATTAGTATTTAATACTTTAGATTACTTTTAATTCAAGCAACCAATTAAAATGAGTTTTTTCTGATTGGTCATACTTGAATTTAATCTGATTTTAGCAGTATTGATTGCAGAAATGTTTGTTGAGAATTCCTGATGCTTCAAACATGCTTAAAATAACTATTGCTTTAGGATTTATGACTTGCAGTTGGACAGTAAGGACACTGAGTAGTAATAATGACCTAAAAGCTTCAGAAGAAGTTGGAGTCTCAACAGAAGTACAGCAGACATTAACGTACCCTTCAAATAATAATAATTAAAAAAAAGCAATGTGGTGGATCCTGTTCCTATTATGGCCCCAAATGTCTTAAACTGATTTCAATATATGTAAAATTGAGTGATATTCACACAATTGTTATCAATATTTTTAGTCATACTCCTCGGTGTTTGCACTGGCAGTACATCAAGCAACACCTGCCATGGACCAAGACCTTTGTGGACCTAGGCACAGTACAGGCTCTGAACTAAACAAAGAGAGCCTGCCTCAGTAGGAGTGACACTGTGTAGATGCAAACAGATGGGTGAACATCAAATAATCATGAAACACTAATAAACAGTGCAGCCTAAATAGCGTTTCATTTTACAGACACCCCCAGACAAGGAGAATTTCGAGAAGCTCTCTGAAATTTTTGGGAACTCCTCCTAGGTAAAATTGTCAAGCAAGTTGTCAGGAGGGCAAGAAAAGCTGGCACGACAGGGTGGCTGGCATGCAAACGTGACTGCATGATTCCAAATGAGAGCTGGCTGGTTGGAGGCACGACTGTAAAAGTCATGACAACTGCAGTGAGTTTAAGCCGACAAAATGCATCTAGCCTGAATTGTGTATGGTTAGAGAAAAGGAGAGGTTACAGACAGTGCAATCAGAAATAGATAGCAGTGGGTGAAGTCTTCTTCGAAAAAGAGACTTATCCTTTCTTTGAAAGGAGACTTAAACCCCAAGCAGATGTAAATGGAGGTAAAACATGAGAAGGGTCTGCCAACTAACATAATCTCCTCTAATGTTAATTGAAATGAGCATGAAAGTAGATGACAAGGGGAAGAGACAGAGCCAGGAGTTACTGTTTGGCAATAAGGCTAAATTGGGGGGGGATGGGACGGACAGGTAAAAGGACAGTGATAAGTAACATCAATACCACAGCAGAGAAGATGAGTCAGTGGGCTCTCTCTCAGAAGAGGGGAATATCAGGCTGCCTCACTGCACCAAGATGGAAGAAAGTTGAGGACTTTTGCAGGGAAAATGCTGGGCGAAGGGATCCAGGTCTGTAAGCATCAAAAGTCAAATAAACTACTCAGATTTTTTATTGACTGTACTCTTTTCAGACATGGCATGGATGACAAAGGAGAGGTAAGGAGAAGAGCAACATGAAGTGGGGAATGACAGTCAATGGGGGATGCAGTGAAATGCAGTAGTAGGAGAGTATGGCGAGGACACATGGAGAGGATGCACTGAAGGGAGGACAAAGGTGGGACAAATGTTGCCAAAGGCAAACCATGCTCCCAATAAAAAGGGTGTGGATGTGGGACATGGCTTGTCTGGTGGGAGAAGGGAAAAGATGAGGAGGATAAAGGAACAGAGAGATCTCATAAGAAACTCTCCAGGTGCATGAACTGTAAGGACATGAAGGGGAAGCAAATGCAGGCACTGGAGAGTAGAAAAGGTAGACGAACCAGGAGGGATTCAGCGAAACAAAGCAGAGAGTCTTAAAAGCTAGGCTCCGAAAACATTGCAAACAACCAAAACAAAAAAATCCCCAGATCCTACAAACAGCATCTTCTCTTTGTTTCAGGGGAGGTGAAGGGATTAGTACTGTTTTGACTTAGATCTCCCCTGTTTTGCCTGCAGCTGCCATTTTCCTGCATTTCCTTTCACTTATTTCAGAGGGGAAAATTCCCTTTAGACTGGAGATGGCCACTGTCTACATTTCACAGGCAGTTGTGCTTCTCCATCAGCCGGTTTATAAACAACAGAATCCTAGCTAAAATTAAACTCTTTTTTCTTGGCAGAAATATTAACACCAAATGACTTTTGCTCTCCTTCATTCAAGGCAATAGGCAAAAGAAAACTTCAGAAGTATTCATATGAATATTTAAAAGTCCAGATATGCTGCAATTCCATCTATTTCCCACAGGCAAAATGATGCCAATACATCTCTCTGAAGAGCTGTTACACTGGCATTTATTGGTCCTCGTCAGCTGCTGATTGGAAGGGGAAGGAGATAACGTTCAGGAAACAAGCATATTAGAGGGGTCCCATTTCATGCTTTGGGATTTGGATTTGCTTGCAGTATTATCCAGCTCCACAAATTCATTTCTCCTTGCACATGCAGGTTCAGTACTGAATCAGATTCGTCTGAGCCTTCCTCTCCCTGTACTCCCATTACTACAGGAGGTGACACAGTGAGAAGTGTGAGCGAAGGGTGATTTAAGGGATTCCAATTCCACGCATCGGTGGCCCCTTAGGAGGCCCTTTACTTTATTTGCACTTGTCTGTAAGCCATTTAAACCGCTGGTAACCCACTTTCTGACAGAAACAATACTGTGTGCAATTCTTACTGCTCAAGTGCAAGTGTACTTGGGATCTGCAAGGAGTTTTAAAAATAGCCACACTATTTCCAGAGCTTTAGCTTGGGCTGAGCAAGTGTTGCTTTGTTTTCTGGAAGGTGGAAAGTCACTGCTCAGCTCTTCCCAGTGCTATCTTCTTTCGTGTGCCTTCCAGCTCTGACAGCACACTAGCAAATGATGCATATGTGCTGTTTCTGAGGAACCCCTCCTACCTCTTGCCTGTAGCTCATCTGATGCGATAAAGACAAGGAAAGCTTTCACTTTTTTTTAGTGCAGGAAACAAGAGTGGTTGGCCAGGGTGCAGCAGACAGAGCTCACAGTTGCTGTCTCTGTCATTGCCTACATTCACTTTAATATGTAATTACTTGAACTCATGCAATACGTCTAGCTTGTACTCTGGGTGGGCAACAAGATTGAGAGCTCAGCAGTGGTAAGGTCTGAAAAGAGTTGGATGCCAGCAAGAGCAAACTCTCACCTGCCAGAGCCCTGGAGCAGCCCTGCCCCGAGGTGTTTCTGATGCAAGTCAGGGGAGTATGCTTACTTCATTTGGGGAAGCTTTGATGGCAGAGTGAAACACATCTCTTCCTCAAGAAATTCCTCTGGGATGAGACAGTGGTGCAAAACCTGCCTGACTTCAGGTGCAAAGCATTCTCCAGCCTCCCACCCATAATGCTCCAGCCCTTGTGCAAGGCAGCAAGTTGTCAAAGGTAAAACCTGTCCCCCAACGCTGCGGCAGTAGGTGTAAAACAAGCCCAGTGATTTGGAAGGCAAACAGCAGCCTCCTCACTGTATGACTGAGGTATCTAAAGAAAGGCAAATAACAGATAAAATGGTTTGTCAGTCAAAAAAACCAACTTAAATGGCTTTGGTCACCATGGCGGGGGACTAGGCAACTGAGGAGGAGCAATTATGCTTTATTATTTTTTCTTTTACACACACACACACGGTTTACTTCTTTCATTTTACTTGTAAAAACGCTTTAGACAAAATTCATTCCAAATAGCCATTTCAAATGAAAAAAAAACCCAAGAAAATGTTTAAGTGAAATATTTCAATTTGAGCTGAAATCACTTGCCAAGTTCTTCTATTAATTCATGAATAACTTTATATTAACTAAAAGCTGTGTTTTTCTTTGAAATAAAAATTGCTGAAATCTGGCTGTGACATGCTTTCTGCCACTAAATATTTCTGAATCAGTAGATACAGTAACCAACAAAAAAGCTGGTTTGCTTGGCACTGGTGAAAGGCAGCTATGAAAGAATTTATGGGGAGAAAATCGCTATTTTCCCTTAACGATAGGAGGCTCTTTCAGCATATACTGTGCCTTGATGTTATCTCTTCTTTAACCTATTCAGTATTATCTCATAAATTTCAACAATGCTGTCAGTAAATATTCCAGAGTGAAAAGTAGAAACACTGAACAATTTATTCATAACCTTCGCCTCCTTTTTTGTTTCCAAAGTAATGATGAATACATTTAGTGTTCACAAATGTGGTTGTTGCCAAGAGCTTTTCAATTAATCATTCAGTATGCATAGCAAGTATTCATGGGATTTTAATTTTGAGCATTTGCTATGGGTTTTTCTTATTTGGGTACAAGTCACTGTCTTCTGACTCCCTCACCCATGCAGGACTTCCCAATCCCAAGGCACACGCACACGTGTGCACACTCTGGCAAGAGAATCCACAACATCATTTCTTTGCTCACGCAAAGATTCTCATCTATGTCACATCAGCCAACAGCTGATCAGCACCAAATTAGGCACTCCTGTAAACAGCGCTGCTGTTTAGCAGTTCTCACTAACTTCAATTAGGATTTCTGTGGTAGAGGTGATGGTGAACTGCCTCTTTCATGCGACGCTCTGAGCGTGTTCATAATGCCTTTCTGGGGGAGCTTTTTTAAAGGTCTTTCAGAACAACTAGCTACAGGAGTACCCCCAAGTAAGGCATGTGAAAAGACCAAAAATCCCAAATGATGCTAAATGTATGTCCTAATCTGAAAAGCAACTGCTTGCTGTAATGCAAGAATAGGAAGCACCTGATGCCCTGCAAAATGCACTTGTAAAATACACAGCAAACTTTTAACACCAAGGAAGAATTCTTACAGGCAGTTAACGTTTAAAGCATGTAGTGCATATGCATAGGAACATTACTTGCGACTTGTTCTGAAGTGACCAGTAGCACAGCCCTGAGCTAAGCCAGTTGGACAAGCCACACACCTGCATTTTAACTGCTCCCCTGAGTCCCTCTAGCTGTTTGCTCAGGGGTCAGGAGCTGCCCCGAGCAGTGTGAGGTTTGAAGCAGGAACATCAGTGAGCACACTACAGGATTCCAAGTTCCATGCCATGCTGGCACTTAAGTTTTACCCTCACGAAGGAGGAAGGTTTGGCTCTTCGGGGCAGGAGCAACATATGCTTGCAGAGCAACAAATCCAGAAAGCAAAACAGGGAGAAAGCAAGAAAAAGCAGCAGGAAAGCTAAAACTCTATTGCCACAACTTTCCTCAGATCATTGAAAGTATTAATGTCTGTCCAGGCGGGTTTTTTAACCCCTTTTGCTTTTTGTGTCACTTTATGTCTCCATCCATTCCTTGATCTCTTTCCCCTTTTATATATATAAATGATTTGCCCTGACACCAATACACCACAGAGTAAATGAATCACTGCAGTAGTCATTATGAAAATATAAATCAGCGGTTATCTGTTCCTGCATGTGTAGGCAGACAATATATTCAGTAATAAACCATGTGCTGAAATGGAGAGATTTATCTGGTGTGCAATCTTTGGGAAAATGCTCACGCCTTACATGAAACTGTGGAAGTGTGATCTCACCTGGTGTCCCTCCGAGGGGAGAGGAGGGTGTGGAGGAACAGCATCAGTTGAGGTTCTTGCAAAAGAAAAACCGTTGCTGAAGATTCATCCAAGATAGCATGAAAAGAAAAAGAAATATTCCACAGAGGAATAAAAGGGGGGGAAAAGGCAAGAGAGAGAAAAAGCGGTAACTTACACAATGCAAAAGACATCTGTTTGTGAGTAGCAACTTCCCATACAGCCTTCCATTACTTACAGAGAACTACGGGCAATAAGCAGGTGTGATCCTACCAACTTTGAACTGCCACTCTGACTATATTCCCGGTAGTGCAGGTAATCCAGAGGGGCAGAAAAGGAACAAATGTAGACAATAATATTTCCCCAAAACCAAATTCTATTTCAAAAAAATCCCCTAGGCCTTTTTACCTTACCTCCTGGAGAAAGCCAGTAGCTGCTGGAAACCTCAAGCCTATTTAGCAGAATGAATCATCAGCTGGATTTGATGTTGATAGTGGTGGAGATAAGGTTTGCACGCAGCCGTGCAGGGGAAGACAACGTTTGCAAACAACAAAAATAACAAAGACAGAGGCAGTAACTATTGGTCGTTGCTACATAGGCAGTGCAAGAGTAAAAATGGGGACAGTTTAAGCCCACCAGTGCTCTCATTGAATAAAACAACACATCTGGGTGTGATGATTGGGTGATGTTTTTGGGGTGAGGGGTTTTCCTCTCCTAGACAAAGAGACAGCCCTCATCAGTGTGACTTGGACTCTAGAGAAAAATGTCAGTGAAAGTCAAATGCTTGTAACATCTGCTGTAGGCAGCCCTGTAGAAAATAACTGAGAGTAATGCAGCGGACTGCTAGCGTTATGGAGCAGAAAAGAAGGAGAAGAGAGAAGAGGATGCAAAGTGTCCCATGACAGTTCTCTCAACAGATCTCTTCCTTGGATGGGAAGTGCAGACAGTATATCAGTGTGAAGGGATGAACTGCCAGACGCTCTGATGTGCAATTAACTTTGTGATTGCTTGTAGTATTACTTCAAGATGAGATAAAAACTCTTCCAACATTTCACCTACATGTAGATTTCCTGCTGAAGATCTACAGAGCAGTTTTGGGGGGACCCTGTTGAACCATACTCTATCCTCAAACATGAATGTTCTCCACTTTTTTAAAGTCAGGATCAGAATGACACAAAGAGTTCTGGGTGTGCCAAATTTCTGAGCTCCCCCTCCCTCGTCTCCACTAGCCTTGTGGGATACTGGATGTTCAGGAGACAGCATGGATCTAGACCCAGTTCCAGACTTGGAGAGCAATCCTTTTCTCGGGCCAGTGTCTTTGATGCCACAAGAGAGGTGGTTTATGTCATTAATGAGAATAAGTTCATCTGACATCTTTGTGCCTTGCTTTACTTCAGCACTGTTTTAGGGCAGAAGTCCCCTAAATGTCAGTGTCAGCTGAGACAGGTTTATGGTGCATGTGCAGCATGCACAGAGACACTGCCTTTTGTGTGCATGGGTGGCACAACTGGGTAATGCACATAGCACCTGGGAGCATCTGGCAACTTTAATACATACGACCCTCATTTAATTTTATTGCCTGTATGATATGTTATGCAAATGCAGAGAGGTATTAATATTAACCAATGCATGGGAATCCTTCACTCATTTCCAGTGTCTCATTTATAACCTAGTCACACTGGCGCAGAGCGATAGCTAGGAAGGTGCTCGCCCCGCTGCAAGTTCAAACAGGAACGGAAGATCCAGATCTCTGAGGAGCCATCCAAATGGCACTGATACGCACCCCTGCAATCCCATCAAAACCAGCAGGAAAACTCTGTGTGCCTGTGAGAAAGGCTTTACTGCTCTGTTGCTCTAGCAGCTCTCTGAAGGCTGGGAACAGCTGGTGGAGGCAGTTACGTGGTATCAGCACAGTGGAAACATCCAGAGAACTTGGGAATTCCCTTCAAACTTTTTTTTTGCAGAGGCTAACACACATAAACAGGCAAATAAGTATGTTGAGTAGTGGCCCTTCCCTCCCTAGAAAAACAGTTCTAGTCTACCTGTAGAAGATAAGCAGTTGGAGAAGATTTCTGAATCAAAAGCAGACATGACCGCGAAGTGCTGTGTATGCTCACGATTCCTCAGATCATCCTGGGCTGCCGTCTCCTTATTTCAGGTATTATTTCAGATCAATGAGTTGATCTGAAAAACTACCCGAGAATTAAACAAAACTGTACCTAGGATGTGTTTGCTACGCTCTGTGTGGTATTGCCAACCACATACTTAGGTATTACTAGCCAAAATAGCCAGAACTGATGTTTTGCTTGTTTTCATTTAAAAAAAAAAAATTAAAATTACATTCATATTTAACTTGAGAGTAGTTTTGAAAATGAATCCAGGAAGAGGAAGATGCTGAGAGAAAAATACAGGTGGGTAATTTTAGCACTAACACACTTAAAAATTGTTATAAATTTGCCTTAGCCACGTTATAGGATTTTGGTGTTCAATTCAGCAAACTGGTTCACATTTATTGCCTTGCAAAAGTTGTCACTACAATTGAAATTACAGCTAATTAATCTAGTAGTTAACTGGGCAATATCATTTAAAGTTTGAAGTATATGTGCATGTATATAAATAAATATATATAAAGGCTTTTAAAGTTTTTCTTTGTGGAAGATCTTTGTGGGTTGCTATTTCTCACAGGTAAAAAGCAAGCTTCTGGAGAGTTTAATTGGTTTATAATTACATTTGATAGGGAATAATTTTTTAGAAATAGATTCTTTTGTTTTTCACATTCAAAGCTGTTGAAACTGAATACAAAAGACATTCTTTAGTGGTAGGAGAATAGATAGTTTTAGACTTCCACCTCCTCTGTGGTACTTTGATTTCTAGCAAGATGGAAATTGTGTGACTAAGGGGGGCAAGCTTTAGTACCACGTTTTCTATATTCTCAAAAAATAGGAACAAAGAAGGGTTTTTTTGAGAAGAAATTTCTTGAACACCTGAGGAGAAAAATAGTTTTTTCTTTGAAGTAACTGATCCTATTTAAGCATCAGATCTACATCTTCTTTATCTTCTGGTTTTCTAAGCTGAGGGATAAAATGGAGCTGAGCATTTGATTATCTCCTTCGGCATGCTTGAGATAACAGAAATCACAGCTTCAGAAAGTAAGACAAATGATGGCAGAATTGATCCATGACAGTTGCTTAAGTATTTGTGGATTATCAGGAGGGGAACCCCTGACAGCAATCTGTAGACCACCCTTGGTGGCTCCTCTGCCAACAGTTAGCACTCTCTGAAGTTTCTTCACCCCTGCTGTTCACTAGTTGCCTATCTGTAAATCAAAATTATTATGAAGTGGCACTGGAGGTGCCACAGAGAAAGCTTTGGCAGGGGTCAGTGAGGTTCTTAGGGGTAATAATAGCTAAAATGCCTCGTTACTATTTACTTCAAAAAGAGGTTGATGTTGGGCCATGGATTCTAATTCCTTCAAATTATCATCCATGAAAGGACAATAGGAAGTCCTGTCAGTATTACAGCAACAGTCCTAGGGGCTTTCTGACTCTTACAAAGGGAGCAAGGATGCAAAATCCTTCCCTTAATGAGTTTGTGGAACACTGATATTCCATATGGCAACACATAAATCTCATTTGTAGATACAGTTCTGAATACCAGCCCTGCCTCACTTCCAGGTAGCGTTATGACCATCCATAACCGCTAGGTTTTGCTTATATAATTGCATCACAGTGACTGACAAGATTTCAAGCATCATGTGTTGTGCAATAATAGAATAACCTGCAGTAAACCCCCACCATAAACACTGGCTGGCCCGGTGAAATACCCTGGATAAATCCGTGCTAGTTTATTAAACAGTACGATACCGTTCCTGAACACTGAGACCCAAGCACCTGTGCCAGGCTGTGGCAGAGCAGGCCCTGGTGCAGGTCAAGCTTGGAGCAGCCGTCACTCTCCCAGGCAGTCCCCAGGCAAGAGTCAGAGGCCACTCCAAACAAGCAGTTTTAGAGGATAAGGGAGCATCTAACATCACCTAATGTTCTGTGATTCTGTGATCACGGACACAGGTCATGCTGTAATGGTTTGCCTCAGCACCAACAGCTTCAGGCACATTCAACTTCCTAGACAGAGATGCAGCCATGGGAGTGATCTGAGACCCAAAAGCTGAAGCAAGTGCTGTAATTCTCCATGCACATTTATGTCTCTCCTACACCATTCTCTGAACTAGTCAAATGTAGCTACAGACATTGTGGTTTCATCTTTGGGATTGCTTACATTTGCTGTAAAACACAGCAACTGCCATATCATTTATTCCCTTACCTCCTCTGACTTCAACTGAGTTTCATTCCAGGGGATTTTGGTCAATGAGAAATTTCCCCACTACACCTAATCATGAAAACTCTATCAGGAAGGGATTTGCTATTAAAATGGAGGAAGATGTGCTTAACAGGGCCCACCCAAAACCACTGAAACATGTTTCATCATGACCAATCATTAAATCAAAAGTATTCTGTTAAAAAAAAAAAAAAGACAAATCTGTAGAGGTTCTCAAAACAAATACTCAAGTGAATAATTACGGATGATTTCTATTACCCAGTCCCTAAGAACCAGTGGTTCCCCTCTTCTCATTCCCACACCTTCACACCCAATTTACAGTGTAGTCAATACATGTGGTCATTGTACTTGCAGTCTTCCCCAGGCAGGAAAGACAGACCTTGGTTTTCCAGCAGCTGTTCTGGTGGTCAGGTTTTCACACCCCCGCCCCCCATGTCCAGTTCTGTGTTACCTGTGAGCAGACCTGCTTGTCTGGCTGCTCCCTCAGCAATTTAGTTAAAATGGCTGCTGTGAAGATACACCTGCCACTTGATTTCTTGCAGCTAGCCAGTCTCTCTCTGACTGAAGCAAACTGGGGAGTGTTCCCAGGAGTTTCTGTGCTGGCAAATACACAGCCATAGCCTCTAGCTGTAAGGTAGTGTCAAGAAACTGAGGGCAGGCTGAGGTGAGCGTTGTTTTTTGCCAGCAAAGTTGAGCATGGAAGAGACAGTGTCTGTCCACAGCCACAGTGAAATTTGGGTTTTTTTTAAAACGTGATCATATCGAGGCATAGCATCGCACTACGTAAGAGCTTTTTTTCTCACTCCAGAATGCCATTCCTGTGCTAAATGAAAGACTGAAATACAGTGTCTTTCCAGATATTACAGAACTGCAAATACTGGGAGCGGAGGGCGGGCGGGGGCGCGGGGTCCTTTCCCTTTTTATTTCTCCTCTCCTCTCCTCTCCTCTCCTCTCCTCTCCTCTCCTCTCCTCTCCTCTCCTCTCCTCTCCTCTCTTCTCTCATTTCCCTTTTCCCTTCCCTTCTCTTCCCTTTCCCCTACCTCTTCAAACAAAAAAACAGTCACTAAGACAAAGCACTTAATAAAGTGACCAATTCAAGTAGTTTTTCAACTTTAAAAGGGGAAGAAATCTTTCACTAAGTTGCACCTGTGTCTACACAGGGGAGGTCATGAGTCCTGCAGAGTACATTTCTTATTTGCATTTTAAATCAAGTCTCACCCTTCGCTGTCATTTCATTCCACAAAGTGACCAAGGTGGCACATTCTTGTGTCCACACTTTTTTCTTAAGTCAGTTCATTTCTAAATGGACTTTCAAGAAAAACACTGGAAGTGTCCCTGCCCACATTAAAGGCAGCTGGTTTAATTCATGAGTTTTATACTAGAATTCCTTAGTCCTGAGACCTTGCTGCATTTTCAAATGGCATAAGACTGATTGACTGTTAACTATTAGACGAGGAGATCTTCATCATCCCGGAAGGATTTCCAATACATACGGTCTTTTCAACAAAGTAAGAGAACAGCTCCTTGCAGGACTTGGTGTTCGATTCTCTTGAAGGTAAAACATATCCAGCCTGATAAGAGTATCTCTGGCCTGAATTACAGTTCCAGCACAAACCTGGAGAAGGTCTGTCTTGCTGTCCTGTCCAAGCCTTTGCTTTCTGCCACCAGCACCTCCCACCTGCTCTTTCCATGTGGTGCAAGTGTCTGAACTTAAACGCTGGGACATGACTTAAAGTCATCTGCTAGCCTGGTCCCACTAGCCTTCTGAAAAATAATCTGTTCTTTCTCCCATAAAAATAAATAATATGTACTTTTTAGATACTTCAGGATACTTTTTTTCACTAAATATGCAACTATTCTGCAATATATGTATATGTGAAAGCTACTTTTCAAAATAGGGGCCTGCTTTCATGCTGTGACCAAGGGAGAAAGGATGTCAGGCAACTCTATTTGAGCCTTGCATCTCTGGCAGATATTATGCCCAGGCAGAGGCAGTAAAATGAAGCCACTGACATTTAAAAAAAAATATATCTCTGCATGGAAAAGATATTAAAAACATACCTATGATGGCATGTCCAGTATATTACTCTAACTTCAAATATTTCAGTAATTATTCTCTCTAGTCACCCTAAAGATTTAATTCTGCAAAGAAGGGCTAGTCTCTATCTAGACTGAAAGACCTCTTCCTGGCAGAGTACCCTCTGCCCTAACAATAGAGTAGATTATAAACTTTGTGACCCATTTGTCACCAGTATTCATGAAATGATTCAGATCTATTTTTTTCTAATTCCCAACCAGAGAAGGCATTATTCCAAAGTCTTTCTCCCAGCCTTTAGTTTTAAAAGGAATTTAAAATTATGGAAATGAGACTTCTTATGGGAGAGGAAGCCTAACATCCTTGGATGTTGTCCTTTTAAACCTGGTATAATGAAGTCCCAGGAAATCTCCATCTCAACAGCAGTTTGATTTTAATGAATGCTTTCTCTTTAAAGACAGAAGTGTGTTTACAATAGACATCTTGGCTTTATAAAATGTGGACTTGGAAAGAAGAACCCACTTGAACTGCAACCTCACTACACGCTATACCTTGATGAAGTTTTGGGATAACAAGGGCAACCTGTGAAAATGTGTTCCTTTTGTCCTTCTCTGGCTGCTTTCCCCTTTTCAGAAATGAATACTGTGACAGACTCAGACACCACAACGCTCAGAGCCAGTAGAGCTTGTGGAGCAGTTACACAAGCTGCTCAAGACAGACCCAGCAGTCTGCCACAACCATGACCTTAAATAGCTTTTCTTTCCATGCCAATTCAAGCCATGCTTTGACTATACAGAAAATCTGACTTCAGGGCTGCTAACATAGGAGCAGAAATGCTGTGACCACATAATGCAAAGCATTGATCCAATATAAATTCACTCTGCCAGCTCAAATCTGCTGAAACAATATCAAGAGGTTATGTTTGTACAGGCAGGCTTCATAACCTATCATGTATTCACACCATGCTGTGCTCCTGAACAGGTAATGTCAGTTGTGCCAGAGCTGGCAGGAAGCCAGCGTAGACTCTGTACCACATCCATGGAGTCTCTGGACAGAAATGCAGTCATGCACCCATGCCTAACCCACATCAAATTTGTATTGCTGCATGATTCAGCACTACAGGTCATGGAGGCTCAGCCTCATTCCTCCTCTGTCCCAAGACTGATCAGAAAGGGCCTGTGCAGTGCCAGCTTCCCTTCCCTTCCCTTCCCTTCCCTTCCCTTCCCTT
>VZTU01029197.1:31068-107482 GCA_013400835.1 Zapornia atra
TCTCCCTTCCCTTCCCTTCCCTTCCCTTCCCTTCCCTTCCCTTTCCTCATTCTTTTTCCATTTCCTCTCCTCTCTCTCTCATTTTCATTTTGTTTCTGTCTGTCTGTCTGTACATCACACAGGCCCTACTTCCCCATGAGGTTGTCTGGGACTGCTCTCTACCTGACCACCTCTCACACTGTTTGAAGGTCACCCATGACAAACAAGAGAGAAAAAAATTAGAGGCTTCTGTTCAGTTTCACTTGGACTAAAACACAGACCTGAGTGTAATACTGATCACTGGAATGACACGGTGACTGGAGGGCATTTACAGATATTTATATATCTATCACTTACATGGAAGTTTTGACTGCTACATATAAACATGAGCATCCATTAAGCACATAGTTCAATGTTTTCATTTTAGCAATATAACTCTGTTATATCCAGAATGTCATTACCATAATTTCTTCAAAGAATAAAGCCACTAAATCAAAAAAAACCCAAACCCCCAAATCCTAAACAAATCTTATGCACATGTAACTCCGCACCTGATGTCTGCATGTCCCTGGAAAATTATTTAACTGCAGAGAGGATACAGGTCTGAAGAGGGTTCCTCAGATCTCCTCATCTTCTTTAGGGCACCTGCAGTCTTTCCCTCTTGGGTGGCACTGGTACTTTCCTCTCTGACAGCTGCTGCTGCTCTTTCTGGCTCACTCCCTGTAGAAAATGCTGAGGAATGTTGCTTTTTCAAACTGTAGAATAAGTATATGTTTCTATACCGTCTTGAGGAGTAAAGTCTTCCCAAAGACTTAAGTGGTCTTATGGGAAACTGAGGCCTAAAGTGAAGTCTTATGGTAAAAAGAAGATAAAGGACAATTGTCAACCAAGATATGTTAATAAAGGGGCAACAGTTAAGGGCTATGTAGGATGAACAATGGTAACTTAGAAAGATACTGCGTTTTGCTCAGTAAGCTCATGAATATTATTTTCTTCACCAGGGGGAAGCAGGAACCTGCCAGACATACAGTGTGCATTATGTAATATGCTCTCATGAAGAAGGTGCCTCAGTTAAGCCTGTAAACCTTGGAAGTACCTAATTCACAGGTAAACAAGGGAGGGATTTCAGATGAAAATAGGGTATAAAATACTGAAAACTCTGAACACAGGTGTGCCTGCTTTGCTAGGTCACTTGTTTTTGCAAGAACACATAATAAATTGCTGCTTCTCTAGTACATCTACCGTGAGCCCTTTTTTAGGGCCATCGGCATTTCTAACACTCCCCATTAGAGGAAAGGTGTGTGTTAAACATGATTGAGCACACATGTTTTTCCATGCTCCTCAGAATGAAAAGTTGAGTAGCATGGGTTTTGAAGGCACAGTCATGCCCCTTCTGCTCACACCAATAGGTTTATCACTGCTAAGTCCAGCTGTACATCACTAATTTTTACCCTTGATTTCAGAACTAAAAAGAGAGCAAAATCAGTCATAATGCTCAGGAAAAAAACCTACCACCATCAAAATATTAAAAAACCTCTTTTGGTGACAGACTTGTGTCCAGTCTTTCTCCGTACAGACCATTGCCCTGAATAAATATTAACTTTTCTGCTCAAGCATCAAGCAATTACCCACATAAGCCTCATTCCTGACATAATGGCACTGGCAAAAAAAGATAACACACAAACCAAGTATTTTCAAACCCACCCTGGCAAACACTTTGTGTTCTTTTATGGGATGGTTTGCTGTGATGTGCTACATTAGTATAATGCTATTACTTGTTATATTACTGGGTTTGGAACCGACTGTCGGGAGCAGATGGAATATTACTGATATGCAAGTAGGTGAGACACAGTGGCTGGGCAAATTAAACCATTGTTTGCAGATCTCTGTGCTAGTTTTTCCTCGGTAGAGGGCCATAACAAAGGGGTAGGAATTCCTCCATATTAAATCATGGCTGATTTTTTTATAATACAGTATAAAAAATAATGCAAACAAAATTTACCGGTGAGTCACGGTTGTGAAAGCCATTTCTATGCATCATTAGCCTACGTCTTTACAATAAGATATAAGATGCACAGGGATTTAGCTGTGAAACTCCCATAGGGGAGCCATATGTGGAGTAAATCTATGCACATCTTACTGCAAATTTACTTAAGCTTTAAGTGTTTGGGTAACTTTATGGCTTGAATTTACACGTAGAGTTTTAATGGCTAGATTTGGCAGGTTTTAATGCTTCAAATTAGACAGGAAAAAATCTTTTGTCTCAAAAGAAAGGCCTAAATGACATTTCCCCATACAGCTGACTCATTAACAAAACGATGCAAAGTAAAGTTGATTATGTGCTTTTTTCTTCCCGAACATCAGTGACAATGGGTACCTCTGGTCACACCCAGTCTACAGTGAGGAAGAGAGGGGATCAGCCTGAAGACAACAGCATCCTCACCAACGGTAAGCAAAGCAGCAGTGCATGAACAGGCTGCATGTTTGCTAAGATGAGGTACCCAGCCAGAATGTACAAGCAGCCCCTGCTAAATTGAGTCACTGACAGGGGAGGGAAGGCCTCTGGCTGGTTCGGATCAGGATTAACTATTGGTGTTTATTAACTGCTGTCACAGGTGCTCACAAACACTTGTTCATGGGGGAAGGATGCTGTCTCATGGAAGAGTCAGTAAGTTGCTGCTGTTCCTTCCTCCATCCCTTTATGTCTTCAAGGATAACACCTGAATAGAGACAGTGCCTTCAGGGCAGCTTATCTTGCCTTCTGCCCGTCTCTCCACATCCCGTACAATTTGAATCCTGAGATGTAAGCAAAGAAAACCTGGCAGAGGATACTAGCAGGTCACAGGGTGCAGGTATGGATACCGACGTAGGCGGCACAGACACAAACAGACCTGTGAAGCTTGAGCTGCCTTGTTCGTGTCAGAAAGCGGTGGAAGCAGATAGTCACTGATAATGCCTGCACTGCTCAGCTAGTGTGATCACCATGCCATGCCAATGCAGAAGGCAGCTGTAGCTGGGAGGAGATCATCTTCCTCTCTTTCATCTCAGGCAAGAAACAGCCCAGGCACTAAATGAAGGGTTGCATCCACGATTGCCCAGGAGAAGCACACAGCCCTGGAAGTCCAGCTTAGCCAGTAGCAGTGACCTTCAGTCCTGGCTGGGGGCGGTTCTAGGCTGGAGACCTAGAACCTGCATGTTGAGCAGCAACTTATGAGCATTTTGGTTTGTCTTCTCTAAAAGGCAGAGCTGATACGTAGGTCCTCTGCTTCCCACTCTGACCACTAACTCAGTCAGAAAGCTGGCTGTACTGGCCACCTGCAAGCTGTATCACGGTGGAGTAATGACAGCCATCTCCATGATGGTTGAATTCTTCTCAAAGCCATGCTAAAAGTGCTCCTAATTAAGGGGTACAAAAAATGAGCAATGTCCCACCCCCTCTCTCTCTTTCATATGCACACACACAGACACACAGACACACACAGAAAACCCAAAAATGGATGATGCAAAAATCCTGACTGGAAGAATATGCTAGCTCTAGTGAGGGAGAAGACACATGTGAGCCACCTCCAGCTTTCCCCTTGATGCAGTGTCTGTGGGGTTCCTGGAGCTGTGTGGCACTAGGACTGTACCAGTGTCCTGGGTTTGTCTGGGATAGAGTTCATTTTCTCCACAGTAGCTGGTACAGGGCTACGTTTTCAATTTGTGCTGAAAACACAGGGATGTTTTAGCTGTTGCTAAGCAGTGCTCACACAGAGCCAAGGCCTTTGCTGTCCCTCAGCCCATCTCACCAGCGAGCAGGCTGGGGGTGCACAAGGAGTCAGGAGGAGACACAGCCAGGACAGTTGACCCCAACTGACCTAAGGGGTATCCCATAGCCTGTAACATCATGCTCAGCATGGTAAGCTGAGGAAAGAAGAAGGAAGGGTGTATGTGTTTGGAGTGATGTTGTTTGTCTTCCCAAGTCAGTGTTAAGCCCTGTTCTCCTGGGGATGGCTGAACCCCTGCCTGACCACTGGGTGTGGGGAATGGATTCCTTGGTTTGCTTTGCTTGCACGTGTAGCTTTGGCCTTAGCTATTAAATTGTCTTTACCCCAACTCACAAGTTTTCTCACTTTTACTCTTGCAGTTCTCTCCTCATCCCACCATGGGCAAGTGAGCGAGCAGCTGGTGGGGCTGAGCTGCCAGCTGGGGTTAAAACACCACAACCAGGGAGACTGCAAGGGCTGTTTTCCACAGGGCTGCATTAGACAGACTTGTGACAATGGGAGTGCACCAGGCTGTAAAATTTGGCTTTCTCATTTCCTGTTGCTTCACCTGCAAGGTGCTTAATCAAAGGGTAGCTGGAAAGAGACTGTAGGCTTTGCCACTGAAAGGCTTGGGGTTTTTTTTTGTTTAGTTTCCATCCAAGGAGAATTACCTCTTTTCAGCCAGACTCAGTTAGTTGTTATGCCTCCCTTGTGCCAGTGGGTTACATAGTTCAGGCTGATGAGATGATCCTACAGAGGTGTTTAAAGGGTTCACCTCCTGCTTTCTAGTTAAGGTTTTTTTACTGTTCTCTCTACCGCACCACAGCCGGGGCGCCGTGCCTGCGGTAACGTGCTACACTAGGTGACACCACACACGAACCTCTGCATCCAGCACAGACACTGAATGGACACCTGCTCAGGTGCTGTAACTTCTGTACCCCAGCACAGAAACACCATGCAAAGAAACCCACACCAGTTGCAGTTTCCCTCCTTCTTACCTTTAACCCCACACAGTCAACATGCAAATGTAAGCCTCTCGCACCCCATGCAGAGCTAAAGCCATGCCTTGCTTTTAGCAATCACTGGGCAGAAAATTCCCCTTTCCCATTTTGAGCACCCTCACACACACCTTGTCCTTTCCAAAGGTGAGTAATTAATTTCACCAGCAGGCTCCTGCATGTTTATGTTGTACATCCCAATTAAAGTTAATTGCCCGTACCGACGTTTTCAAGCTAAAGATAAAACATCCCCAAAGTTGCTATCTGTGCCCTTAAAACCCCTGTTTGTGCTGGCATGCACAAATTCCACCTCTCTGTTTGTATCATGAGTAGCCAATGGGCTCATTTCCTCTTTCTCAGTTTTCACCTCCCCCCAAATTCACATCATTGCAGGAGCACAGGGGCTCTGGCTTGGTGCTGCCTATTTAAACACACGGGTGGATTTCCTTTGCCAGGACCTTGCTGTGGCAGGGCGCTGAGCAGCCACCCAGCCACAGAAAGTTCTTCTTCTGGAGAAGCCACATGGGAAGGCAATTCCTTGTAGGAGAATGTAACTTTGTGCTGTGGTGTCAGACTAGCAGTAGGAGCAATCGCTGCCTCACAGTACTTGAAGCAGCACCCCCTCCCCCCATTTAAAAAAGCCCCCCCTATTTAAAAAAGAAAAAAATTAAATCGTTGTTATTTTGAATAAAATAAATGTGTCCTCATAAGTTCTTATTTTTAAAAAGAACTCTCAATGGCAATTTCTATGAAGGTGCAGCACGTTCTTGCCATTATTGAAGAAGATAATATAAATACTATAACATGCTACCATGTTAAATGCTGCAATATCCAGCATTCCAACACTACCTATTATGATACCTGGAGATACTAAGTCATGTGCTCAATCCTAAACACTGGGAAAAATCCACAGCTTTTCCAGATAACATGTCCAAACTAGCTTGTGGATGAAACATAAAGAATTTGAGATTCTTGCTTTAGCCTTATGAATTTGGGTAGGATTTTTAGAAATGTAAATGATATCTACTGTATGAAAGGCCATTCTCCATCAGACCAAAACTCTTATCTAGTCCTCCCCAGTACCTGTTCTTCCCAAGGGAAGTGCAAGAACAGGACAAGAACATGTGATACTCTCATGTCATATTCTTCCAGTCTCCAAGTGTGTTCGAGACAGTTGTTACGGTCTCTGTGTTCACACCACAGCATGCATTTATTCCTTATCTACTTTGTCCAGTTTTGCCTTAAACCCATGGCAGCCTCTGAAGTCTCTTGTAAAGTTACCCTCCACAAGTGGGAAGGAGGTCAGTTTTTCTTTTACTTCTTTTTGTTTTGTTTATTAAAGAAAGTTGAGATTTAATAAAAGAAGTGTACAATCAGGGCTTCAAGGATGCCATATACTGTGAGAGCTAGAAATGCTAGATACAGGGAACAAACCTCTTACACCAAGGCATAAGCCAACATCCAACCAGTGAAGTTTAGGAAGAAAGTGGCCTCGCAATTTATTTCATAACCCAGTACTGAGCTGTTTCCTGCAGTTTTCTTTGAGGCATTTGGTGCTGGTCATGGTCAGAGGCAAGCAGCCAGACTACATAGACCTTAAGCAGGAAAGTTCTGTTCCTGTTCCAATGGTTCATTTAAATCATTAATTAACTGAAGAAATATGCAGATTTGACAAATAGTTGGTTTTCTTCCAGAGCTAAACTTCTGCCATTCAGATGAGCAAGTGCTTTATTCGCTGACTTAAAATATGCTCCTTCTCTTATTAATCTGTGGCAGGGAAGTGCACATATTTTCCCATACTTGCTCCTATGTCTGTATGCTTTCAAGCTTCCTCCATCCCTGATGGCTTTTCTATGAGAATGGAAGCCCTGATAAAGCATTTTTAAACACTAGACTGCTCTTCGGCCCTTTCCCCCTGCCTGTTAACCTCTTTTTTTGCTACGTTGGAACCAGCAACTGCCTCAAAACCTGCTTAAGAGAAGAACACAGATTTCTACTGATGATAGGAGGAAAGTTTGCACCCCTTGAATGCAAGCTGAGGAATGCTCTAACACAAGACCTTGGTCTTTGTTGTCCTCAACACAGTCTATCTGGGCTGTGAAAACACCAAGACAAGACTCCAGACCTCCCTTCTGGTGAACAGCACTGACCTCTACACTACGGGCAAGCTGTTAGAGGGCTACAGGAGTAAAGCACATGCTACAGTGTGTCTAGGAGTGTCAAACACCACAAGTAATGAAACCATTCTCATCTGTCCTGAAGTATGGTTGTGATTGTGCCTGTGGCAACAAAATCACAAAATCACAGAAAAGTTTGAGTTGGAAGGGACCTTAAAGTGCATCTAGTTCCACCCTCCCCCACCAGGCAGGGGCACTCTCCACTAGACCAGGTCACCCAAAGCCTCATCCAACCAGGAAGGAGGTAGCCACAGCTTCTCTAGGCAGCCTGTGCCAGGGCCTCACCACACTCACAGGGAAGAATATCTTCCAAATATCCAATCTAAAGCAACTTCAGCTTAAAGTCATTACCCACTGACCTTGTAGAAAGTCCCTCCCCAGCTTTCCTGTAGGTCCCTTCAAGTACTGGAAGGCTGCAATAAGGTGTCTCCAGAGCCTTCTTTTCTCCATGCCAGCCTTGTTAGATGCCAAACAGGCCAAACAGGAGATGGGAGCAACTACAAGCACTGGATCTCTGACCACCCACACTGCTGATTTCTCATGGCTGCCCCTACTGCAGGAAGACAGTGCAGATGCAGCTATCTTCACCCTATATAATTGTCCAACATTGTCTCAGAAGTCTTTCAGTGTTAAAAATCCTTATGTCACACACCAGTATGTGACACATACTTCCATGTGCCTGTGAAAACCCTCTCCCGAACTCAGTGGGTGATAAGACAGCCCTGATGCTACTGCAGAAATATCAAGCTGATAAAATGCATCCTAACAACTACAGCTCAGGACCGCAGGGGTGCTGCCTGAGGCCAAATGTTATGTGGTGCTCGAGGAGATGCAGACCCCTCTGTGACACCTGCAAAAGGCAGATGGTGCTGGGGGGCAAGTCTTCTGCAGGTGCACATCAAAGTGATTCCTGCTCTGAAAATCAAACTTTAACCCTCCATCTGTCTTACTACGGGAATAATTTTAACTGCTGGAAATACTTGGACAACATGTGGGGTGGAAAGCCAGGATGAATGCTTGCACTTTGCATTTGCTCAGTGATCTGACAACTGTCCACCTGATTGTGCGTGGAGGAACATAGTCACAAGGGTGTATTTTTGGGAACATTTTATCACTGTGGATGCCCATGGCTGGAGGTTCTGACAGTGGGGCCTCAGGGGCCAAATGTCTTGGGGTGCCACAATTTGGCATGAGACCAACAGAAGCTGCAAAGGCTCTTTAGCCACTGGGTGCCTCAAGGTGGGCATTAAAAACATAGATGGTATGCAAAATGAAGATGTTTTAACAGATCGACTCCTTAATTATCTCTAAATTGGCAGTACTAAAACTCAGCTGCTCCACCAGGTTGCTGTAAAGGTTAAATAGTGGCATTATTAAACTGTCTTTAAAAGGTAATTAATCAGCATTTTTATTTTTAGAGCCAAAGTTAACCATTAAAAAAATATTTAACAGATACATTTCACTTTGCTGGCACTTGCCCACGATTTATTCTTCAGGAATATCCATTTCTATGGACTGTTGCTTTTTTTACCTACATCAAAAATTCTCAGTTAATGCATGCCATATCATAATAATTACATTTTTGTGTCATTTAACACATTATGTATGTGCCAGGTTCTCTCCCAGGCTTATTCTAAGTGCAATTGAACTTAAATTGAAGCAGTGACCACATTAAAGCTCTTATATTTGGAGCAGTTTCTCTTACCTTTTCACAAGAGTGAGAGACCAAGCAACAGCCAGAGAGGCCACAGAGCTGAGTGAAAAATCATAGTTTCTGTTCTTTGGGAAATTCTAATTTTTTTAAATATTTTTATTTTAAATCCCAGTGCAAAGGAAGGGGCAATTAACCAAAATGTCTGTGGGACAGAAATGGTTCTATATTTTAACGTAATTTTAGAGAGCTCTGCTGAATCATCCAGCTTCTGGGAAATATCAGGCGGCATAATATTAGGAGAGAGACAGGGGTCTTGGGGAAGTTGTAGTACATCCATAAGGAAAGCTGGCAACATGAATCACACCTCCTTTGAGGCACCTGCACTTCAGTACTGAGCACAAAACAAAATGTCTCCCTTTTTATTTAAAAAAGTGAAACGCTGTGATTTGGTTTGAACAGCAATGCAATATTTCATTTTGATGGCTTAAGGAAAAAGAAAACAGTTTGGGTATGAGTAGAAAATTCCCTTTGGATACTTTCACATTTCTGGATTTTTTTAAAATTTTTTTTTTAACAGTAAAAGGACAAAAATTTAATGGAAAATTCTCAATCAACCTAATGAAAAGTCTCAGTGACAGCCAGCACAACAGTCTCTCCCAGCAGCATTCAAGAATTTTAGCCCCTAACCCTTAATCTTACTCTCTACAGTGTTTTTTAAATGAAAGTTATCGTTTAGGGGAAAACCTCTGTTTTCATAGGCAAACATTGTTTCTGGCACAGCTGAGTGCTGAAAAGCAAAAGTGTGCAGAATCTCCATCGTAGGGGAAACAGCAAAACTACAGAATTGAAACTGCCTTTTCTTAAAAAGAGCAGTGGCTTTGATCTAGACATATAGTATGGAACTAGCTCAAAATCAGGAAGATTTCTGCTCTAACTCAATCCAATGATTTTTCACAAGGTACTCAAAAGTAATCAAAATATTTGAAAATCCTTTACTGTTTGTTTGGGGTTTTTTTTTTGGGGGGGGGGGGGTTAATGGAAATTTTGGAGATGTTTAAAAAAACCTTCAATTAAAAATCCAAGTATTTCCTTTCAAGCACCCCATACCTGTGATGAGAAAGCTTGCAAAAATTTCTGTACAGCCAGGACTTTTTTCCCTCATTCACCTCTATGGGTCAGGGTCTTCAGCTGGTCAGGGTTTCCCACAATGTACCAGATTCCAACTTTTTGGTGAGATGTGGCAAAATTCATTGAGAATTACTAACTCTAGAATGACATGAGGAAAGACAAATTGGCCACAGTGGCACAGCTCACCACAGACATTGATGTTAATTCCCTATAATTCCAAAAGTCATTACAGCAATTCGGTTTCTGCTTTCAGGCACGAATTTCCATTTTCAAATGAAAGTTTCCAAGCATTTTTTCCTCCTAATTCTCCACAAAGGAATGCTCTTAGAAAGGATATCAGATTAATCAGAAAGAAACCAAAAATCTATTTACAGTCTGAAAATTTTATAAAATGGAGATGTTCAACCAGCCCCATTTTGATATGACAATAATTTCAGTGTGCTTAATGTAGTCAGCCTTCAGACTGGTGCTTTCACTCTACCAACCTGAGCTACTCCCTGTAAATAGATAGCATTCACTGACAGCAGCGAAAATGATGAAACGAGTTATGACATCTTTTCTTGGAGAAGATGAGTGTGGGTGTTTATTAGCAGTCTATGTGTGAATTCAGTAATGATACGCTCTGTGTTTGCTATTAGGAAAATGCATATGGGAGCCACTCAGGCTCCTCCAGCTCCCAGCACGTGCAATACTCTACGCTGAGATGCATGGCGGAGGCGATGGCCCACGTGGGTCGAGGGAGCACACCCGGGGCCTCTCTGCACAGTAGAAGATGCAGAGAAAGGGCTTGGGAGAACGTGGGATCTCAGAGCAGGGAAAAGAAGCAGAGCACAAAATAGGAGCACAAAAGAGCAACTCTCATGCTCAATACCTCAGACTTCCCAGAGCTGTGTGCCCACTGTATCAGTACAGGCTGGGAGATGACCTGCTGGAGAAGAGCTCTGTGGAGAAGGACCTGGGGGTCCTGGTTGATGACAGGTTGACTATGAGCCAGCAGTGTGCACTGGTGGCTAAGAGAGCCAATGGGATCCTGGGATGCATTAGGAAGAGTGTGTCCAGCAGGTCGAAGGAGGTGATCCTCCCCCTCTACTCTGCCTTGGTCAGGCCCCACCTGGAGTATTGTGTCCAGTTCTGGGCTCCCTGGTATAAAAAAGACAGGGATGTCCTGGAGAGAGTCCAGAGAAGGGCTACGAAGATGATTAGGGGTCTGGAACATCTCCCATATGAGGACAGGCTGAGAGAGCTGGGACTGTTTAGTCTGGAGAAAAGAAGACTTAGGGGGGACCTAATTAGTGTTTATAAATATCTTAGACATGGGATGCAGGGGGAATTGGCCAGCGACTTTTCAGTGGTCTGTGGGGGCAGGACAAGGGGCAATGGCTGTAAACTGGAGCACAGCAAGTTCCGCACCAACATGCGGAAGAACTTTTTCACAGTGAGGGTGACAGAGCCCTGGGACAGGCTGCCCAGGGGGGTGTGGAGTCTCCTTCTCTGGAGATATTCAAGACTCATCTGGACGCCTCCCTGTGCAATATGAGCTAGGGAGCTGCTTTGGCAGGGGGGTTGGACCCTTCCAATCCCTACGATTCTGTGATTCTGTGCCATAATGAAGCACTCGAGTATTTACACCCATTTTCCTTAGAGCTGACCGAGAACACAAGCAGAGGTGAAGGTTAGCACTTAAGTTACCAACAATCCCTGCCTTCCGAGCCAGGGCGGGTAAGAGGCCCGACGCACCCGTCATGTGCACGGAAGTCGTTCTGTCACAGCCCGCCAAGATGCGCTGATTCACACCGCTTGATTTCCTGAACGCTAATTTCTTGCAGGAGAATATGTCAAGTCTGATTCCCCGCATACTGAGGGGAGAGAAGTGAACACCCTGCTCACAGGGCAGTAAAGACAGTCCCATCAACTTTCATGTAAGCTTAGTCAGAGGTGTTGTTCAATGTCTTTCCAAACAACCAGATGAAACACAGTATCTGCTAAGCCTGTCTCCTAATCTCGCTAAAACCAGTGGTGTTTTGCATGGGGAAAGGATCAGTATTCAGGCAGGCCTGAAATCTCTCCGCTTACATTCTGCTGCAGAAGGACTGGGCATCCCTCCAGCTGCCTGTCTGGGTCCAATCACGTCGCTGCTCTTTCATATTGCATTATTTTAATTTTTCAGTTTCCACTTTCTCAATCCTCTAAACTGAAATCACTGAGCCTCCTGGGTTTTGGTAGAGTTAGCAACATCAGGTGACAGTTTCTAAACCTTCTCTGTTCCCAAGTGCCTCAGCTGAGTGACTGCTCGTGACACTCACTTCCCCGCCGGTTTCCCTCTTCAGGTTTCTTCATATTTTTTCCTGTTGAAATACTGCATGGCAATGTTCAGGTATGAGTCCTGTTCAACAGGGACAGGGAGGAGAGGAGATTTAGCACGACTCTGCCCGCAAGCAAGGACACGAACACAGTTTAAAATAGATCTTGACTATCTCATCTGAGTATCCTACAGCCAGTTGCTGTTTAAAATGGTTCCCAGTAGGAAACCATCCCACTGCTTGGTACAGCTCCACAGAGTGACAGCACCAGCAGAGGGAAGAGCTGTGATTTCGGGAGGTGGGGGCAGAGAGCTAAGGGCTGAGCCAGCTGGGCAGACTGACTACACCATCACCCACCCTTATGCCTGCCTTGAGAAAGTGTTTTGACTGGCAAAACACTTGCATGGAAACCTGACCACTTCGGGAAGGGGGTGTGTGTGTGTCTTTTTTAATAAAGGAAAATTAATTAAAATATTCTTTAAAAGGATATTATGCAGGAGGAGCAAGCAAAGCTCACACCCAAGATTTCATCTGCCTCCTCCTAGCACGCACACTCCATTCCCCGCTAAAGGAGACGGCTGCAGCCATGGCTGGGGCTCTGCCTGCACTGTCAATGTTCTTTGCCTCTGCCTCCAGCCTCTGACTTTGCTATCGTGCCAGGCCACAGCTGATGTGGCACATATCTTTTATTCACTGGGGGTTTTTTGTTTAGCAGAACACACATTTCCTCAGGATTTTAATCTTCTGGCCATGTATCACATGTTTCTCTGCTTCATAAACCAAAGTTTAGATTTATCACAGATTTTTTTAAGATGAGGCTGAACAGCTGCCTTCTTTCTAGTAACACCAGCAACATGCCAGACCATCTCCAGAAGTCATTACTCCTCACTACTGACCTTTCTCAAGTGGAGGAGAAGTACTATTTTCCACAACCTTCTGTCTGCTGCTCCTCACTTGATAATTAGGCTACCTCAGAGCAAGGGAGGAGTAAACTAGTCAAGTGGGAAGCAACCAATAAGGCTGTCCTGCATTTAGCTGGTAGGGTGCAAAAGCATTTGTCACAGCTCTGGTAATCTCATGGTTCCCTCCCCACCGTGCTCCCACAGCTAGCAGACAATCTCTGAACAGGCCTGCCTAATACTTACATATTGATCTTGCAACATGCCGAATTTTATCAAAAGTCCAGAATGTAATTTGCTGAAAAAAAAAAATTAGTCCTTAAAAAAAAAAAGAAAAGAAAAGAAAAGATATGCAGATACTGCCCAAATCTGTCTCAGTTTAGCTTCTTTTCACAAGTTTTTCACCACTATTTTCAGCAGAACCAGATACCTGGAAGCAGAGTTGGTGCCAGGCTTAGCTGACCATATCACCTTGAGGCATCTTTTTTCATTTTCCATTCTTTTCCTTACAACATAAAAACCACATCCAACATCCCTTTCATTTTAGTTGCTCCCAATGCCTCCATTTCCAGCTGGAGAGCTGATGTTTCCTAGAGCGCGGCACTGTGCACGCTTCAACTTGCTCCTTAAAGCTTACAGTTTCCTTTTCCCCAGCCCTGGGCCACTGCACAATATAAACAATAGCTGTGTCTTGAAAACCATCCAAAATAAATGGATCTCAGTGCCTGGGCTGCTCTCAGATCTGTAAAGAGAGCTTACTGTATGCACAGTTGGTTTAATCCTGTGAATAGTCCGGAAAGTATGATATAATGCTCATTTCTAACCGATGGGTCCTTTCTTGGAGTCTTGCTAGAGAGAACTTACCCCCAGATTATTCTTTGCTCTCTGTAGCCTACCAAACAGTTGAGCTGTATTTCTAGAGCTGGTTTTTTCCCCCACATTAAAATTAACCTCTGTAACAAGGAAAGATGTTTAAAAAAAAAAAAAAAAGGCAAATAATCACTCTCCATCATTATGACTTGGCAAAGCACTCATAATAAGCTGTGAGAGCCGGAGTAAATATTTGCCAATACTCTGAACATTCAGAGGCATGCTGTGCACCTGGGATTTTTACTAATATTTCCTGGATTCTCATATTTTTCTTTTTGCCTCCAGCACAGTTTCCTGCTGTCGGAGTAAACTCCTCAGAGATGCTGTTTTCACAGTCTCCTGTGTTTTATAATTCAATGGCAGTTTATCACTCCTTTGAGTAATCCACAGTGGCATATACTGCGGTTTTCTGCTACAGGGCTGTCAGGTGTGGGATCTTCCCTCCAACTCAGAACAGCTGGTTTCCTGACCTTGTCATGACAGAACCTCAGGTCAAAGTCGAAGGAACTCAGTAAAGAGATTAATGTCCCCTTGAAAGGGTAGGCTGTAATTCAAAGGAGTTGACCTAAGAAGATAATCTGAAAATACAGCAAATTCAGGTTAAAGACTTATATTTTTTCCTCAAATCAGCCTGGGTCATACACAGTCAACCTGTTTTTCTTATGCTTCTTGTCTGTTTCCTGCTGATGAGACCCCTTTATACAGGAAGCAGACTGGAAATGAATCCTCACGGTCATGACTTTTCATCGTGTCACACACATATTACTGTATTTCCCTCATTCTTGTCTTTCCCTTATTCTTCTATAATATATCCTTATCTATACCTGCATTGACAAGCCCTCCTAATTTCTTTAACAAACTTTTTTTTGTGCCAATCTATAAAAGACATTGAACATTGCTTTCCAAAACAGTCCTTGAGGACTGACCTTCCCCTAGCTCAAAATTTTATAATAATTTATTTGATCAGCTAAGGCAAATTCCCAATGGGTTATAAGGCTGTATCAAAATGCAAGGGATATGGGATTAATTATTCTGGCTATCATTAGTGAAAAAATTGAACATTAGTTACAAAAGTAGCCTTTGAAGAGTGCATTAACAACCCCATTCAATCTGGATGATTCCCCTTTCATTACAAGACTGTTTTCCATCTTCCATTCTGGGCATTATCCCTTTATAAGCATTGTATATCTTCAGCATAGCTAGTAACTTCTTGTGTGGTACCATATTAAAAAAAAATTGATAAATAAGATTTACTTTTTATTGTCTAAGAAATCAGTTATTTACTCAAAGAAAAACATGAGGCAAGCCATACACAAATTATTTTTTGGTGAAACAAAGTTGAGTTTTATCAGTTTGTCATACTTTTTTTGTTTGTACTTTTTCATTTAAAATTTGCTCTCTAATCTTGCATAGCACTGAATTCAGACTAAGGGGCCTTTTGTTGCTTATGTCACTTTTTTTTCCTTCTGGTAGGGTAAACAATGCACTTCATGTTTGCTACTCATATGGCAGAAGCTCTGAATTTGCTAGTTTCATTTTAAAAATTTTGCAACTTCAATGCTATTTCATTCAGTGTACAGGACAAATTCTGTCCAGGCAATCTGCTGCACTGACCTCCAGAACTTTTAATTCCAGCTTGGGAACCCTAAGTTACATTTCCTTACACTCAGTTCACTAATCAGCATCTCTGCCTTGATGTACTCTAATAGAAATATTTTTCTTTCTGAAAGATGAAGTATTCCTTTAGGTGTAGGACCATAACATCCTTCTGGGAAAATGGCCTCGTTTGTTTTTTCCCTTACTTGTTTTTCATAATCCCATATGCTGTTTGGCTATCCTGATACTTCGCAATCATAGAGATGTAGACTTCTTTGCTTATCACTCCTTTTCTCTTTTCCTGCAGGCTTTGTCCAGCAGGTGTTTCTACTGTGATCATCCACTCACAAGCTTCCAAGACCTACTCCTTTTTCGGCCTCGCTTTGCACGCAAGTTCCAAATATCATTTTTTTCCCCACTTCTGTAATTGGGAGACTGTGGTTGAGTGGAGGTGTTTCTAGTGAGGTTCTGCAGGGACTGGTCCCTGAACTTAGGCTTTTGAGTACTTTTTTCAGTCTGGAATGAAGGAACACCTTTATGTTCAAAATGCACAGATGACAGGAAACTAAAGGAGTACTAAACAAGGAAGAGGATAGAACCTGATAGAAGTACAGTGCTCCTTAGATGTCTAAGTAGAACAAATGTGGGGATTTTATATTAAATTTATATTTTACATTGATGAAACTGCTGTTGAATCCAGTCACGTTAGACAATACAAAAGAAGTAGATGAATGTGGGAGAATCTGGGAACTTCATGAAGGATACGGGAATGAAATAAGTTTTCCTTCATTGTGACTGATTCAGGGTAGAGCCAACCTGTGAGACACACATAGCTTTGGTGTTTGAGAGGAGTGCAGAGCCACATCTATTGCATTTTGGAATATCAGTATGTCTGCTGATGGCAACAGGCAACAGAGGGGTGGGCCAGACGTGGGATAACACCTTACATCTTTCTTCTTTCTACCTTGTCCAGCTTCCCCGAGTCTTATTGCACCTTTGCCTCTGAACTCCTCTGCAAAGCAGGATATCTGTTCAATGAAGTCCATCTATTTCTGAGATGCTCTCTCCTGTGTACCCATCTCATTCTCTGCAGTGGTATCACTGCAGTGGAGAATCATTTCCTCTGCATGCTCTAATCTCCAAAGGATCTCTGCCCATCTAGGTAGATGCTTCTGCTGACCATAGTGTATCTCACTTGATGCTACTGCAGCCTCCAATAGGGAGAGATAATTCACTCTCCTGAACCCTTTGCAAGCTTTAGAAGTTCAGATTTTCACCTTTTCAAAAATAGAAACCATGAAGTGTCAGCTGTTAGTAACAATGTTTTAGAAGGCAGAGGTCCTCCAAGGATTCTATGTACACCAGGATTTTCAATGTTCTGAGACACAACAAGGCAGCTCCATTGATCATCACATATCCCATTAAATCATTTATTGTTGAAGTCTCTCTACAAAAGCTCCTTTAAAAAAACCAAAGAATATTTTGTATTATTTATTACAAAATCCTGTTCTGCCAGCAGTGAGACTCACTTCATACAGAACTTCAGTAATGGTAAACTAACTGATTTACTGCAAACTAACTGATTTACTGGAATAGCTCTTACATTTTTAATAGCTCTGTCTGTGTTCCTGCTGTTATTTGCACCCTGAAAAAGCGGCAAATGAAATACAGGACAGATGTTCTGAAAGCTAAAAAAGAACACTATAGCTTTAACAGACACTTGCCTGGGACTTCTGCTGAAAAAAGTAATCCCATTTCTTAGTGTCTTTTGGTGAATAGGGTTTAAACAAGTTCAAAAGTATTATCAGCCCCACTGTTGTCATTGTGCTTTTGAAAGGCAGACCACTAACCAGTGATAAAGAGAGATCTCCTCCAGCAGAACAAGAGTTTATCAATTGAGATTCACAGATTAATTTTATTCTACCAAAGAACAAATCTAAGAATTCATTTTGGACAATAAATTTCTCACCTTTTTCAAGAAATAGCTATCTCATTTAATTACATTTTTATGCTCTAATGCCCCGACAAGAATAGTCAATTTTCTTTTCATAAAGTAGAGACCTACTCCAGCGGACTGGAATGAGACCAGACTTATGCCATTCCGAGCAGAGAACTGATGACCCTCTTCATTTAACTGTTTTTATTTAACTGTTGGAGCATCAGGAGTTTAAATCGGCCTCCAAGAGAAAGTAGGGTGCCCAGTGCTGTGTGGTACGAAGGTGCAGCAGGTCAAATTTGACCGAAGTCCCACTTCTCTGAAGCCCATAGGTCAGTACAAATACCATCTGATGCACTGAAAGTGAAGGGAATCTGCTGCAGATTGGTTGCAGGGGTTACTATTTATTCATGACTCACACACTCTGCATAGAGAAATGGAAGTAGTTAATGCTACCTGGTTCCTTAAAATTCAAAGCCTTAAAAATCTAAATGTGCCAGATTTCAAATGTGTCCAGCAAGAATAAACAACAGATTGTTTCTACTGAAAGCTGGAACTGTACCGAGCAATACATGAGGAACAGGTACCTCCCAGCCTGATGGTAATATTCAAAGGATCATCTAATTGACTTGGTTTTTTGGATGGGGTTTTTTCCTCTTTTAATCTCCTATAAAGCTTGCGGACATTACTGTTTTGAGTACCTAAGTGTTCTGGACATAAAACCCCATTAAAACAATATCCCCTTAAACCATTTTGTCTCAGCTGCATATAGACCCTGTTTGTAACCCCATTCTATGCCATGCATGACATACAGCTTTCAATACAAGCAGACTAATCTCATTTTAAAAAGTAAGTCCAGGCAAGCATGGCAGAGACCTGCCAAAAGCATGGATACCTGTGTTTGCATTTTGATATAAGCCTATCCCAATGACATGTAATTTCACATAAAGATTGTGCTTTATAGGGACATGTACCACAACGATACTAATGCAAAGGTTTCTTGAAGTAGGCTTAATGCTACTCAGTAGTCTACACTAGGAATTACGTCCCTTTCTTCTAGCTGCCAACTCTTTTAAGCTAATGAATACAGAAGGAAAATGAAGGGGAAGATACTTGGGCCTTAGTTTATTTAGTATGTGACTTAGAACTCAAAGTTAGGTCACTCTGGTAAGGGCTGGTTAAATAACATTGAATAGGAATCCTGTCCATAAAAGGTAACAGCAGAGTTTTAGACAAGAATAAAGACACATATGATGACAGACAGGGAGGAAGACACTTTTTTACTGTGACAGTGGTGAAGCACTGCAACATGTATGCCAGAGAGGTGGAAGATGCTTCATCGCTGGAAACATTCAAGGTCAGGTTGGATGGGGTTTTGAGCAACCTGATCTAGTTGAAGAAGTTCCTGCTCACTGAATGGGGGTTGGACTATATGACCTTTAAAGGTCCTTTCCAACCCAAACCCTTCTGTGATTCCATGAAAGCAAAAGGAAACAGTCAGCAAATACCAGTCAGTTAGTAAGCAGTGTTTCCACAGATGAGCCACCCTCAAACTTTCATTTAGCTCACAAAATGATAGCAACATCCTTTACCCTCTGAGTACTCTGCTGGAATACTGTAATTGGATACAAACATGGGAATCATGACTCCATGCTTCCCACCAGCTTTCAAAAGAAATCATCTTAATGTGGTTAACGAGTCACACTTAGATATGAATGAATTGCAGCAAAATGCAAACCTGGCAATTCAATTATAAAATATGTCAAGGCCTTCCAGAAGTGATTAGCACCATAACATTGAATAAGGTTACCAGAGGCATGACTGACTAATTGACAATGCAAAATCTATTTTAAAATGACAAACAGCATCTTATTGATGTGGGTTGCTATATGGACAATGTATAGAATTTGGTAAGTGGTGACACACATATCTAAGGGGTTCACCTGTATCACAAACAAACAAACAACACCCTAAGGATTTCTCAGCTGACTGGCAAATATCACAACCTACAAATTTAGTAGGTTTAAAGACTCCTTTTTTTACCTTAATGAAGGACTGCTAGGTGATGATGCTGTTGCTAAAGTTAAGATACTTTTAAATAACAAAAAAAAATAAATTGGATTTTATGGAAAATAGTCTTTCCAGATGCTGTAGAGATATTTTAATAGTCTCAGCCCAAAGGAAGCTGGAACAGAGGAGTAGGTGCCTGGCTTGGCTGCTGTGGAAATAGTGTTGCTAGGAGCTGTTCACTTCCACTCCTTCAGTGACTTGCTCAAGGACTCAGGTAGTTTATGATTTTAATTTCCTGCAGGAGCATCTTACCTGAGCTGTATGTTGTTCAGGGTGGTGCTGTCCCTCCTCTAGAGAGAGCCTTCATGTGTACATCATCACCCAGATACACAATACAAAGAGCTGGAGAAACAGAAGGGAGAAAGTGACATCACATCTCTAACCCAAGGGTAGCTCTGTTGCTGGTGTTTAACATTAGGCCTTTCTAAGTGCTCTGTATGAGGGGTGCTGTAAGTCATGAAGGAGCAAGGAGAAGATACAGAAACTTCCTCTACTGAAAAAGTAAGGAGAAGAACTTGATTAAAAGAATAAGGAATGTTTAACAGCTGCAGCTGTGAGCTGTGTCTGCACTTGCTCTACAGGGTTTCAGAGGAAGCTGGACAGGGACTCCAAGTAGTTTCTCTGCTGATTTTCAAAAACAGCATCCACACCTTAGTATCATCACTGTCATCAAACTGCCTAGTCAGGAGAAAGCAGTAGTTGAGGCTTTCTTCAGGCAACTGGAAGAAGCCCTGCTGGAAGAGTTGGCCCACATCATTGAAAGGCCACTCTCAATTATCTTTGGAAGGTTGGGGGAAATCTCTCAAGGACTGAAAGTGAATCTCACTGCTGCTATCACGAAAGAGGACCTAGGGAATGACAGGCTGGTGAGGCTTGCATCAGTCCTTGGGAATGTGATGGAGCAATCCTGGTAACTGTTTCCAAACATGACAGAAAATAAGGTGTTTGGAGTTACTCAGCAGTGCAGTTGGGATTTCTGAAGAGAAAATCATGACTGGCCTGACTGGTAGCCTTGACTGGCTCAGTGGACAAGAGGAGAGCACTGGATACTGTTTATCTTGAGCTTAGTGAGGCTTTCAACACTGACACCCAAAACAAGCCCATTTCCAAACAGATTAAGTATGAACTAGGGAAGTGAACAAAGAGGTGGACTGAAAACTGGCCAAACTTCCAGACTAGAAGGGTTATCATCAGCAGCATGAAATTCTCTGAAGGCAAGTTGCTAGTGGTTTACCATAGGGGTCTATAGTAGAGCTGATATTGTTTATCATCTGCATTAATGATCTAGATGATAGGACAGTGTGTGCCCTCAGCAAGTTTGCAAGTAACACAAAACTGGGAGGAGTGGTTGCCACACCAGATGGTTTTGCTGCCATTTAGAGGGACCTCAACAAACTGGAGCAACAGGCTGACAGAAGCCTTGCAGATTTCAACAAAGGGAAATGCCAAGCCCTGCCCTTGGGGCACAATAACTACTTGTACCAGCACTGATGGGAATCAACAGGCTGGAAAACAGCTTTGCAGAAAAGGCCCTGTGGGTCCTGGTGAACACCAAGAGATACATGAGCCATCAATGTGCCCTTCTAGGCAGAGCATAATCAGCAGGTCGAGAGAGGTGATCCTTCCTTCCTACTCAACCCTGGTGAGAAACATCTGGAGTGCTGGGCTTTCCAGTAGAGGAGAGACAGGGATAAGTTCAGCACAGGGTCACAAAGGTGATTGAGAGCTTGGAGCATCTTATACATGAGGAGACACTTAGAGAGCTGGGACTGTTCAGCCTGCAGAAGAGAGGGCTCAGGGACAATCTTACCAATGTGTACAAATACAGGAGGGAGGATGCAAAGAGGACGGAGACAGGCCCTTTTCAGTGCAGCCCAGTGATATGGCACAAGGGGCAGTATGCACAAAATAGAATAGGGGAAATTCCATTTGCATGTAAGAAAATACTTTTTATTGTAAACATGGTCAAACACTAGAGATTTCCCAGGCAGGTTGCAGAGTCTATCTTTGGAGACATTCAAAAGCCAACCAGACAGAGCCCCAAGCAACCTGCTCTAGTTGACCCTGCTCTGAATAAGGGGTTGGACTAGGTGTTCTCCAGCAGTGCCTTCCCACCTCAGCAGCCTTGTGATTGCAGAGTACTGGTTAAGCAAGATGAATATCACTGTGTATTTGTACACTGAGGCTGGGCTTGGGTTGGGAGAAGGCAGATGTTTCTGGAGTCTCAAAAGCATCCTTTCTGCACCAGTTTAACATTAAAGTGGCCACACTGTTTTCTTAGTCATCTTAGCTCACATCACAAAAAGAATTTGGTGCTCTAGTAAATTCAAACAAACAGACAAATTCTATCATAAAAATTTTTCATTATATATTATTCACCAGTGTCCATAGACTTCTGTGTGAGTTTGGTGGTAAATGGATTTCTCCAGTCAACTGGACAGACACACATCATTGAATTCATGTTCCAGTTGCACTAAGGAGTTATTCTCTCATTTTATATTTTTTTTAAAAATCTAAAATGTGAAGTACTAGTGCTCATTACCTTACTTAAAGTACTTGCTTTATATCAGCCATAACTGCAAATGTTCATTCTTACCAAAATACGTTTCAGAAAGTGTAACCATTTAATACTCAGAAATATACTGGAAACTAGAATTGAGCTTTCAGTAACTGCTGGAATAAAGTTCTTTCCAAAAGCTTGTTCACCCTGTTGCTGTTCATGGGCACTGAGCAGATGGTTTATGTTTATTAATTAAAAGCAGCACGTAGTCATTTTCCTGATCTGTTTTATGGATTTCCGCCTTCTAAATATATACTGCTACAGTTGTATGATGTATACGCAGCTAGTGTTTGTAGCTTAAAATTGGAGTAAATACATATTTAAAGGCAAAGTTGTTTTTATAGAAAAACTACAGGGTAGAGTTAAGGCTATTTGACACACAGACCAGACATATCTGAATATGTTTAATTTTCTTTAAGTGTTTTCTACATTAGTAATTTACAAATAAGAATATTCATTTTGGGAATAATCACAATGGTAATTTCATCTTCCACTATTCAGAGAGTCACAGAATCACAGAAGAGGTTGGAAGGGACCTCTGGAGATCAGCTAGTCCAACCCCACTGCTGGAGCGGGAATGTAGCACAGGACCCCATCCACATGAGTTTTGAATGCCTCCAGAGAAGGAGACTCCACAACCTCTCTGGGCAGCCTGTCCCAGTGCTCTGTCACCCTCACAGTGAAGAGTTTTTCCTCATATCCAGACAGAATTTCCTATGTTCCAGATTGTGCCTGTTGCCCCCTGTCCTGTCCCTGAGTACAGTTAAGAAGAGTCTGGATGCATCCTCCTGACAGCCACCCTTTAAATATCGATTAGATTCCCTCTCAGTCTTTTTCTCCAGACTGTACAGTCCTAACTCTCTCAGCCTTCTCTCATCTTTGTAGCCCTCCGCTGGACTCTCTCCAGTAGTTCTTTGTGTTTCTTGAACTGGGGAGTCCAGAACTGGACAGCATTCCAGATGAGGCCTCACCAGGGCAGAGTAGACAAGGAAGATAACCTCTCTTGACCTGCTGGCCACATTCTTCTTAATGCACCCCAGGATACCGGTGACTTTCTTGGCCACAAGAGCACACTGCTGGCTCATGGAGAGCTTGTTGTCCACCAGGACTCCCAGCTCCTTCTCCACAGAGGTGCTTCACAGCAGGTCAAACCCTAACCTGTATGGTTTTTTTGGCTTATTCCTCCATAGATGCAGGACCTGATGCTTGTCCTTATTGAAATTCATTTGTTTCCTCTGGACCAAATACTCTAGTCAGTCCAGATCTGACTGAAAGGCAGTGCAGCCTTCTGGTGTGTCGGGCCACTCCTCCACATTTTGGGTTGTCAGCAGATTTGCTGAGGGCACACCCTGTCCCCTCATCAAGGTCACTGATGAGTATGTTGAACAAGAACAGACCAAGCACAGACCCTTGGGGCACACCAGTGGCTACTGGCCTCCAACTAGACTCTGCGCCACTCACCATAACCCCCTGGGCTCTGACATTCAGTTCTCCACCCACCTCACTATCCAAGCAAGCCAACCCACACTTCCTAAGCTTTCTTGTGAAGACATTACAAGAGAGGGTGTCAAAGGTTTTAAAGTACTGAATTGTATTTGTAGATTAAAACCTTGATGTAACTTGTTGTTAAAGTATACATTTTAAAAAAATCATTCTTACCCACAACTTTACAGTTTGGGCTCCTAAGTCTTTGATGAAAATTAAATTTCTAAATGCTCTCTGAAAATGAAACTTAGATATGAACCACTTTGACATGTTACAGCCAGACTCAGAACAGGATTAGGTCAGAAGATAAAGATCATATCTATGCAACCAAAGACTGTTCTGAACACATACAACCTTTTTTTTCCTGTTTCTAAGTATACTTTGGGGGGTTTCGTTTTGTCTTGTTAATAATCCTAGGACCTGGCTAAAGCTTTGGAGCAGCATCAGAAAAATCAGGAGGAAGTACTAGAAATATTTGTTATGACTCCTGGGATAAGCATTGCAAAAATAATCCACTGCTTGCAAAGATTCAAATGGAGGAAAGAATTTATAACAAAGGACCTGACTGAAAGGCATAGAAAATAATCTAAGTAACTGAAAATGCCATTTCTTTAATAACAACGATTCTTTATGCAACCTCAGTTCCACGATCTGAAATTTCTAATGTAAATGATTTCAATCAATATATGCCAGGAAGACCAGACACATATGCAAAGGAACTGACAGTGAGACTACAATGAGACATTTGTCTCAATGAATAAAGCTCCTCAAAACAAGACATTCATGGGGTATGATCCCAAGCTCCCAAGTCATTTCAGCAAGACTTTATACATTATGGAGAATGTATGGTATTATTATACACACTGAGACTTTTGAGTATTACATAAAACAAACAAATGAAAAAGGAAGTTTAAATATTAATAAGGACCTCATTTACTAGAGTGTCAAAGACATATGAGAAATAAAAATTGAAACACCTGGAAAAAATATGTTAAAACACAGTGACTGAAAAGAACAAAACAAAACATAGCAAAGCAAAAAAGGAAATAAATAATAGATGAATGAGTGGCTCCTCTTGCATTGTTAAAAACACAACAGAGGATCAAATGACATTAAAAGAGATTCAAACATAAAAGCTTCTTTCTGGAAGAACTGTCAACATTCTCAGAATCTAATTCAGCAAAAACATAAAAAGGAAAAAACACAAACAAAAATTCATATCACTTATTAAAAATATTTGGAAGTCTACTTTTTCCCTTTTGGGTTGACTTTTTATCAAGTTAGTAAGCTTGTGGACTTAAAAAAATGATCCTTGTTCACCTAGGGGTTGAAATAGGAACACTGTATAAACAGAAAGTTAAGAAAAAACAGAAAAATTATGCAAAAATCTCTAATCATATAAAAAACTAGACATGTTTCCTCAATAGCTTTCACATTTTTTCAGCAAATCTGGCAAATTCCAGAGTGATGTCTGCTCAGACACTGATGGATCCCCCTTGCTCCTCTGTTTTCACTGTATTTGATTCCTGTAGCAAGGTCCAGGGGTCTGTTACTGCCTTTGTTAGAGTCTCTGGGAGCTTTGCCATGTCCATGCATCTCACACTGATGAGAAAAAATTGGGCTCACATCGCTGAAACCCAAACCAGAACGTATTTCTAATGTGATCTTTTCTGCACAGTCATTTCAGTACCTGGGCACAAGAACAAATGTAGGAACGTGTAATCCAGCCTCTGTTCTCACTGGTGAATACTTGTGTGACAAATCCTATTAAAAACGACAGATATACCTAAACCAGCACTTTTTTTTCATTACTATTATTTCTGCAGCAGTGAGGCCTATTGGTCAGACTGACAATTGGAGTGAACATTAGACTTTATTGCCCTTCTGGAAATGAGAAAGGTCAGAGAAGGTGCAACACTGCAGCATTTCCTTATGCCAGCAGGTCAGACTCAGCTGTCCTCTGCTATAATCTGGAATGATTTGCTGTGGCTACTTGCTTAGCACACCAGGCTTCAGGTCCCTATTTTCGGTCCTCTTTGCTTATGAGGGGACAATTTACCTGCATAAATGTGTGTGTCTGAGATTTTATTTGCTGTTTGGATATCCCAACCAAACACTAGCTGTCACTCCAGAAGGCATGACTCTTACAAAAGCCCTGTGTCATGTCTCCCAGTCCACTACAAACATCTGGAAACCATATATGAAGTTATCTGAAGTGGCCTTACTTGCTTATATTTAGGCAAAGAAATCACACTATGATTGACAGAATTACTTTTCACTCTATAGTTGGCTCTACCCAAGCTCCAGGTAATATCTTGCACATGGCAGGTGCCGATCTTCTCTCTCTGATGACCAGCGAGGTCAGCTCCCTGCTGACTTCTGCTTTGCTCCAGTCTGGTCCCCCACGGAGCCACAAATGCCCCCAGCAAACCTACTCTGGTGTGGGCCTCTCTATGGGCTGCAGGTCCTGCCAGGGGCTTGCTTCATAGCATCTTCCATATGTCTCCACTTGCTTCAGTGTGGAGTCCTCCACAAGCTACTGATGCTCCCCATCATCTTCCATGGGCTGCAGAGAAACACCTGCTCCACCATGGTCTTCTCCTCAGGCTGCGGGGACATCTTTCTCTCCGGCACCTGGGGCATCTCCTCCTCCCTTCTTCCCTGACCTTGGTGCCTGCACAGTGTCTTACACCTTCTCACTCCCTTCTCTAGTGGCAAAAATCAGCTTCTTGAAGGTTTTTTTCTCCTAAATGTGGGCTCAGCCTTGGTCAGCTGCGACTCTGGCCTTTAGCTGGCTGGAGTTTGCTCTGTGGGGCCTGCAGAGAGCTTCTGGCTGCTGCTTGCAGAAGCCACCCCTGCAACCCCCTTCCTCCACCAGAACTCAGTGATGCAAAACCACACCACCCCCAGAGTTCCCTTCCAACCTCAACCATTGCGGTTCCATGAAAAATTATTTGAACACGGATTTTGATTGAGAATTTTTGATAAATCACCCTTTCCAATAGGTGTTTTCCCTTTTACAGGTTTTAGAACACAGAATTAAAAAATGTGAACTTTAGGAGTTTTTCCAGTTTGCAACATTTCTGTTCAATAATTCCTACTAATTTCCTCTCAAAACATACTTGAAAATTCAATGATCTCTAATTTTCAGATTACCAGTCCTTGAAAACTTTCAGGATATCAGTTTTATTTCCCTACTCTGCACAAGGAGAAAAAAAATCTCATATGCTCCTCTGGGATTAAACAAATAATTTCCTTCACACTCCCTATCATTGAGTCCCCAAGTGAAATACTGGCACCAGCAGAATCAACAGAAGATTACCACTCACAATTGCCTTAGGCAAGGCAATATCCTTATGGATTTTATTATGCTCTCCATTTTAAGTATAAAGAATTTATTTTTACACTGATAGAATCTTTCAAAGCAGTGAGCTTTCTGAAATTCAGTCTTTGTGAAGTTACTAACCTTCTTTAATTAATGCCATGAAGGCACTCGATTCTCTTTTGTATAATACTGTGAATTTAAATAAGTTAAAACAAAACAAAAAAAAACCCCAACCCCCAAACCAACCAACAATGTTACTAATAAATTCTCATTCTTTGATGCCTATGAATTATTAGCAGGTAGTCTTTCCAAAACTGTATGATTTTGTATCCACCAAGTCTGTCTTTAGCACCTTTAGATGGGACAAAGTTTCACCTGTCTTCACTGCCAGTATGATAAGGTCTATTGGATGTTACCATACATATTATGAAACCTAGGGATGTGTAAGCAGAATTTAGTATGCTCTTGAAAGGATAGCATTCAGCCTTCATACTGAGTTCTCTAACAGTAGGAGATTCATATTAGACTTTTCAAGCTATTTTAACTGTATTTTTGACATGTAATATATATAATATAAATGTGTGAAATAACACAGGGTTGGTTATCTTGTCACAATGTTTGACAAGATCACAAAGCATATTAGCTAAGTGGTGTTTAGTTCTCCACCTTTACTTATTAGGGAAGGTTTGCTGGGGTGGAAACTACAACTAACACTGGGTTTGGAGAGCATGTCTCAAGGCAAAAGATTTGCCTAAGGTGGCCTCTGGCTTAGTGAATAAAAAAGACTGAAAGACGCAAAGAAGCCCTAGGAGAACAAGGGCAACAGATTGATGCAGTAAGCTGTTTAAGATAGTATCTAATTTGTAAACAAGGGATCATAGCCTGACACTCCCTGCCCTGGTAACAAGCACATTACATTGCATAGACAGACTGTCTGTTTAGAAAAGTGGTTGTAGTGCAAAACAAACATTCAAAGTCAGCACTAGATGTGTAAAAAGTGCCTGCAAGATGGCTGGACATGCTTTTTCCAAGGCAAGAGATTGGAAAGGTGCTGTCACTAATTGGATTTGAACAATAGGAAAGTGGCTGATTATTTTTAAAACCTTACATGAATAGGCTTTCATGGACCATATGGTCTTCTGCCTTGAAAAACTGCTGTCTATTTTGAAATAAATGGCTCTACTTAGCCCTTCAAGAAGAGTAAATTGGATGCTGGCTGTGCACATAACATCTAAGTGATAAGAACCATGTGAGTGGTATGTAATGGAAGGCATCTACAACAGTACATAGTGAAGAGTAAGACCCGTGCTCCTCTGCATACTGTTGAGAGCTGGATCCAGAAGTAGGACATACAAGAGTCTCTGGTATTCAAGAAGAGATATTTTACTGCCTAATGCAGTCTCTGGAAAAACAAGTGCCCACTGCCAGGGAATATCTTCATTTAAAGTCTGAGGTTCTTAAACACTTAATCCCAAACAATGCACCTTCCTTTCTTAGCCCCAAAAGGCACACGAAGCCATGTATTGCTCACAATTTTAATGAATTACCCACCCATCAGCTCACCTACCAATGACTTAAAATTGCAGTGAGCCTTCGGTGCATGTCAGTCCTTGTACAGATTTGAAGGGACTCCTTAGAGTTGTCAGCAACATTACCAGAGGCAGTACATTCACTTGCTTTGGCAGTGTTGCCCTAGCCTGTCATGATGATTGCCCATCTGTGCCTTTCCAGGGCAAAACAGTGACATTAATATTATTTTTCTCCACCCTTCTGAAAGCTGCAGATGGTACTGCTTCCGCTGCTTCATTACATGATGATCTGATGAAGAAACTCCTAAGATCATGGAGATATTTTATGTGCCATAGTGTTTTGCAGCTGCCTTTCTCTTTGCTGTGCACTGTGACTCCTTGCAATCACTTTGTTCAAGGCAGGAGACAACTTATTTTTTTAAAGGGTCGACTTTTCCACAGACTGCTGAGTTATATTGAAGGTCAGGGTGGGACTGCTTTGTCAGTAAAAGGCCCTTGGTTTCCTCTGTGTGCTTGTACTTTGTGTCTCCTGCCAGCCATTCCTAAATATTCATACAGTAAGTATAGTACCAATCAAGCACTGCTGATCACTTTAAAAGAGATAGCAATGAGATCACCCTGCCCTTTGCGTAAAACCATAGCAACCACAACAACTTTCAAGTCAGTGAACTATAGTAATAACATAAGTCATTTTAAGGCCAGATCTTATGAATTCTAAGAAAGTGAGCCCATTAAAGTCAGTGGGAAATTGAAAACCTGGTGTGAACTAAAAAGAGAAAGGGACCAGCTCCTAGACAGGCTATATATAACCACAGGCATTACCAACCCAGCCATTACAGTGCCCTGCTTCAGGGATTGAGAGAGTCATTCCCAGCTTGGCTGTTCTTTTGTATATATTTAAAATAGAGCACAACAATGGAAACAAATGTAGTAGATGTCATGATGCCTTCCAGAGTCTGCAGGCAGCCTGAGCAGCAGCTTTGAAACAGCTCTGTTACCACTGGGTGCTAAAGCGAGACCTACCCGTAACATACCTCCTTTAACAACACCCCCAATATAACTTCTGCTCTGCAAAAGAAGCTGCAAACACAAGGAGCCTATCAAGGTACACTACTTGGCTGCTAAGTTCTGGAAAGAAAGGCTGTCTTTCTATCTCTCCAGGGCATGTGGGAGCCCTGGAAATTTCAGAGGAAAAGGAGTACTTCCCTGAATCTACAGGTGAAGATTAGTAACTACAGAACACCGTCAGATAAAAAAAATAAAAGATGGAGGCAGGTAGTTTCCAGTGGCTGTGCTAGCTTCCTCTAGGAAGTAGATCAGCAGCTGATCAGCCCCAGACCTCATATTTTTGGCCTGTTCTGATCCTTAGCCTAAAGGCCAAACAAAAACACAGTTTGTCTATGAATTGGTCACATTACACTGAAAAAAACCACCCTGTAGTCAGATAGGATGCTCATTTTGAATCAACCTAAATGAACCACAAGAAACTAGTTAAAAAAATAGTTTAATTATGTTTGTCAGTTTAACATCCAGGATCCAGCCCAAGCTAGATATTAAATCTCTAACCAAGATGCTGCAGTTATAAACTTTGATGCTTTTGCAACCAAAGTTATTGACTCACATGGTCACAGTCAAAGTGCTTCTCATAGTGTGCTACCTTGCACTGTGGAAGCCAAAGAAAGAAGAGGAATGGAAGTGTTCCAGAGAGCAAACCTAGTGAACACACTGGCACAAAGGTAACAAGAAAGTAGTACAGGTTGCACCCTCTTTCACTCTTTCTTGAGAAACTATTGCCTGAGCTGCACAGAACATGTGTCTGCACCTGCTGGCAACCTGTATAAGGTATAGGTGTAGTCCTGGAAAAAAAGACCAGCCTTCCTACAGCCAGCTGTTTCGCCACTGAAACAAGTAGTAGGCTAGTCTCCTGCCAGCCTGCTATTTACAACAGGATTACATGGCAAGACAGCTTATGGAATAGGAAGTGGGGAGCCACAAGGGAACCCCACAAGGCCTTACCAGCCCATCACCCTCCAAAAAGATACAAAGCAAACCAGAAATGGTGGCCAGGCCCAACCAAGAGTCCAGATCAGCAGGCAAGCTCATGACTTTGAGAAAGGTTCAAGGTCAGTGTAGGAAGTCCACCCACAGGTTGGGTCCTGAAATTACCAGGCAAGTCTGAGGTCAAGACAGAAAATCAGCCTGTAGGTCCTGGTTTATATCAAGAAGGTTCATGACTAGGCAGATGTATGGCTGCAAACAGCACTCCTACAGCATCATCCAGGCTGGTTATGAAGGCCCAGGGCTGGGCTTAAATAGGTTCCTGGGCTGCTGGGAAGGTGATGTGGGTGGATGCCATGGGCAATGCTGCTCAGGTAATTGAGACCTGTTAGTGCCCTCAGGGCCCTGATGCTGAGTGTGGCTGGAGGGTAAGATTTCTGCATGGTTTTTCTACCAATGCTGTGTGGAAGTAACACACAAATTCTATTTCCCTGATGTATTCAGTGGCTTTTTTCACCCAAGTTGGTTGGTACAAGTCATCAGAGTACTCTATTGTCAGAACAACTGTCAAAAGTCATCCAGCAATAAATCATTCAATTTTCTGTACTTAGAACAAATGGTTTGTGAGCGTGGAGAGCCAACGCACTATCATATTCTAGTATAAGACACCTACACATCAGGAGGCTGGATCTTTTAAAAAAAACCTCTGATTTACTACCTGATAATTTATTATTTTGAGATTTAGAACCTACTGTCTGTACGTACTGTGTTCGTGCAATGTTCATTGTTTTTCCAAATAACAGGATTTGTTTAAACTCATTTTTCTCAAAACTGCTGCTCAGATAAAACAGGAAAACCAAAACAAGATGAGAAGGGGGAGGAAGACAGATCTCTGGGCATTAGGTAATTTTTGCCTTAGCTCATTAGTACTGCAGAGAGGTTTCGTAACTGCTTTTGGATCTCGTTCTTCTCTTTCTCACAGATCTGTCCACTTCATAGAATGTGGCTCTGTGACGTTAAGGAGTTGCTGTTGTAGCAGTAAATTATTTTCAGCCTCATTTTTAAGCTTGTGTAACAATGCTTGTTGCCTGTCTGTCTGCCCCTTGTGTCCCCAATTATTTTCAAATGCCTCGTTTGGTAGTCACCACCACATTTGACACAACTGGATAGATCTCACTGATACAGAGTTCCCACAAGCTTGTGAAAACAAGTGGTCCAAGAGAAGAGATAGGATGAACTCAACATTTACTAAGCAGCAGAGAATCCACAGTAAGCTCAGGTCTGAGCCTTACTTCTGTGCTCCTACCTACGTGTGTTTACAAAGCGGTAGATTTTGGAAGTATTACAGTTACCTTCTTTTTCTGGTGAAGATTATGTTGCAATCTGACAAGTAAAAAAGTCATTATTTATTCTTCCTTTAAACTGGTTCTTCAGGGCCTTGTCAACATGTAAGTTGTGATGACGCTGATTTTCCAGCAAAGACGTGGGCAACATTGCTGCATTGCTGGATTTGCACCTTTATATTCACTGGCTTCCTTAGGCACTTCTATAACTTGCTGCACACCAAAATATCAAGCTTATTTCAACAAGCTGAATGTGAAAAGCAACATAAGGAAAACTACAGGGGAATTACTGTGGTGTTTAGTGTAACTCAACAGCTACAGTTACCTATGACCGGTGAAGCCACATGGCTGCTCTCGTCCCACCTCCTGCAAGACCTCCATGGCCACCAAAGCACAAGGAAGTGGCACATAGGTGGTGCTCTGCTTCAAAGAATTGCATCCACAGGTGCAAGAGGACATTAAAAATTCAGGAGCTGACATAAGTATAGGGCTGGTACTACTGTGAGGGCCTTGGACCTGGTGGTTCCTTGATCAATGTATGTAGGTGAAGGTGAATCTTCCCTGCATAGAGAGACCCATTTTGCTAGGACCAGTCACAGACGTCCCTGACCTTAATGATTTCCTGGCAATACTTCACTGATCTTTATTTTAAAAGTCCCCATGTCTGTTGTCTCTTAAAACAGATTATCCTGTAGAAATAAGCAGAAAGAAGTGTGTGGCAGATGACAATGACAAGCCTGCTTTCTAACCATACCAACATGCTTCAACATAGGCACATTTCTGGGTGGCTAAACCTTCCAGACAGCTATGTAGAATGAAAGGAAATGGTCCTGCTCTCTGTGGTGTTGACATGATTTCCTCTGACATTAAACTCTTCATCACTTGACCTTCGTAAATCAGAGGAAATCCTACAGGCATGCATCCTCCCTTCCTTACTTCAGATGTAGATTCACATGCTTGCTCACCAATGCATTCATCCTAGTGGCTTTACACTTCCAGCACACGGACAGCTATGCAGAAGAGTCAAATCAACTGTTTATCATTCCTGATAAACATTACTTTGCAAACAGGTAAACAGGCACAGTCAGGAAATACATGTTCAGAAAATGCATAATAAAAAATGCATGATTTTTCAATATTCAGGGGCATAAGCTTGTCTCTGTGATGACTGCCTTAGCAAGAAAAATAATGTTTAAGTCATTAGCATTGTCTCTGGCCCAGATTCAGGAAGCTGATATTCCACCTAGGTCTCTCTGCTTGTGTTCCCCACTGGTGGCCTCAGGGCCTTCAAAAACGCTGAGTCAATAGCAAAGACAAGACAGAGGCTCCCAGCAATAGTTCAAGGCATTCTGGTCTAGTCACAGCTTTGGGTTGCCAACAGAAAGGCCACCTCACTGTCAGGGAATGCAAATGGGGCAGAGAGAGGACCCTGAGTACTCAGGTCTTGCCTAGCACCAGAGGTACCAAGTCTGTGACTCCCCTGGGTCTGAAGAAAGGCACTTGTTAGGATCACAGTATGCAGATTGTTTTCCTAGTTCATCCCTCCACTCCATTGCAATTTATAAATAACCTGTTCATCCAAACACCTGTTTGCTAGGGAGTTAGTAAACCCAGTAGGTGGATGGAGGTGAGCCTGCTGCAGCTCCATGTCCCCAGGTCCAGTCTGTAGCTGAACGTACTTTGACAGTAGGCGCACACACGAAGGCACATACACACTACACCTACACAGACACCGGACAGCGCAGGCATGCAGAGCTAGTGATCACACCCCAACATAACATCTGTGTGGAGAAATGGCTAGGAGAGCGTGTGAACGGAGTCTCTGTACAGAGTACAGAGGCCCTGGCAGAAGGAGAGTGCTGTAAGAGGCCTTAGCGATGGGAAAGTGTTGAAAGTAAGAAACAAAGGCAGGTGCTGTGGCCTTGAAGACAGCACTGGCTTGTGCTGAGCCAGAGGCTGGGGGTAGGGAGCACGCATCCCCCCCGTGCCCTGCACGTGGACAAGTAATGAGGTAACTAGAAGTTTTCACCAATCTGTATAATTGTAAGCAAAGAATATAGCCAATTAGCCAATGCCGGGTGTGTAACCGTCCCTACATATTGCCTGTGCTAGTACAATAAAGGGAAGCTTAAGTCACTCACATTGAGTCAAGCTGTGCTTCCCCGCGCGATGGGCACCGAACTCTGAGGGATCCGCGGCACATCTGCACTTGCTCCAACTGCTGGCACCATGGACATGGGGGCCAGCTCAGCTGCTGGCACCCAGAGAGAGAGACAGACAGATACACAGACACAGCATAGAGCGCTCTTCACCCAAGAGTTATAAAAGAAGTTCAATAACGAGACAAGACAGACTCTGTTGATCAGGCTCAGGGCAAGGACAGGCATACTGACCAGCCACTGTTCACACACAGATGACCCCTCTTGTCCCCTTAACCCTCTATTCTCTCACACTTGTTCCTACCCAAACCACCTTGATCACTCCCTTTCTCCACATTTGGTTCCTCACCAAACAACTCATACAATCTTATGCAATCCCAGAAAGTCCTTCCTTGGCATCCCATGATGTGTCCCATATGCATGCAGGCAGAAATCACTCCAGTTTGCAAGGCACTTCAGAGACCTTCTCTATTAACACAGTTGGTTGATGTCCCTGAGCCCATGGGACCAAGGCCCTCCTGGCACAGCTGAGGTGGAATAATGGTGGTGGTAGGAGCTCTCTTCCTCTGGGAGACTGGGGCTCCCCTGCCTACCATCACCTCTCCGTGATCCTTCATCCATGTTCACAGGCACGTGTATTGAGATGAGGTTTTTATGTTTATATACAAAACAAGTGATGGGCATGGGACTACTGGGCTCAGCGTATCATTCAGATTTTGCCATTATTCTTCTGTGCTCTTTTGTGTGTGCAGACATGAGCTTTTTTTATCATTTAACTTCACAATGTCCTGCATATATACATTCTTATATTACTACTGATAACATCGTCCTTTGTTGTGCATCTTCTCCTTTACTCCAGTGACACTCCTGAGAGCAAATACCAACAAAAGAGACAGCACATCGCCTTGCCTAACAGACTAAGAAAAGGGTAACAGAGTTATTTATTGGCAATGAAGATCTGATTCTCTACTCTTTGCTTAGGCCACTTGCATTTTGAAGCAAAAAAAAAGTTTGCAGCATTTAAGTGTATCCTATTACACAGTTGTGCTAACAGGGCAACCACAGAACTGGAATAACTTGACATCTCCTTTGGTGTCCTTGGGTATCTCCGATACACAGGATAAATGTGTTACCAGTGCCAGGATGCTCTTCTTTCACTGCTCTTGGTCAGCATGAGTGGTTGACGTAGGTGCACTACCCAGGAGGTACTTTTTTGCTTGTGTTAGGATTCAGGCTTTGGGAACTCAGGGACTAAGAAGGTAGAAAGTAGAGTAGCCCTTTCCTCACTCTTCAGGGTCTGTGGCAGAGCTTGGTCAGACCCACAGTGGGGAACCCCTGGCTCTCCCGTACTTTTTGTATTTACTGTAAGGAAAAGGCAAGAGATGAATCACTGTGAATCATCGTGGCACTGCATCCTCTGTGTTTATATTCCTCTGTGCACACCATAACATAACCTTGGGATGAACAAATGTGTCTGTGAACACTGTGTACTCCTGGTGCAGGGTATAAAATAACTGATTGGTGAGGCTGAAAAGTCAAGATGAACCAAAACAGAATTCCCAGAGCTGATTTCCTCACAGCGTAAAGGTAACGGAATATGAAGAATATTGTTAGATGTGCACAACAGTTCAGTTATTCCTAAAATTTCATTGATTTCTATGACTGTTTGTTGTAATGACATGGACAAGTTTTTCCTGTTCACTTTGAACTGAATTTCAGCTTCAGTCACAGAATTAGCAGCAAACACTTTACATCATGGGACACTTTACAACATGGCTTAAATCAGGGTAGCTCCACTGGATGGCCTCAGGCCTGAGAAAGTTTAGAAACGTTGTTCACCTCCTGCTGTGCTAACCATGCCTTCTCTCCTTGTGACCACAGCAATAGAAATACATACTTTCCTGCCCACATTATTCCGTGGAATCATTGGTCTACTGAGTTTTGGTTTCCTTTTTTTTTTTAGACAATCAGCTAAAATATATTCTATTACTCACTGAGCAGCAATTGTCTTCTGACTCCCATTGTTATATAAAAAATGAGCTATGATCTTGGAAACTGTCTCCATGAAAACATGCCTGTGAAAAGAGCAGCTATGCCACATACTCCGGAGATAGTATGACCACCTGCAGAACTTGCACCGGACTGTCCTGACGCCTGTTATGGTTTAACCCATCAGTCAGCTAAAACAGCCACACAGCTGATCATTCACTTCCCCCCTGCCTTGCCCCCCACCAGTGGGACAGACGAGACAATTGGGAAAAAAAATAAAACTCATGGGTTGAGATAAAGACAGTTTAATAGGACAGATAATAATAATAATAATAGTAATAATAATATACAAAACAAGTGATGCACAACGCAATTGCTGACCACTTGCAGACTAACAAAGCCCAGGTAGTTCCTGAGCCCCCAGTCAGCTTCCCACAAGTTATATACTGACCATGATGTCATATGGTATGGGATATCCCTTCCACCAGTTTGTATCAGCTATCCTGTCCATGTTCTGTCCCAGCTTCTTGTGTATCACCAGCCTCCTCTTTGGTGGGGCAGTATGAGAAGCTGAAAAGTCCTTGGCTTGGTGTAAGCATTGCCTAGCAACAACCAAAATACTGGTGTGTTCTGGGCATTATTCTCATCCTAAATACAAACCACGGCAATATACCTGCTACTAGGAAGAAAATTAACTTACCCCAGCCAAAACCAGGACACTGGCACGGTCATGCCATCTGCCATGGCCTTAAAGGTGCATGAAACTTCATTCCTGTCACTGCAGTGGTATAACCATCTGATTATCTCCTTACCAGAAGGACCGAAGGCTTCATTTTATTCTCACTTGTGAATGTTTCACACCAACATCAGATGATTAATCTTTAAATATGGATATTAAGAACCACCTTCAGTTTCTTACATAGCACAGCTCTCCAGCTTTTCTGTGTCAGAGCTGTTTTGTACCAGCCTTAGTGGAGTCTCCATAATCTCACCTGTAATTACTTCCTAATAAACTTGATAATCCAAGTAAAGATGTTCGATATGGACCCTCAAATTCCCAGGCCAGCTTATGATCTGTTTGTGGAGGTTTATTGTATCCTGTGGGCCTAATTTCTGTCCCACTAAAGTTTGCTTTTCTGTGACAGCCTGAAAAGTATTATCTCTCTCCTGCAAACTGAACTCCCCAGTATCCCAGAGAACCACGGAAACCTTCTTGAAGAAGGTAGCAGTTGCAAAATAAAACCCTTTAAAGTAGGAAGGCAGCACTTAATCTACACATAATAGAAAGAGTTGAATTGACTTTATCAAGTCTTATTTGCTTACAGCCTTGTAATTTAACTAGTCAATATTTGTAACAAGTAAGCTTGTGTCTTTCTCAAACTTTATCTAAAGATTTTCCAAACCATTTAAGGTTCATGTGTCTTAAAACGGCAATTCTTTTTCTTCACAGGTTTTCTAGAATTTTCTGGAATTTTGCTATAGTACACATGCCATGGATAAAGTACATACCACGCAGGATCTGACATCTTGAAAACACTCATCTTTCAAGATGAAGACTTCTTCATGGCCTTCTAGTATCTCAGTTTCAAAAATGAAACATGAAAAAGGAAAAATTAAGTTGAAAGTACAGTTTTCATATAGTTCACTTAAGCTATTGTTCTGATTTTGTTAGGTTGAAAGTCCTTTATGCGGCACAGCAAACAGCCAACTGCATAGGGTATAGACTATATATTATTGCATATGCTAGCATTATGAGTAATTCTATTTTATATTTGTCACTTTATTATGTATTTATTGTACACTCAAAATTAGCTGGTTTTATACACATCTAGAAGTAGGAAAAAGGTACAGTAAGATGCTAAGTTCCTGATAATGACTGCCATAGAGGCATACAGCTAGAGATCTCCTTAATTCAGTCTTCAAATCATTTAAGTATCTTAAGGGAGGAGGGGAACATACACCACCCAATGATAAATCTGAGGCAGTGGAGAATAAATCATTCCTCATCTAAGGGTGAGAAAACCTGAATAAGCTCTAAAAACTAAATTAGCAACATCACTGGGAGAAAATATTAAGAACAAGGAACAAACTTTGCATAACAACATGTTTTATTCAGAAAACAGTTACTGTCGGAAAAAATGGTCAAGCTTTTGTGCACACAAACCATACTTCAAGAGCAGTGTTACAGGCAGCATTACAAGTTCTTGGAGAAATACTTAGTGTGAAGGAATATCACAAGTTCAGCCATTCATGGCAGTGTAGCTGAAGCAGGACATCTGAAGTGTGTAAACAAGCTCCTCACATTTTTTTCACTGACTGCAGGAATTTCACATCATGCAGCTGTGACTGCTGCCCAGAGAAAAATCTCTCTCCTAATTAGCTTATGTATATCTTTAAACTGCCACGTTATATGGGCTATTAGACAGAGGACAGGGAAATTAACAATAAATCAATATCTTTCACCAGTCACTTATCATGGCCCAATGAGTTACAGTGCGTATCTGTGAGCGCAGGTGTACCTGATGGGGTCTGTGATGAAGATGGTGCTCCTGGTCAGTCCTGCTTCATGCCCCAGCAATCCCACCCACACGAAGCCCCACACAAGCTGTGTCAACTCTCTACCCCGTTCCTGAGGGCTTGCTCAGTAAAGTCAATTGTCCTAATTGTTCTGCTACCTTAGCTCCTGCTTCTGCATCCCAAAAGCAGTCATGAAGGAGGCACTTAACAGTTCCCTACAAATTCTGAGCAGAAATAGAGGGCCCTAGAAGAGGAATATCCTCTCTCTCACAGACACGCATGCTCCTGTCTTTACTTGACTCTCCTAAGAAAGAGAAATTAAGACCCCCTTCATAACTGTCCCTAATTTTGACTGCTTCCAACTGTTTATGCTGAAGTCAAATCTTCCTTTGTGGGGCTTCTTTCACGAGAGGTTTCATCTGTCTGGGAGGGCAGGAAGGGGCATTTTCTCTGCAGCTGCTCCCCATGAACCAGCTGACAGGCACACTGCCCATATTCTTCCTCCAGGAGTTTTAGGACGTGGCACTCACAACACTTGCAGTTTCTCGTCCCTCAGACAAACCCAGAGCTTTGTTCCCAGCCAGCAGCCTGTCCCCTGGCAGGTAGAAGCTGGGCTTGGGCACTCTGGTTACACATTTAGTCTAGGTCACTGCTTGTAATTTCTTAGTCTTAGCACTCAGGCTTTGGTCCTCCACAGTGCCTCGTTTTTCTCACACTTCGCTGGCCTTCTGTGTTTCACATTAAGCAATGAGCAGGATGACAAATAAGACAGCAGTCTCTAGTTCAGCCTCCTGAGTGTTCTCAGCCAATATACTCAAAATTTAATGGCTCTTCTATTTTTAGTAACAGTATCTGGATGTATAGGCATCTGGCGATCTTGCCATATGCTCCACATTTTTAATATAGAAAGAGGATGATGCTAATAAAAGAATTATTTCAATAACATTTTATGGTTTAAAAGGAATGATTTGATGTGCGTGTACTTAAGTCTCGACCTGGAGCTATTACACCCAATTAAAGTATCCTCCATTTGGGCATGCATTACAGCCAGTACACAGGAGGAGTAGATTTATTTGTATTTTCAGTTCAGTGATAAAATTGAATCACTTTGCCACCAGCTTAACCCCCTTACAGTTGAGGGTCTGGAGAAAAACTACAGATGAATCTAATAGATTAAATCTCTTCTTTGAAGAGACAGTGCATGTCCCAGCTAAATGAGGGCAATTTTCCATCTATCTCCTGCATTTTTCTGCTTTGTAGTATCACGCTTTCCTGTGTCTCAGGGAAATCAAAGCACTGGTACCCTTGCGCCTGCCCCATAAGACTACAGGTATAAATCCTGGTCCCAAACAGAGGCCTCTGGGACAAGAAGCATCTCTTTGGCCCAGCTGTCATTGTGGCTAGCACAGCAACAGCTTGACCCCAAGACTCTCTCTTCCCAGGGAGCTGCTGGCCCTTGCTGCACAATAACTTCATCACCTTCTGAAGCGCAGAGCTCCAGTATTTCCTTAGCTAATAATAATTAAAAAAAACCCCCAAAACCCAAATTGCTTTTGAGGTTGAATGAAGTCAAGCAGAAGCTTTAAGTAAGAAGAGTGAAAAAAAACCCACAAACTGGAACTAAAAAAGTGGAATACTGCCAAACATGGAGATCATCTACAAGCTTCTCAGAGCGTTGACTTCCACAGTACATGACTTCATTATCTTAACAAGTGTCCAAGCCAGAGTTCTTTATAGTTCTTCATCAAAAATGGAAAATATTTGTCACTAGGTACCTGCACCCTTTCAGGGATCTCTCTGGCTCTGAAACTGGCCAGCATTTAAGTGAATAAAGCAGCAATACTAAAGAATGGCAGCGGCTTGGTGTGTGTCTTAATCCCATTAGTGAGAATGATGAAATCTGTAGCTGAACTGTGGCAGGATTTTAGCTGGATAAAGATTCCATTTGTTTTGGTTTTCCCATGTTACCACTGTAATCCCCTGTACTCTCTGTAGAATTATTTGAGGTCTGTTGTTTCCTCTCCAGCAATCGGGGCTGGGGCCAGGAGTTACATTAATGAAAAATGTAGTTCGGATCATCAGTCATGAGAAGTCACTGCCACCTGATGCTTCCTGTGATCTCTTGGAATAAAATGGTTAGGGCTGTGTTTCAGCCACCTCTAGTATCCGTAGCAGGGGAAAAAATAAATTTTAAGAGAAAACTCAGTTTCCACATCTTAAATGGGTAATTCTGGGAACCAGTAACAGGTTCCCATTCCTTCAACGCATAGAGTCAGAAGACTAAGCTTTCAGATCCTTTCCTTCCAATGTCCTATGTAACATGGGTTATGCCCAGGTGAGTTATTTATGGACCTTACTGAGCCAGCCCTGTAGTCAGGCCCATGCTGCACAAGACAACAGCTTGTAAGGGTTCCTAGAGAAGGGGAAGGGAAAAGAAAACACTGTCCGGAGGGCACTGACTGACACACTCAGTAGCATTTGTGGAAGAAATGGATGCACAAACACACAGTTACTTTGTGTGATGGCTTACACTTTAGCCACTTGGGCAACTGATGGTACAGCTCAGAGGACTACTTTATTGGTGCATCCTCGCTTGCTTTCCCAAAAGACAAAAGACCAGATATGTAACCTTTGTTAATGAAAGTCAACAGCAGAGCTCCTGGTTCCTGTTCACGGGGTCTCTGAAGAAGGAAGAAATGTCTGTGTGGAGCACTAGGGAGCTAATGTAGGGGTCAAACAGCTATGTGGTGGCCACAGAGAAAGTGAAAACAGGACTTGCCAGTAATGCATGGGAAATGGACAATGGGTGTGTCCGACATGCAGATATCCTTGTGGCTCTCTGAACATCCACCCAGCAGACAAACAGTGCACTACCTGCCTGCTCATGCCCCTGTTTTACCAGCTGTGGAGGGGGAAGCACCTCCAAGGAGAAAGGACCCATGTTCATTCTGGGAACTTGCAGTGATATGATGTTGGGTTGGAGCCAGGGGAGGCACCAGAACAGTGAGCGGAGGTGCTCCTAGCACCCTAGTTTACAGGATACAGGGCTAGAGACGGCATGCAGGCACTGTGAAAAGCTGAAATACGGGCATTAAATGGAGAAAGATTTGATCAAGTATTGGCCTTTTAAACTGAGGATTCTTTGCAGTATTATCAATCAGACCTATTGTAACAGAGCACCATCAGACCTATAGGGATATTTAGCTATCGACTGGCCGGTTGTTGCATTCACATGAGTAAGTAGGACTCTGTTTGCTGCTAATAATATGAAAGGTTACATGGAAAAATACACTAAATTTGAGTTGTTGAGTAATTTGGAGATTCACTGGCCAGTCGATGCATTGATTTGGATGTAAATTTCTCATAGCTTTTTGTCCTTATTAAAGGTGCAGTGTTTAGGACAGAAATATCAATATTTTTACTAAATATTGTAAGTTAAGTTATTGTGCACTGAATTCATTTTTATCTTTTGTTCTTATGTTACATTTAGAATTCCTCAGTACTTGAGGTTATGAGATGGACATTTTTACCTATTTTTGGATCTGCATTAAAGCATGGGTCAGTTTCATAATGCTTAACCTCCAAAGGTACCACAGTTTCACAAATTTCATTGGCTTCAAAGGCTTCTATGAGTTCTCAGCACCTCTGAAAATCTGGTCATCCCAAATCTCCACAACCACATTTTAAGAACCTATTTAGTCCTTTATGGTCAGTGCACACACCACCTTATCCAGCTCCCAGAGGAATCACCTACAGAAGTCTCTTGACTCCTCATGTCTGAAGCAAGGAGGGTTTATAAAGAGACTGCCTGCCCTCCCTCTTTCCTCCTAATATTTCAGTGTTTTGCAGAAAAAGGAAAAGATCTTCAATGCCAAGTTTTCCTGAAGATCCTGCCGCCAGAGAAGATGCATTTTTTAAGCTGGTATAGGATAAACTCGCCTTTCTACTTCCTCACTTGTGCTTCCAGGCACTCAGTAGCCATCTGCCTGGATGCATCCCCACAGTGGCAAAAACCACAGAATGCAAATAGCAAGCACAGAAAAGCTTCCAAGAGAAGGGATGTTGTGTCTTGTGTGGTAATGTCAAAGCTCCTTGCAAAGGGGGTGCAGTTTGCAAGTTCCCTGACACGGCCTTGTGGGCCCTGCTCTACCCAGACCTTGTTTCCAGCCAAGGCATGGAATCCCTGTCATGCAAACTGGATGAATGTCTCCCAGGGGAGCACTGCCCCTGTTTTTCACACACCTCTCAACTCCCAAGAGCTATGGTTCAAACTCTAGCATGGTGAAGAAGACAGCACCTGGAGAACTTGATGCTCTGCTGGTACGTAGTGGTAGGAAACGGTAAAAGGCCATCTCCCTTGGCACAGTCTGTCATGGTAGCCAATGCAATTTATCCCCGCTGTATTATCATGGGTATAAAATCCCAGTCTCAAGCTGTCATTTACAAAGGTGTGACGAGATTTCCACAAACTGGTCTGTTCTTTGCTTCCCCAGGCAGGGTGCACTTCCCAACTGTCAAGATTGAGTGTAAAGGTATTCCTTAAGAGCTGAAAACATTTTATGAAACTATCTTTACCAATCCTTTTAGTAGACCTTGACATGGGTCTATTCCCTATTCACTTCAACCAGATTTTACCAGAGGATACTGCACTGTGTTTCTAAAATGCCCATAACATCCTAGATGATGAAAGAACAAGCTAGAGGAAGAAAAATCAATAAATCCAATAGCTGATAATTCTGCCACATGTACACAAGGCACAGTTTTGGTTAGATATGGTTAGATGACTAGACACTCCTCTGGGTAGTGGTGAGAAATATTTGGGGTTTTTTTTATGGTTTTGCTAATACCTAGGTTCAGCAATAAAATGGCAATATTTAAAGAATAGAAGTTAAGCCACAGCTGTTTTATAAAGTGGTTTGGTGTGGTTCAGCACAAGGGTCAACTTTTTGAAAAGAACTCCAGCTTCAACCCTGGACTGTAGACCCTCACCTGGATGGGAAGGGCCCTTTACCTCAAAAGCAGCATGCTGCTTGGGCCGCAGGCAGACAGCATACCCGTGAGACTCCTGGGTGCATGACTATGAAGCTGGTAGAGAAGATCAGTTTGAAAGACTTGCTTCATCCAGATTCACCTGGAAAATTAGGTAAATCATGTAAAGCAGATGTTTGCCCAGCTAAGCATCCTTTTGACACCCCTGTTATCAGTTAGCTCTGTGCAAGGCATGCCTGCACTTGTATTCACTTAAGGAGGAAGAAAGCAGACTTTCATTAAAAAATAACAGACTCACTTTAAATTCAACTTGTACTTCCAGAGTGAAGTCCTGAGTTGGAAATACAGATTCAGTGTTTGTGACACAAAATCAAGGAGATTTATTTACCATGAGGAGCAGAGATGATGCTACACTCTCACTTCTTCCCTATGTCTATCAATCTTGAATTGTATGAGACTCCCAAGTCCAGTAACTGATCAAGCTCAGAAGTGGCTCATTTTTCTGTAGGTCTATAGCTCTATATATTTAGTAGCATTCTCAATCTCATGAGTGTTTTTTTTAAGCAGTATTTGAAGAAATTAATGAGTCACCAGATGACTCCCTTTGAACAAAGAGAACTTTATTCCCTAGTAATGTAAAAATGTGACCAAAGCTCATAAAATACACTCCACAGAAATTACCTGAAAAGGCAATAAACCAGCTCTGCAATACATTTCCTCGACTGTCTTTGTCTTTTCATGCTTCAAAACGAAGGAGTCCTTTTCATGCAGGTTACATTATTTTGGTCTCCAGTTCTGCTGGCCTTCTTAACTGACAGACCTGGAGTTTCATTCAACCCTTTACAGAGGGGCGGTTCACATGATGGCTGATATGGACTCCCAACTCCTACCATAGGAGTTATGGACTCCTACACTCCATGGTGTAGTGGAGTCAAAGTTTTTATTCAAGTCCACCTCTAGTAAGCACTTATTAACATTTTCTAGCACACTGCATTTTTTAGCTGTTAGTCATGTTTGTTTTCCTACTATGTCCTCCTGCCCTTCCCTCCCACCCCCCTGCAAATTCCCAAACTTGGTCTGCTATTATGTCTGTTAAAACAGAGAACTAGTGCATATAGTTCTCTCTCAAGTCATGGAGACCACAAGTGGGAGTTTTGCTGCACCTGTTAAAGGGGTAATGGGGCACTGTTATCATATATGTTTTCATTGTGGTGGAAAGGACGAGCCATGGTTTAGAGATTACACAATCTTGCAATGTCAAGCAGACAGATCACTATATTCCACAAAATCCTGAAAAGAACCTGAAGTCAGATTTGGTTCAAATTTTTTCTAGAGAAGCCAGCTGGAAAAGTCAGAGTAGTTAAAAAAGGGAAGGGGGTGAAAGGAAAGCCAGCACATTTCCTCCTAAATTGCATCAGTTTGATTTCTGGCAGACACAAATTGAGTTTATTATTGTGTTTTCTAATACCCCAAAGCTTTGGGATATTTCTCTTTGCTATTTCTCTGTATTTATCATCCTACTATTAGCTAAGCCTCCTCAATAGCCTGTGTCTGGAAGCCAGCTGTCCCTACTCCTGAGAGAAGCGCCCATTCCTCACATCTCCCTGCACTCCCAAGCCATGGCAATCTTTCTTAACACTGATTTCTTTCCCCTTTAGGATCATACATATACCATACTTGTTGACTTGAGCAAACATCCTCTCTGTGAAGAAGAGGTTGGGAACAGAAGCATAAAGAACAAGACTCTGGCCCCTTTGAAGTACATGGGAACGCTGCCATTAACTTCAGTGGAACCACGAGTTTAGCCAAAGATTTCCTCCAAAGCCAGCATTTGTGTCACATCTTTAACTTGAATGTCACAGTGAAGGATCAAAAGGAGGGAGATGCTGTTCCCTCTGCAGTGGTCCCTTCTCAAGCAAACAACAGCTATGCCGAGACATAGCTATGACAGGAGAGACATGCCTATGATCCAGGCTTGTTATTAAGGGAGGCCTCTGACCCCAGAGCTGGCTGAAACACAGCTCAGAAAAGCAGAGTTAGCAGTGCTAGTTAGCTACCAAGAGCTATTTCAGAGACTGGGACAAGCACAGCATTGCAGTCCTCCCCCACCCTGGCAGCCTTCAGCCAATACCATTCATCACCCCTCCACCATCCTCGTAGGGCAGCCCTGACCCCATTGCTGTGGCTCTGAGGGGTTGCAGCAGGAGGGAATACCTATAGGTCCCAGGAACCCCTGCAGTGAACTACTATGTTCTTGCCTTACCATGAAGGCACAGACCTTGGCTACACAGCTGTGACTGAGGTCTTGGACATAGACACTGAATGGCACCAACTGGTCCAACGGATTATAACTACTGGGCACCCACACAGAGAGCCAGAAAGCAACTCTGGAAAATCAGAGACTTTAGCCACTCTCCTACAACTAAGAGATTTTGAGTTAGCTTCAAAACCTCGAGCCCATGCTCAGCTTCACTCTGATGCACTCCTTTCATCAGCGAGCTTTTGAATGTTTCCACAAAGCAAAACCACGAGCCAGCAAACCAAACCAGTCAAGTGCATTAACTGAGCAGCAGCAACTGCCATTAGAGGAGGTGTAGGTGTTAAACAACAAACGCCACTAAATCCACAAATAGCTTTTATCCTATTTGCTGTATCTCATACACACAAAGAAGCATCTGCTTATTTGTTGCCTGGCTTAGCTTCTGCTTGATTTTCTCTTTATAAAGGATTAAAAACAAATTCTCAGCTTTAGCTAGCTGAAAAAATAGAGTTAGTATCTTCATTAATCACCATTCACAGCCTGCTCCACCTTTGATCACAGCCACAAGACCCAGAAGATTCACTACAGCACACCCGCTAATGACATTACATTTCAGATGAACAATCTGGTGCAAAGCAAAATGTACCTCAAATTAAATTATGCTCTCAAGTTATGTAACATACTGGATCTGCCATTTTCAGGTTCATGAGGTATTAAACCCAAATATTTTTATTTCTCATGTTTTGTTGTTAAAATACTGTTTAATCACTATGGTTACAATCTTTTGAATGTGGTTATGGAGGCTTTCTCTTCACCTCACTTCCAAGAACCAGTTGTCCAGCTCCACCTCCTCCAAAGTCCCTTGGTCACCTTATGACACAGTCTCTGGCTATAGCACCACTCCAATGCTAGCATTACAGATGGCCAGATATATTCCCTAGAACATTTTCCCCAATAACCTTAAGATGAAGGATGGCCTCCTGCACAGTACTCACTTTGACTTGACTGCTCTTCTGCAGACAATTTTTGTTTTCTTTTTTGTGAATAGGCAGGAAGGAGCAAGATAATTGTCACTGTCTTTTCTAACACCAGAGAGGATACTAAGGGAAAGTTCCCCATAGCAGGTTCATACAGCAAACCAGAGCTGGCACTACACAGAATTCACCTTTGGAGTCCTTTTTTATGGGGAGCTGAGTGTGCCTAAAATTTGCAGGAGCTTTACAAAAAGGAATTAGATCTGTTCATGGGAGGGAAAAAAAAAAATCCATGAGGAAATGTTAAACAAGCTGTTCTCCTCATTAAGTGCACTGCTACCCTGAGTACGCCAAACAACAGAAGCCTATACTAATAGCAAGTTATTCTGCCTACAAATCTTAGTAGGCATTAGATCAAGAATGCCCAGAATGTATCCCCGATCTAACAGTACTTCACACAGGTCAGTGCAAAAGGTAAAAAAAGAATGGCATCTGCATGATCAAATATATTTGCTCTAGGAATCATTTTAAGAGGTGATTGCTAGCATTAGTTTCTTGCATTTTTATAACTTCTCACTCTGAAATTTTAAATACCTTTTTATTCTATTTGCTCAATAATTTTTGCATTCACCTTTAATTATATGTATTTTATTGCACAAGGCTGGGATCAAATATAGATGAACTGCTTTAAATGGGAAGGATGATAAATTCTGGCATATGGCTGAAACATTGAAGCAAACACTGTTCCTTTAATATAGAAAGCTTCTGCCTGGAAAGTCTATAAAATGCTGAGAGAGCCCCTTCTCTTACAGTCTGTAAGTACTTGTTGGGATCAGCAGTAGAGAAGAGCAGGAGCTAAGAACCAAGAGGCCACATCCCCAAGTGTTTCAGCCGCCTCAACCTGACTTCCCAGACTTTCCACATTTTGCCCTACTCTTTTTAGGAGAAAGCAAAACCCAAGATAAATTCCAGTCTTTTTGACCAGATGGCAAAACTCCTTCAAATATGAGGTCTGCTTTTGTTGGTACACTGATAACGATGTGCTGTCTTTAACCAGCAAGGCTCCCCTCTAGCTGGTAACCTTCTCCTTCAGAGTGGAATTTCTGGAAGAGCAACACTCACATTTAAAGTGGGACACAAACTATCAGCCAAAATTCAGAAGTGTTTCCTAATCAATGTTAGAAGAGATTGCTCACGCCTTAGGTTTAACACAAGTATTTCTTCACTTCTTTTTTTGGGTCAACCCAGTTGCTCTGCCTCACATAAGCAGTCCCAGTTCCACACGAGCCTTTCCCCACAAACAAGGATCGTAAGGCTCCAGTTCTTGTCAGCAAGCTGTTAAGACTTAACCTACGAGGGAGACAACAACCAGCTTCACTCCCCACAGTGCAGCGGCACGGTGTAGCGTCTTTGCCCAGGTACAGTTACTAACCCAACATCACATGTGGCCTGCAGAGCTCTGACGCTTTGTAGCACACTGGATGTAAGCTACAACAATTTCAAAGTACCAAGAGCTCCTAAAAATTTCATGACCAGTTAGGAGTCTTATTAATTAAACATGCTGCATGTTATTACAGCTCTTGTATCAATTAAGCCTTGAATTGGTGCCCTGCTATACAGAGTGACAATGCTGTTGTCCTTTGGATCTTACATCGGTGTTTTGACTTATTAGTTCGGTTGTTTAATCCAGATTTTCAAACAAGTAATTAATAAAAACTGAAGGCTTCCATTATGTAGCCATAGCACTGGCCATACTTCTTAATTCAATCACTTCTCGTGGGTTTGTACTAATTATATCACTTTGGTTTTATTTAAATGCCTTTGAAACCTTTTGATTCAGAAGGAAAAAAAAAAAAAAAAGCTGAACAAAAGAAGAACTTTATATTCCACTCAGTAATGCAACAGGCTCTCAATCTGACCAGCACCTGCACTGGCCACTTTGAAATTAGCAACTCTTCATTTTTAGCTTTACGGTAAATCCATCTGCAAGACATTTGATGTTTCTTTCTCCCCAGGGGAGATAACAGGTGGGCTTAGGATATTTTATCTCATCAATACAATAATAGCATCAGTTTCAGCTGAATACAGAAATCTGAAGTAAAAAGAAAAATACACTTCACATTGCGTGGGCTCATACGATTAAAATTCCACAACTGGGTCCTGGGTTCTACGTAGGGGTAGCATCCATAGACCTGACACCATATTTTTTCCCTGAAGTTATGACACCTTTTCTGTCAGGAAGAAATAATTTGTCCAGTGAATTTCTGCTCATTATCTTTCATTGCCCAACAGTCAAATCACACACTTTTTCTGTGGAAGATACAAGAGGCGGGGTAGGCAGTACTTGAGTGATGCTCATGAAAGCCATAGAGGTTTGAAGGATCCTTGAGAATCACACACCTACAAACTTTTCTAAATGACCCTGAGAGCTGGGAAGAATCAAAGCCAAGCAATTAAAGTTGAAGCTCTCCCTCATCTGGCAGGTTGCATGCTGCTAATTCAGCACAGCACATTGCACGGTGACAGCATGCACCCAGGGAAAATAGAGGGACACAAGAAAAGAAAAATATCCAGAAAGAGTTGCTGGGTTGTCCGCCATGCTCTGGCATGGTGATGTGTGGAGACAGGCTGTAGGGGCAATCTCTGCTTTCTGTCAACCAGAAATAGAAAAGGTCATCCCTTCACTCCACAGGGAAGAGAAACGGGCAGAGTGTATCTCCACGGTGCCTCTCTACGTAGATGGGGGAGGTCTTCTACTTGGAAAGAGCAATGGGGTGTTGCCAGCTGGGGCACTTTGCTGTGCTACCAGGCAAGCATGGCAGACCATGTAAGCCCAGACCAGAACCACTGGGGTTTTCCCCCTCACCAGACTTCCCTGACCTGCATGGCTTCTCTTCACCAGGCAGAGACAAAGGGAGGCTCTGCGGCAGTTTTGCTCCCACAGGGGAGAGGAAGAAGCAAGAACATCCCTCTGCTTATGTGAGCAGAAGGCAGTCATGTTCTGCCTTTTTTCTCACCGTTTTCTTCATGGCTTCTGGAATCAAGCTATACTTCAGGCTCCAAAATAGCATGAATCTTTGCTTATTAGAGGAGATATCTAAAGTGTTTTGCAAGGAATAGCTGAAGTGCCTGTTTCCACAATTTCCATAGCAGCACCAAGTGCCTTCACTTCACAACAGAGACACGAGAGGCATCAGGACCAATTCTTTTTCTCCACAGATACAAACCCAGGATTAAAAACACCTATCCTTGTTTAGACAGGAAACTGGCCATGCAATCTAAAGAGGTACTCACTGATGTAAAGTTCTCTTTCCTTCCCACTCACCTGCTCCTATGGGGTGCACAACTCAACCAGAGCATACAGACAACTCTTCTTACTGAGCTGGCAGCCCACCTCAGGGAAGGCACATAAACACCAAAAGAGCCACTGCCAACAACTGTGTTGGGCTGTATTCTACCTGACACTTTGATTTCCACACCTTTTACCAAGTAAAAGGAACCACTCCTATGGTGTTTTCATAGCAAGCCAGCCACAGCCACTGGCCTAGTCATCCAGAAAAGTTCTAATTGGGTTATCTATTAGCTGCTTTATGTAGTGCACTAAATGTTATCTCTTTAGTAAGCACAGCAACTCCCATCCTTGAACTGGCATTTGTAATGGCCAGGATAATCTCCAGCCATCCACCTGCCTATGCCCATGAGAGGTCACACGTTCTAAATTTGCACAAAATCCCCTGCATGACAGTTCTGCAGTTAAATCATCAGAGGAACATCAGTAGCAGCAAGGATCACGTATTTCCTCAGACTGCAATAAACACCAGGCCTGTACACCAGGCAGAAGTAAAGATTTGCAGAGCCTCAAGAGATACGCTAGTCCAGTGTTCCTCCATCACTTCAAATCCAGGCATCCTCTTCTGGAAAATAACTAGCAGTTCATCTTGCAGAGGGATGTCACAGCAGCTCATCAATTTATTACCAGTAAAGATCAGCTGAAACTTTGTACATTTGTGAGTTACTGTCCTGTGATGTGTTCACTTGGTACACGTCTGGAAATGTCCACATATGTTTTTCCTTGGCCAGTTTTCTTGGTTTGCAGCCATTCCCACAGGACGCAGGTGGAGAAACTCTGGTCTAATCTAGCTGGACTGCAAAGTGGAGTCAGCTGTACCTAAGCGATCCCTGGCAGCTGTTTTCCTACAGCACCAAAAAACCTGCTAGTAGTAACTGTGTGAGCCCTCAGACTGAGGACTCCGTGCTCCTCTGCTAAGGAGACTAAAAGTTTAATTCCTTTTTCTTTTTTTTTTTGGGGGGGAGGGATCCCATTGTCCAATACTGTGTTCCAAGTACAATAACCAGGAGATTTTAATTTAAAGAAATGAAAGGAGGAAAACTGTTGCCTACCACACAGATATAAGAAAGACAATTTCACGTCTGGATGATTGACTTCAATTTACAACAATCTTGTAACAATAATCATTTCAATAATGTGGCTTGCCAAGGGTTTTAGGGCAGCTAACTGAATTACAGCAAATCTTTACAATTACAACGTTTGTAATGAACGCAGTTAGTGAAGCCTCAGCGGCCTTCCCTTATCATTTACCATTGACTGATTGCTCGTGGGAGGAGGATCCCACCCTTCAGCAAGGAGCAGCAGAGCAGCGCGCAAACCAGCCAAGCCTCCTGCAGCTTCAGGGAGAAAGAGCTGCTGGGAGGGAGGACGCAGGTGATGTGCAGAGGGTCCCTGTGCCCCTCTTCATTTATTCCTGCTCTGATGGTTCATGTTCCATCACCCCTAAGCATCTCTATGCAGCCAGCGAAGAAGCAGCCCGTGGTGTTGCTGTGCCTTTGCCCAGGGCTACATTGGGAAGCAGGACTGCTGCTGGAAGGGGGCAAGGGGCCAGCTGGCCTGTGAGGCCCAGTTATGGGGAGGGCACATTTGGGCTTATTTTGTGGCATGAAAACACCACAACAAGGGGAAAGGGCAAGCCTGGCATTTCCTTTCACCCCGGGCTCATTGAAGGCCCCATTAAGGAAGTATCTTCTCTCCACTGTGGTACGTAATTGCACACCACCTTGCTAAAGGGCAATTCCCTGCCCGTGGGGGCATGCAGGCATCCTCCTCAGGGCTGGGGCAGAGTAGGTCAGCTGTGTGCTCACAGACACTGTGGTTTGAGGACAGCATGAGGCCATTCACGGCATTCACTTCTCCCTTCTGCTTCTCTGTGGCTGTGTCGCTACCAGCAGACACATGGACATGGGCCACCTCCCTGGCACATCTCTGCTCACCATCCAGAGCAAGACAAAGTGAGTCCAACCCACCAGGAGGCTGGAGAGATGGTTCCTCTCCCACCTCTGGTGATGCTCCATCATGCAGCACCAACACTGCCCGAAGGGAAAACAGTCCTGGCTGGGGTCCAGGTGGATGTCAGAATTATGTCTTTTGATGTGACGTAATTTCTTCCATTTGTAGAAGAAAACATCCCCCAGCAGGTCCAGTGTCTTTTCAAGCTCAGTCAATTACAGCTTATGATCAGAGGGAAGAACAGAAAAAAAAAAACAAAACCCACATTTTGTCCATGCCAAAAAGCATCACAGAAAACTCAGATGGCTCCTCCTCCTTGTCCTTCACCATCCTAACAAGCTGGACAGTCTCCATGTCATGAGGCCAAGTGTCATCTGTGAGAAATCCCAGCACCTGTGGATAGCCAACCCCAGCCAGCCCTCCTCACTCAGGATGCTCAGTGGAACTTGAGAGCACACAGGCCAGACCTAGTGTGGAAATCATCAAACCAAATAGGTATGTCTACATTGTTGACATCCACACTGGAGCGTATTCTTGAGGTTTCCTTCATAGTCCACAGAGATAAATAACTGCTTTATCCTGTTCGGATCTGACTTCTAAAAGAGTTGAGATGTTGTACCCAAGAAATTATTGTTTCTCCAGGTTGCCATATAGTAAGCCCAGGGTAATTATGGCTGGGGTCAATACCTACAGTGTGACATAAATGATGTGAAACTCAACTCAACATCCAAAATAAGTCCCTTGGCTGGCACTCAAATGTCTGCTTAGTCAATGTGCTGTAAGGTACATGCCTGGCAACTGCAGCTGCCCAAGGTAGCTCTTACAGGTATATGAAACAGCTTGGCCACAAATGGACAATGTGGTATTACTGCAGCGATATATCACACTCTGGTCTCACATTTGGAGTATACCTGTTAATGCTGACTTCTGCAAGCAACTAGTGGGACTACAGATTAGTAGACCCTGGGATTCATATTACAAAGATCAACCATCTTTTGGCTTGACAACACTGAGCAGTGCCAGCAGAAGCTGATAAGTGCACTCGTGCTCTCAGTTTTCTTTATTAGTCTAATATCAATAGGAAGTTTTCAGACCAATGATGGTGATGTGTCACTGTGTATAAGGCTTCTAAAACTGTCAGTTATCATCACATAAATAAATAAGCAATAACCAAAGCAAGTAGCAACCAAAGTAGGCTTTAGGGAGCCCTCCATAGTAGTAGTATTACACCAGATCATCTCTGCATTTGTGCTTAAAGGCGTGAGTTATCTCCTTTTGAAGTCAATGGGATTTTTGTAACTTAGCAGTGGAAAATTACCTTTTTCATCACCAGCAATGAAAGTCAATGGTTCAAAAATTCTTGGTATGCTGACACCACCATTTCTCCTGCTGATAAATAGTCTTTCACTCTTTCTTTGTGTTGCTTTATCTCCTGGCTGCCTCTGACAGCTGCCTCTCATTCTGATAGCAAGCATTTCCTGGGAAAGTAGGCATCTTCTGGGTTTCTGCAGCACCTGACACTGTAAGAATGATAATAAAAAGGATTGGTATATTTCCAAAGGAGATACATAGGAACATAGCAGATTTTAACAAAGTGAAGAAATCAGTGACCTCCTCCTGTAAGGAGTAGAGCTAAAAGACCTGAGTGCTCCTCACGCCCAGCTTTAGGACTTGCTTTATCACTTTGCAATATTGATCATTATAAGCCTGGAATACCGACTGTGCTGATCTGGTTTCTTTTCCAGCAAGAGTTATAACTAATTCAGTTAGGCAAACCAAAAGCAAAGCTTAAAACTTTACTTTTATGCCCTCATGACTTAACTCTTATCGCTCTTGGCAGACGGCACTCCTCTCTCTCAGTCTGCAGACAAAGCTTAGGTTTCTTAACATCAGTACAAGGAGCCAAGGTAGCTCTGCACTGCACCCTCGATAGGGAGAACAAAGAGTTCCCTCACATTCATGTGTGTTATACAACCAGGGAAAGAAACAAAAATACACCCCCAACAAAAATTAGGAGGTCTTTTGTATTTGAATTATTCAAACGTGAGTCTGCTTTTAAACCTCAGGCTCAAGGTAGATTTCTTCCCCAGCATGGCCTACATTCAGGTTATTGAATATAAAACTAGATATACAATTGAATATATAACTGTGCTGAACAAAGGGGAGAACTGGCAAAGACCTGCCACTGAATCTCCTGCCCCAATTACCCTTGCTCCTGGGTGGTGCTGTAATTGACTTCTGCTCTTTAATAAATGCAGAAGCACTTAGTCCATTGCTTCTGTTCCCGAGCTTAGCAAACTGCCAGCTGAGCCTTTTCTTAACACCATCACAGGAACAATAAGGAACCAGTGTGAGCTTCAGCTGCAGCCCACGCCCCTCCTCTCCCCCATGGCATACACACATTTTGAAGAGAAGGTACAAGCCTGTGTGGGGTGTGCGCTCAGAAGCAGAACTGACACTACTCCCTATCCTAGCCGCAAACGTATTTTGTTTTACTAGCTTGGGTGGAGAGCACCCCAGTCACCAGAAGAGAAGCTATGTGTTTATGATACCATCAGGAAAAATCAAAACTTCAATTCTAAAAGCAAAACAAGTCTCGCTCCCTCCCCTCTCCCTGTTAAATACAGCTGCATCGTTTCAACTGTGCCTGCTAAGAAAAAATCAGACTTCATACTCGAATGAGCAGAAACCTCACCAGGTTTTACTTGCTGGCAAACCCTCAGCAAACCGAAGAAAGAAAAAATGTCTTTCTTTCAGGGACTTGATGCATCTACACGGGGCTGAGCAGCACCTTTTTTGTAGGGTGGGGGCACACATTGTGAAGAAGGGAGTGCTATAGCTGCCAGTTAAACCATTGAAGGCATTCCCTCCAAGTGAGCGAGCAGACCATCTTTTTGTCCCTGTCAGAACAAGGGTTTTATCTACTCCAGGGAAAATGAGAAGAAATGCTAGCATCTTCCCCAGCCTGACCTCATACAGAAGCAGGGGTTAGCCCAATCCTGCCCTTAAAATACCAAATTGAGACAGCAGAAAGTTGCAGAGTCTCTGATCTGTCTTTAGAAAACATCAGCTGTCAACAACTCAGCTACACAGAGGCTAAAACAAGCCAGGAACCAATGCCAGAGGATGCAGGGGAACAAAAACAGAGTCAGGGCAAGGATTTGTTCCTGTAGTGCCTTGGGTACTGACTTTGGGTTAGAGACTTAAAGCTGAGGATTTTTTGTTCAACTGATTTTTATTTTTTTTTAATTAGCCATGATTTTGTGACTGAGCTGTGACATCCTACCTGGGAAAACAGAAACAAGCTTGTCCTGCCCTGTGCCTTTGTGCAGCAGCTCTTCTGGCCAGCCTAAATGAATGTTTAGTCAAAGCCAGTGCAACAGGTTGTATCTTTGAGTCGATGAGGCTTGGATATCTGAAAAGCAAGCCAGTTGTTTCCAACTAGCAGTTGTTATAACTCAGCCCATCAACCCAGTAAAAGAATTTTATTCTTCTCCAGCTCTCAAATGTGCCAAAAAGACCTGAAATACTTTGGGAAAGGATCACCTTCCTTCCCTGGATTGATTTTATGGGTTTTTTCCACAAGGAAAGTATCAGTCATGATAATTGACAGAGAGGGTAGGAAAAGGATTCAAAAGCAATGAAACAAGAAAGTCTCATTTTTTAAGGCATGCCATCAGACATTACAAGCCTTGCCACTTTTCTCTCCCTTGGTGAAGACTGGCTTCAGAGAGACAACTGCCCACACACCTGGCTAAGAAGCAGCTGTGGTAGCTCCACATGATTCATTTAAAGTTTTATCTCCTCCCATCATTGACAAAGTTACCTATTTGTTCAATATGTTCAGAGGAAAGGTCTAAATATGCCCCAACTGCATGTAAAAGGATCTTCAGAAGTTCTGTACATGTCAGAAGGATCTTTTTACTCAGCAGGCTGCATTTTTCAATACCAGGAGTATTTTAATGCATCTCCTATACATAAAAAAGAGCTCTCCACGATGAAAGCTAATTAAACACCTCAAGTATCACTTTTCTAATATTCTATTTTTTCTATTCTTATTTTTCCCAGTCTCATACTGAAACAACTTGAAGAAAATATAAAATAGAAGTATTATTTATTCTTTTGTCAAAGAGAAAACCCTGATCTACAAAGCATGAAAAGATTTTTTTTAATACAATTCATCTTCTAACTTGCATATCCCTCAGATTTTGAAATATTTTATACTGCTTGATAATTTTCTTTTTTCTATAAGAGAATCATTCAAGGAAAAAAAATCCCAATAGTCAAGTTCAAAATCTGCTCTTACCCATTTTCTCAAAATACTGATTTTCAACATTTGCTCATGATCTATAATACCAAAACCAGAGAAAGCAACTCTTTAAAGTTGTTGTTAAGACTTTTAATGCAGGTGCCAACTGGGACAGACAGCCAAACAGTTGACCTCTACAGCTCTATGTTTTGTGGTTGACCATAGAGCAGTCGAATGGGTGATGGCTTTTGGTTACATCAGCCTGGGCTGAATTTAAGGCCTTAAGGCCGACTTCGGAACAGAAAGATTGTTTTCCGTTACCAAAACCATAAGGCTTGTTTGAAAATATATTGGCACTAAAAGGCCAATGACAGCATTTTAGCTTTGCATTTTCATTTTTAAACATTTAGCCTGGTCCATAATATGATGCCTGAAAATGATCTACTTAAAGCAATGAAGCCAAATGAAAAGTGTTATTATTATTAACTAAGAATTTCTTATATAGAGCTTATATTATAAATGTTTAGCCTTACAGTTCAGTTCTAAGTTTCATACATTTGGATACTTATCTAGGAGTAATACTAAAGATATTTTTAAAAGTAGTTTCCTGAAAGACAAATATTTACTACATAATTAACTTTTGTGCAACAAGAAGGCAAGAAATAGTCAAATCAACACTGAGATTTGCCATATGCTTCATCCCATATAGCTGACACCTCTGCCTAGGCCTCAGAAAGAGGAGCCATGTACTCATACACACTCCTTCTGTAAAATAGTTTTGTATTTATCCATGCAGGTAACTCTAACTCACAAGTTAATACCAGAAGTCAAAGAAGATGGGTAAAAGAAAAAAGTTTTTAGATAACAAGGCATTGGACACTCTTGCAAAATTTCCAGGCAGGCAGACAAAAGAAGGAGATGATAAAAATAGGGCTCTGTCAACATGCATCTTTGGAAGATCATTTATCCTATTCACAGCTACCAGCAGGAGTGAATAGCTCGTTACTGTTCACTGGTTACAAAACACAAAACAAATGTTTGGAATTAAATCAAACAGCTTTAAGGCCATATTTCTTGAAAATGCTCATGAAGTAATTCCCTATGTTTTAAGTGAGGCATCGGTAATGCTGTTTCATGGATACAGCACACCTGAAACTCTCTCCTAAATCCAACCACAGATCCCAAGTACCTTTGATAGGCACCTCTCAACAGACCAAAGCCATAAAACACTAAAAAATCCCCTAAAAAAAGTGAGTGTATCCCTAGAGAAACTCAATCCTTACGTAAATTTTTGTATCCAAATTTTTGTCCCCAGTTACATGGATTACCATTTAAACCATTTTCCATAACAGATTCTGTGATGTATGTGATAACAGAAACGAAAGCCAAAAAGGATTTTTTTTAATACATGCAAACATGATAGACTGGCAACCTTCCTGAAATGCCATCCACAGATAAATCCCATCCTTCCACACTTAACCTCTGTCTTGCACTGCAGCAGCAAAGGGTTTCCTACGTCCTCTGAATAACCTCTCTTAACTGGAGGCTTCTTGCAAAAACCCTTCAGGAGGTCAGTGGGAACTCTGTGATCAGCCACCACAAAGACTGAACTCCACCAAGAGCTGGCATCCTCAGTAAGAAAATGCTGGAATGACAGACAGAGGCCAGGCTTCTTGGCTGACTGCATGAGAAACAGCCACCATGCAACATCACTGGTGTTGTAGCATAATGTTAGTAATGGGGCAGGGGACAACACACACCTTGCCACGCTGCAAAATTTAGCAGGCCAGCAGGATAGTGCAGCCACGTTTCAATTTCAGAAAGCAGCATCTGACGCCAAGAGACAGAAGAAGTTGCACACAGCCCATTCCAAGAGCATGTATAATTTCAAACGTGTTTTTACAAGGAGTATTTGCACATGTGAGAAGCTTAGGCTTTTTAAACATAAGAGAACATTTTGACAGACATTAACTTGATACAGATTCCTGAAAATTAAGGTTCTTTTCCTCTCAGATGCAGGAAAGTTTGCTAAGTTACTGAACAGGAAAGAATAGCTGATGTTATCTTTAGGAAAATCCATGTAATACATTAACGTGCATGAAGAATCAAAGTAAGCATTGTGATCTTGCCAAGGCAATGCGCCCAGCCCTCTGCCTCAGAGCGGAAAGGCAGCTGCTGTGCAGCAACATTCAACTCCCTCCTGCCAGCAATGGGACCAACTTCATTGTGTTGTTCTGCAGAGTCTGGGGGTGGCTTCCCTTGTTGCTTTCCAGAGAAAGAAAGAAAGAAAGAAAAAAAAAAAAAGGCAAAAATAAAATAGTGTATTAATAAGAGTGCCTCATAGAAACAAGAAACCATTTAGAAGCTCTGCAAAGAAGGCCAACTCTGCCCCTGAGGTGTGGAAAACTGTGGCAATGGTAGGCAGGAAAAATTATATATAGGTGACACTGTTAAAGTAGATTGCTCTTTAATCGTCTGCCCTGGGCAAATATTACCATCTTTTTCCATTCTTCATTCTGCTTCTCCCCCACATCTCCTGAAACTAATCTAAAGTTTCATTTTTCAACTATTAATAAACTGGTAATGTTATAAAAACCTTACATCTGGTTGAATAATACCAAATTAACAGCCTAACTACTGATCAAATTTATCTCTATGTAAAGGAAGACTATCTGCTTTGATATCGATGGGACTGTATTAGGTTAAACTTGAAGAAGATCGGAGTCACTCTCAAGATTACTATCTAAGATAACGTTTTTCCTCTCCTGTTCATTCACTGTTAGTCTAAGGCCAGATTAATTTTTGAGAACCATGTTGCTTAAAGACTAGACTACAGGTGATTTTCCACCAATTTGATTGAAAGATGAATTTTAAGCTGATGCAATCAAGCAAGAGCAACATATAAGATGTTTTTTGAAATTTCTTTCCAAGAGTGTTTAGATTGGTTTCAGAGTGGTTCACACTGATTTGGCTTAAGAGGCCAAGAGCTTGCACACCTGTTTAAAAGGTTTGTCCTCAGCTAGAGGTTACAGCCCATCAGCCTTGAGATGCAGGAATTAACTCATCTGCCCACTTAGTCCTTTAAGCACAAAGGAGCAGCAGCTTCACAGACAAGTCCAGCCTGAGTGTGAGCACCTGCCTCATCTTGGATGGAGTAAATTCTTTTCTCATTTGACCTAACCTGGAATGATCCATTATCCCCCTGAAATACAAATTTCTGTACAGGCTTTGGGGCCTGTTGACCAGATCAAATACAAATTGATTCAAGTTACATCGATACAATTTACTTAAGTCCCCTCATTCTTATCATGCTCTGGATACTAAGACCTGGTATTTTGCCCATGATCTCAATGCAGGTTTAAATACCCTCCAGTTAAACAAGACACATATGCTCTGCTCCACAGGGAGTCTCCCAGAAATCCTTGCCTCTGCTTCAGTTGGGCCAGATCCTGTGGAACTGCTGTGCATTTCTCTCTGCTCCCAAGGCTGTGACGGCTGGTATCAGTAGGAGCACTGGGCAGGTTGCAGGATCAGTCTCCAAAGGCATGACTATGATGGATACTGAGAGACCCACTGTCCCATCAACAACACCATGGTCCCATGCTGCCTGGTACTTCTCCCAGCCTCAGAGGGAAGACACTTGGCTGATTCATATTTTCAGTGTGTACCTACAACTTCTTCCTTACAGTAATATTTTTTCTTTGCTCTGTGCCTAAAATCAAGGCTTCACTTGCATGTGGGAGTGTCTTGCTGTTCCTCCTTCATATATCCCTTCCCTTAGTCCTCTGGCATTTTTCTTCAAACTCTCCCTTTTCAGCCTGTAGCTCTTTGAGATCAGCATTATTTAGCATCCTCACACTGGCCTCTAATTTCCTCATCACAGCAACTTTATTTTCTGTGCAGCGTGCTCCAGGAGCAGCTGCTGCTATTCCACCAGGATCCTTTCTCCCTCAGTCTTGCTGTCAGGAGGCTGCAGGTGCGCTCCAGCTCCTCAAGTGCTGCCTGTCTGTATCTATGGATGGTCCCAATTTTCCTGGGGATTCCTGACATTCAGATGTGCCCCTCACCTGCCAGGAAGGTATTCCTGCAGCCCGTACCAGACAGAAAAAAGGCTAGTTTCACAGCAGGGTTTCTAGGAAGCCTCCCTTCATTTAAATTTCGGGGGACTCAACCATGGCAATTCTGCAGAGTTATAGAACCCTAGCTCTATTTTTGGCTTTTACTACATGTCCTTCCCTGTTCCTGGATGTTATGCATTTGGGGAGACCCTGTGTAGACCCCACTCTGCTGAATCACAGGATATGCAGTCTAGAGCCTATCTCCAAAGGAGAAGCCTAGTCACGGTGAATCTCAAAGGGAGATCCCACCCCCACCCCTATCTCCTCAGCACCCCAGCTCCAGCCTTATGCCTGCTGCTGGGCTCCACAGGAGCAGGCAGGCATTTGGGATCAATGTTTCCTTGCAGGTGGAACAATTTGCCAGTCAGCCTGAAACCCTTCTGAAAAGTAGATCAGTATTCTGTAAAGAACGAATAAGCTTAATAAAACGGTCTTGGAACAAATTTATAAAAATGAAAAGGAAGCTCCCGGTCTCTCTCTCTCTGCTAACTGCATCCTGGCTTGGCTCCAATTGCTGCTCTCTTTATTTCATCCAGCTGAAGTGCTGTCAGGGCCTGTCTCAGCTCCAAGAGACACAATCAGAGCCTTAAGAGCCTGGAAAGCCTGAGCAGTCAATGTGGAACTCAAACACTGTCCTTGCTTTCCAGCTCCTTAGGCAAGGCACAAAATAGGATACCACCCTGGGGATGCTCCTGTTCCTACAGACCCTTTCTCTCTTGGCAGGTTGATCAGGTGCAGACATCACATGGGGTGTTACCTCCAGCTGATAAACTAAAACTTGAATCAAGAGATGCATTTTTATCATGCAGCCTGTGGGACTGTTATCTCTTACAACCTGTCCTTAGAGATGAGGATATCCCCTGGCCATAGGCCAGACACAGCCTGGTATCACCATTTGTGTGGCTGTGAACTCCAGGCTTCCCTGACCGTGAACACAGAGAACAGTGACTAAGTTAGTAGTAGCAGCCCATGTGTTCATCATGGATGAGATGGTCCCTGCACTCCAGCAGGGTGACATTCAATCCTAAACCCACTGTGATGCAACATCTCCACTTCCAAAAAGGGCATGTCTACCTTCCCTATCTCCAGGAAGACTTCCCTGCCCTTTTTCCTACAGCCAGCATTGATACAAACACCTGAGCAGCTGACTCAAGCCAAACAACTTTTCAGTCTGTGTTTTGGTCACTGAACTCCCTTGTGAACCAGCATCTCATGGAGTTGGACACACAGCAGTGCTGGTACAAAGGAACCAGCCAGAGCAAGCAGTCTTGCTCTGAGGATGGGGGAAGAGAAGCGGGGCCACTTCTTTCAGCAGCAGTCCTCAGTGGGGACACCATTCAGCAGGACTTGTCTGAAAGTCACACCAGGAGTGCAGCCTTGCAGTACCTGCTCCAAGTGCAGTTGGAGCAAGACTGAAAAGTCTTTTGGACTGCATGTTTGTAAACTCACACATGGCAGTTGTTGCAGTTGGTCATAAAAGGTTGTGTCCTGTGCTTGACTTCAGTAGCTTCGTGTTTGCTTCTGGTGAGGACAGCAAGGGCTTTTTCAGGGACATGTTCTGTCATCTCTGTTACAGAATTTGATAAGAAGCAAATGGTAAATGTCACTCACATCTTCATCTACCAGCCAGCCAAAACTCAGGTTGATACTTTCGAACTTCCACTTTTAAGTGCTTGTTGGTTGACGATTTCAACAATTTAGATAAGCTGGAAAAATGCAACAAGGACACACACACCAGCCTTCTGGTAATGAATTAGCTTCAAGCTACTTGATATATGGAGAGCAGCAGCTAAATCTAGCAATGACTTACACTGAAAGCAACCACCGGTGAGGAAGACCTGTTGCTCACAACAGTATATCAAGTTTAAAAGTAGATCTGAACAGCACTGGGGAGCCAGCAAATAGAATGTTGGCGTTGTACTTTAAGAACCATGATTGGAGTGGAAGATGCTGCTTTAATAAAATATGCTTTGTACCTAGTCTTAGTAAATCACGGCGGAATTGACAGTCTATACAGGACGGGAAGGATAGAGCTCAGCTTGCAAGCAGACTGAATTACTTCACACTACAGATTTGAGGTTATTGGCAGACAGCCCATGTTGCCATTTAGTCCTCATAGCAAGCATGTTTTAAAAAATATTTTCCATATAGGCAGACACACTGTAGCCACTCAGACTCCAGAGAGCTGTGATGCAGGTCCTCCTGCCCTTTGGAAGCTCTCTGGTTTGATTTCCAGGTAACACAAACCCAAACAGAAATTGCAATTGTATCTGTACCAAAAAATCGCTAGTTCTCCACACAGCAAATAACAAAAGGAAAGGCAAAATGTTCTTGAAGAATGAGGAGAAGCACAGTCCTGGCTTTCCTCCCCCAAGAAGTACAAGCATGTCCTCATATTGGCAGAAGAGGGCCCTTCTAGGGCCCGATGGTTTTGTTACAGGCAATAACCACTCAAACTACACACTCACCATATCTGCACCCACACCGACAAGGTCAGAGTTTGGAATTACATAACTGTGATTTAATACTGCCGACATAATAGCCTGCTAAATCTCGGTAACAGCCTGTGACCAGCCACTTTACCAGAACAGCACCTCTCTTCTTTCACTACTGCTCTTGCTAGTGCCCATCTGTAACAGTGAATTCATGCCTTCAGAACACACAGGGATGGCCTGTGGTAGGCCTGTAAGTGAAAAGTTAGTAAACCAGACTGTATGATGCTTGCAAGAAATACGTAAACGCTGAAGAGCCCAAATAGCAGTGAATGAACTCTGTCTCCCTCTCCTACCACAGCTTGTGCTTTGCTGACTGTTTGGGCCGCTTTTTTTAAAGCAGTGTGTAGCAACAGCCTAATCATCATCCCTCCCTTGGGCCAAACTTGCACAAGGAGGGGGTGAGCGTCTGCAGGACTGACCCTTCCACGGCACTTGGTCAACCAGTATCGAGAAACAAGGCTGCCAGAATGGCAAAAAGCTAGGGCAAACTCTCACAGCCCTGAAGCAGGCTTTGAATAGTAACTGCTGTGTCTTTATCAGAATAATGTCTTCAGCAGTAACTGGGGAAAATGCTAGGCAGGAAAAAATTGACAATTTTAATGTTTGCTTATGCTTCACTACTATATATACGTTCTTCTTGTCCTTCCCCCTTTTGTATTTTAGACAAGAATATCCTCACTTTTAAATGCCTTTTAAGTTGCTATTAAAATAACCAATGAAACACTTTCCAAAAATACCCACGCAGATTTACTTATTAAGATATCTTCTTTACCTTTCTCCTTGGGGAGCAGGAGTTCTCTATGGCCTGTGCTCACCTATGAGGTATTTTTAGCAATGTATTATGGTTGTGTGTTAGCCTCCATTTAGAGAGACCCTTAGGCTATTGCTTTTTTGCACGATCAAAATAGAATTGCACCAACTTCTGGGTGACTAATTGATGCAAATTATACTGACATAGCCGGTGATTTTCCTGCTTTGAAATAGCAAGCATTTCAATGCAAAAGTCATGAAAAGAAGAGAAGAATAAAGTAAATAGAAATGCTATTTGTTGTGTTGTTGGCTAGGCTGAATCCGCTAATGCTTTTAAAGTACTTTACAAGTTATTTTCTTTTAATCAGCTCAGCCAAAATTCAAAGGCTGTTGTTTTAACAATACTGTGTCATTGTCTGGTTGGGCTTAGTTTGAAACTGTGGCCAGACAAGAATTTGCATGGTTGCAAGAACTGTGGTGGTATCAGAACTCAGGATAAAGGGCGAGGGTGAGAGAGGAAGGGAGCAAGGCAGGGATGGAAGGAGACAAGGGTTTTATTAAGAAGGACAAGATATCCACATTCAGCTCTAGGCTTAGTCACAACTACCTTCTCTTCTTAATGTTTTTCATATCATTATCAGACTGCTTTTCAGAAACCAAAAACTTAGAAGATCCAGAAAAATGTATCTCTTTTAATAACTATTTTCTCTTGACTTTTCAAAAATATCCTCTTTTCAGTTTGCCCTCTTTTAGACTTTCAGTAACAGCCTCTCTATCCCACTGTAGTGGTTTAACCCAAGCCAGCAGCTCAGCCCCATGCACCCACTTGCTCACTTTTCCCTGGTGAGATGGGTGAGAGAATCAGAAGGGTAAAAGTGCGAAACCTCCTGGGTTGAGATAAAGACAGTTTAATAGGTAAAGCCAAAGCCACACATGCAAGCAAAGCAAACCAAGGAATTCACTCCCCACTCCCCATGATCAGGCAGGGGTTCAGCTATCCCCAAGAAAGCAGGGCTCTAGCACGCCTAACACAGACTTGGGAAGACAAACATCATCACTCTGAATGTCTCCCTGCTTCATTATTCTTCTTCCAGCTTTACATGCTGAGCATGACATCATATGGTATGGGATATCCCCTTGGTCAGTTGAGATCAGCTGTCCCGTCTGTGTCCCCTCTCAGCTCCTTGTGCACCCCTAGCCATCCTGCTGGCAGCATGGTGTGAGCAGCAGAGCACTATCCAGAATTCATAGCACAAAAGTGAGATGCTGTGGAAAACTGTAAAGCCTTTGAAATGGCACATTGCTGCTCACCTGTCTCATGTGGGAAGACGGTGTAGTGAAGACAGGTCCAGGCCAGTGCAAGAAGCTGCACCTCTGCCTCAGATGCCCTGAGCAGCTTTGGGTGACTCTGTCACCTGCTGTCCCTCAATGCAAGGGCTGATGGTGAGTGTGGCCTCAGGGTGGGAAGGCAGGCAGGACTGTTGTCCCAGCGCACCTGCAGGAGCAGGGGAGGGGAAGGCACCAGGTTGAGGAATGATGCTGTCTGTCTCTCATGCCACTTCACGGGCTGGAGAAACCAGTAAGTCCTCAAGTGTTGCCTAAAATATCTGGAACGTGTAGACTGCTACTTCAATAAATATGCCTAGGGTGCTGATGAGCACTTCTCTTGGGAAACTGGCTTCATTCTTTCCTTATACAAAACACTTTCCCTTTGAAGTTCACACAGTGTGCACCAACATGTGAGTGTATTCTAATCTGATGTTAACAGGAGAAAATAACTGATCTTGAATCTTGTGATGAACCTCTGCTTCCCCTGGAAAAACAGGCAGTCTTGTAGCTGTAACCTTCCTCTTCATCAGACTCCTGTTGTCCCCTTTATTCTTAGTTCTTTAATCTCAGTAACAGACTTGTGACTAACATACCATTTTAAGAGCTGTGGAGCAAGGATCGCAGCATTTTCCCGGAGCTAGGATGTGATTACAACATTCAAAGATATGACACATTAATAAAAATAATCTGCTGCAACACAAGGAATATCTGGAAGCATATTTATTAATTCCAGTGGGATTACATGAACTGCTCAGATCCTTAGGAATGTCTTCTATTGTGCTATAATTCATGCTACTGTGCTAGGGAGACTAGACCTGGTACCAGCCTGCTTATCTGTCTGTGAACAGGTCAAGGATTAAGCATTATCAGTGTGTTAATAGACTTGCCTGGAGAGAACAAGACTAAATGCATCATCAATAAAGGCAATCTTGCTAAAGTTAAAAATTGTTGAGTTTCTAAAGTCTATTGCAAAGTATGTTGAGCACATTGGCTCTCAGCAGTGTTAACTCTGAACAGAGAAAGGGTAGCTCGACAATGACTTCCAAAGTGAAATTCTGCCATGGGATGAGAGCACAGGGCATCTGCAGGGAACCCCTTCTGCTCGGCTGGAGCATCCCCTCTCTGTGGAAGGCTAGCAGGGAGGAAACCTATGCTGAACAAGGACAATAAAGGGTCCAAGATGTCACACAGTGTCAGAACCTATTTACTTCTGGGACGTTCCTGGGGTTTGGTGGCAAGAAATCAAAAGGGTCCGCTCAGTGAAGGTCCCGCAAAGGTCAACCAGTTGTGTGGATATAAAGATCTGTATGGCTTAAGAAATTGTTTACATTGTATTGTTTAAAGTCTTCCCTGCTTTGTTGTCTGAGAACGAAGGAAGCCCCCTCAAGACATTGCTTGATCTCTTGTGACCATGCCACAAAGCACACGCTGTTAACACCTGTGACCACCCATATTTGGATTCCAGATCCCAGGGGATGGTCAAAACCAGACCTTCATTAGGCTGTTGTTTTGTTTACCCCCTCTTTACATGCAAAAGCAATATGCCCCTAGTCCATACCCTGTGCTTTGTGGTTTATAACTAAATTATAAATTGGTTGATTGCTGCCATCAGGTAAATTTGGGGGGCTGGTTAATATTCAAGTATGCAGATCAGACACATGGCTTTATATCTATCTACACAAATCCTCGTGTCTTGCTCACCAGGTACAAAATGGCATTTGGAAGCAAAGCTTTATTCCACACAGAAAAAGGTTTGTTTAACCTGAATAGTGTCGCTTAATGCTGACACTGGAAAGTCAGAAACCAGTACATCAGCAGGTTTCTTTTATAATCTCTTCAGGTTCTACTTCAGCTGTTCCCTGCCCAGCTTGAATGTCTATTTGCCTCATCACAAATGATTGCCGATTTATTGTCAAGGGTAAAATTACCTACTCCAAATCCTTGCTAATTGCTTCACTTACAAAAAAATGATGAAGTAAAAGACTAGACAGGGTTGGGGTTCTTTTCTTCCTCCAGGATTTTACTGGGTTCATGTCCCTCAACTCTAAATTGAGGCTGAGGAAAATTATGTCACAAAAAACTGTATTAGAGCAATGTTAAGAATTTGAATTGAAGTTGTAAACGTAAAGAATTTCAAAGGTAGCTCTGTAATGGCCATCTAGGAGCCTCTCCTTATTGTATCCTGTAAGCACAGAGACTTTACAGAAAAAAGCGTACTGCCTATGGGTTGGAGACCCATGAGCAACGTCAATACTAGCAAACCAAACTGCCCTGGTTTGCCTTGTATGGGCAAGGACACCTGCTCCCTGGGAGAAGAAAATGCAGCAGTGTGGGAGCAGGGAGTGGGACCTCACATCTTTCAGTGAGAAACAGCTTCCTCCCATCTGTTTTATTTCCTAAAACAGGCATAGTTATTTAGTATTTTTATAATAGTAAGCCTCAGGACAACACTTTAGGTTTTGCATCTAGATTTCTTTTCCTTTTTCTCCTTTCCATCCTTCCTGCTTTGGATTGAGCCATATCCTCAGTGAATTCTTCTACTCCCTTTGGCACGTAAAGAAACTTAACTGAGTCTGACTGCACTCAGATCAAGCACAGATACTCCAGGGAATAGCACAATCCAAATAAAATTAAATGTAGGGATTAAGATGAGTAGGGGAGGATGTGATTAACACAATCAATTAACACAAGCTCTCCTGTGTGGAATAAGACCTACCACATCCACGGTAAATTGTCGTTCAGTTACTTATTTTATCATGGATGAACATAGAGGTACACCCATTGCAGTTGCTTTTTGTAGCTGACATCCATAACACAGACAGAAGCGAAAACACGCATAGCCAAGTTCAGGCCTTCCTGGCTGGCACAGCCAAGGCCTTTCAGGTACTCACATTTCCAGACTCGGAGAGGTCTGTTTGTGCAGGCTGAGCATCCTGCTTAAGCATGTTTGTGTGAACTCATGTGGGGAAAAAGGGAGCAAGAAAATTGTAAGCTATTTTAAATATACATCAGTTCCAGAGCAAGGAGTCGGATCAGCAAACAGAGCGTTCGTGCTGAGCTGTGTCACAGTCCTTTGTCCAGATTTCTGCCTCTGGGAACCAAGGGTGGCTGGCAGGGATCGTAAGTTGTTTTCTTCAACAGTTATCTGTTTTAGAGAGGACCAAAGCAAGCACTTTGCTAAGGTGTTCACAGACCTTCTCTGGAAGCAGGGCAACATGGAACCACAGGAATTCAGGAATGACAAGAGGCAGCCCCGGGTGCCTTCCTGGCTGCTGTCGGTCCCCAGCCCCACGTACTACTCCATAGCCTTGTGCAACTGCTCCATCCTTCCTCCCAGCTGTTCCTCCAAACATCTGGTTTTCCTGTTGTCCCTGCTCTCGGCACCAGTTCTGTTCCTCTCTTCCCAGGCCTGGCTGCCTTAGTCTCCTCATCCATCCACTTGTCTCCTGAAACTCCAGTCCCTCTCCAGTATGCTACTCGGTGCTGCCTGTGAGCACATGTGTGTGCACCAGCATCATGCAGTTGTGTGAGGTGTGAAGTTCAGCAGCCAGCCTTAGGCCAAAGGCTTCCACAATTCACAAAAAGCATTTTCCCTCTTTGAAAAAAGTGTGTAAGGCAGAATTTTACTTCCTTCCTCATTTACAAAAAGGTACAGTGGTGTTGCTCCAGGGCTTTTTAAATGGTGTGACAGTTATCTCCTTAAATTAGTAACACTTACTGTAATTGCAGGTTCCTGAAGAGCCTCCCCACCATCCACCACCTGGCAGACCCAAAATAAGCAAGGTCCTGCTTGCCCAAGTAAGGGTTGCTCCAGAGCTTGTCATCACTGGGCTGAGGTAACACCAGGCACTGCATGAGCAAGAAACAGGTTTTTCGTTCTGATTGACGGGGGTCCTTTATAGGGGCCACCCCTGAGCTACAACAGTCCCTTGCCTAGCCAGCTGCTTTCTGTCTCACAGTATTTCAGCTATATAAAATTTGGTGATAACACTTAATGCCAGTTCCAGAGTTATTCACATCTTTATCTCTGTAAATTGAGATCTTATTAAAACCTGAACACTTTAGGAAATACCTTGAGCATGCATTCTAAAGGAGCCAGTCTCTTCAGAAGGATTAAAGAGAGGTTAAAGCCAGGTGCATACTGTTTCATGAGAGCTTGTAGCAGCATAAATGGGGGATGAGGCTGTTTTTCTGCTCCTTTTGTTGGTACAAAAGCTGCTTGGCATCTACATTGTATGTGTTTGTTTGTTTGGCAATAGCCTGCCATATGGCTTTTCTCTTTTCTTCCAACTGCAGCTCTATGTTTTCTAAAAAAATCCTAAATCAGAATGGCAAGTAAAATAACAGGACGTTTGTCAAAAATCTATGCACCTGTAGTGTTTTAAGAGCATGTTGATTTAGCATCTATACATTGTGTTTTGGAGAGAGTCTGGAAAGAGACAAATTCAATTTCACCCCTTCAATGTGTTGCCAGCCTTCTCTGCAGCACAGCAAAACCCCATTTCTGTACCCAGGTGCAGGCTTCCTTCTTTCTTTTGTTTCCTTCCAAAGCACTGGTCTTTTAGTTACATGTCCAAAACACTGACTTTCTAATCTGCTCAAAAAGTACAGTTGAAAGCTCCCTCCTTTTTCTTGTGTTTTGTTTGCTATGATTTGTGCAGTTTCCCTCAAAATAACCCAATTTTGCTCTTACAACCATTTGTCCTTATGAAAACATCTTAAAATATTTTCCTCAATGAAACCTGGACACCTGCCTTGTTTCAGCAATCTCTCCTTGCTTTACGTGAAGCAGATGCTGTTGAGTCAGACCAGCAGAAACTGTACTGTTCCTAGTCATTGTTGTTCTCTAGATTCCCCCTTTAAAAAAAAAAAAATCCACTTAATCTGTATATCACCCAGTCTCCAAGAGGCTTACAAAAGGCCACTGGAAAGAAAATAGTGCACAACATCTGGAGGCTTCAGGGGCTGCTCTGCCCAGCCTTCTCCCTGGGCTGGAGTCAGCTGTACATCCTGCTGACTCAGACCCGCCACGCATTCAGAGGAGTAAAATATGACTAAAAAGCACGAAAGTAAGTGTTCCTCTATAATTAAAATTTGCCAGCTATGTCTAAATGAGTTCAAAATACCTTTTCCAGAAAACACTATTCCTATAAAATGAGAATTTTCTTTTCAGATCAAAGAATAGCTTTAATAAATGAGGACAAAATTATCTCTCGCAGCATTGCTTACAGAAGACGGTGATTAAAGTGCTTGAGTTTCTAACCTGATCCTTCTGACTTCTGAGAAGTCTTTCCTGGTCAGGGGCTGGTAGCAGCCCTCCCCTCTTGGGATTTCCCTGCTGTGGAAGGGCCAGGTCCCTCAGCGCCACATCGCTGCATCAAGGGCTACAGTCCCTTTGATTCCCTGAGGAAGCAGCAGAGTCAGTGGCTGCTTTGTACCAGTCAGCTGGACTATTTAAACCAAAGACAAGGTCACGCCGTCTCGGAAAACACCAACATGTGGTGTCCCTGCACCTTTAGAGCTCACTCAGCCAATTCCCTGGGTTTCCTCTACAGCAATGAAAGCTCTTCCCCACTGCTGCCACGCTCCTATTGATGCCGGGGCAAGGTGACAGCACAGCACAGCAGCAGTTTTGCTCCAGAGCTGGCATGCAGCACCCGACCGGCATCCACCAAAGGCCACGCTTCAAGCTAAGATATATTTCTGTGGAGGTTCAAAGAGGTTTCTGCTGCTATGCAAGGTGACCAAGGTCCTTCTGGGGTGACTCTCCCAGACAGTTTTCCAGACATGTTTGTAATATTACTGAAATTGCTATTGACTTCCAAATATTTTTCTTCTGTTTCATTGCATATACCATGTGCTAAGCAGCATCAGAAACATACAAATATCCTACTGGCATGTGGTGGTTTGACCCTGGCTGGAGGCCAGACACCCACCAAAGCTGCTCTATCACTCAACTTTTCAGCTGGACAGGGGAGAAAATCTATATTGAGAGGCTCAGGAGTCGAGATAAGGACAGGGAGAGATCATTCTGCAGTCAGCATCACGGGCAAAACAGACTCGACACAGAATAAACAACATGGCATCACTTCAACACACTCAGAAGAATATCTCAATGTAAGCATTTTCTCAGGTGCCCAGGAAGCCATGTTAGGAATATGGCCTCGGAGGAATGAAAAATTCCAGTTTATGCCAAGGAAAACAAACTTTTTAATAATTGTTCTTATTGCTTATTACGGACCCAACACTCAGGACAGATTAAAATATCAGGAGATGGGCATACGTGGCAGACATTCATGGTCATGATAAGCATTAAAAGGATGGATGAGCAAATGAAAAAAGAATAGCTAGGGATCCTGACACTGAAAAAAGGCTTTAGGCATATTTTCTGGGTCAAGAGGAGGGAGAAACACGACAAAAAGGGTGAATTGGGAGTGAGAGGCAAGGGCTGAGCTGGCACCTTCTCTTCTACCCTCTGTTTTTTAATGAAGAAGAGGAAGAGTTGCTGTGCAAAGAGACGGGGCAACTGAATGGAAAGAGTTCAGACCCCAGGTGTGCCTCAGAGCGTAGATTTGGAGAAGCAAGTCTCCAGCTCCAGAGGGTAAACCACTAGGCTTTCAGCACACAGAAATGTATGAGGGAAGCTCTCAGGAGCTGAGACAGGTTTCACCCTCAGCTCCTGGAAGGATGAAGCCCCACACTCCTCCATCCAGCACTTCTGTGCCCACCTTGGGATGGGTGGAAGCCCCTCATCAGATGCAGTTCCACCTTGCGCAGCTGCAGCACAGCTGCCAGTGCAGACATAGCTGGGCAGCTGGATCCTCAGAGCATGCACAGATTTGTTCATCTCTTAACGGCAGGAGGCCTAAAAGATTTTAAATGGTTAAGCTACATTTTTTCACATGGTTGAACCATGCTCTATTTCTCCACGCTTTATGGTAATGATGAGGTGGTTGGCCAGTAAGACAGCCCTACTCAGGCAAACTCTTAAAAAACAGGATTGTATTTGTCTACTGCTTGGCTTGTGAAGGTAAAATAATGGAATAATAAATCCTTCTCCCCCATCACTGAGGAGCTTTGTTTTTCCGAAGTTAAATAACTTGGTGGATTGCTGCAGTGCACAATTTACCATTTCAGGATGTGAGTCACAAGCAGCTTTAATTACTTAATTCAGTCCCTGAGCCCCGTCTACAGTGGGCACCATTGCCTTGTTTGGCATCCAGCCCGTGATTTGTAGATGCATCTGAATCTCCCACATGCGTGCAGCGGTCCCCTACATAAAACTTTATATATTCCTACACTCCTTCCAGGAGTCATATATTATTTACATCATCGGTATTGCACACATACCAGAAGTGCACTACAATTGTTCTCCAGAGTTCAGCTGGCTTTTCATGTTTCCCATGCCTGAAAGTACATTAAACATTCCTACTTCATCCTGTATCTCCACTTTACTGGATACACAGCCTCTTTTATGCAGAGCAGTCCTCTCCCTGCAAGTGGGTGAAGGTTTGTTTACTCACACAAGGCAGGACAGCTCCTAAGTTAGCAATTCTGAAAAAAAGTGGCTGTAATGGCAGTGAGAAGCAGCAGAAGAAACCGCGTATCGATATTTCCTCCTCTGGATGTTTGAATGGGCTTGGTTAGGTGTGAAAGAGACCTGAGAAAACCTGAGAAGATCACCAGGAAGCTGAGGCTGTCTCTGCAGTTATGGTGACTGCAGGGGAAAGCCAGCGTGGAGAAAGAGGAGGAATGCAGCCCCACAGTGTTCCCGTGTGCACGGCCAGGCTGCCGGCCGCCTCTCCTGCAACCGCCCCGAGTTCTGGGAAATCACTTATGCAGCTTTTGAAGTCTTCATTCTCAAATGGATCCTTTGTTGCTTCAGATATTGATCAGCTTACAAGCTGTTCTGGGCAAGCACAAGAGGAAAAATACCATTTGGGGGAAAAGTGGAATACTGCAGAAAGTAACATTTCTAGAGCGCACATTAGAACCAGATGTTCCACTCAAAAGTATTTGTGGTCAGGGACTATGCCGAGAGACTAACTGCTATAAAGGGAAAAACCCAGAATTACAGCACAGTGGATACAAGAAAAAGTTACACCAAGAGAAAAAAAAAAAGATTGAAGAAGGATAAATTAGGTGTCTTGCGATGACATCCATAATTACAGGTTACTATCCAAGCATGGAAACAGTTGGATCCAGCTCCTACCTCTTCCACAGATGTGCTGCTGGACTTTGACCAAACCACGTAGGCTTCACTTCAGTGTTGACTAAGGACTTGAGGGCTTTGCCACACTGAGGGGTTTTATTTTCCTTTCTCACTGTGCCTTAGTCATAAGGACTGGATCCAGCCTGGAGGGAGGGAGGGAGGGCTGGCATGGCAAGGAGCTGCACAGCCCCTTCTTCAGGACATCACACAGACTTTGAGGAAGAGGAAGGTGGCTCCCCAGCACAACAGACTCTTCCCAAGATGAGGATCCCCTTGTAAGTGGGGATTGCAGTGTCTTTGCCATTATGAAGAGCTGTGAGGGACAAATTCACTGGTACGTTAGATCACTCACGTGATAAGAGTGATGGAAGATGTGGAAAAGCATGCAAATAAAAATAAACAAACACTTCAGTCATAAATTTTAATGACAGAAAAGCATAACAGAAGAACAGACATGTCGTCATATAGAAAAGCAAAGATTCATCTGGCTCTATACCCTGAGCATGGTCAGAAGGAAATGCTGAAGTGAAGCACACGAGGAGTGACCATCCCTTGCCTCCCAGCTTATGGTCAGTCGTCAGTGGCATAGTGACTTCTGAGTTGTAAGTTTCATCCTGAACACCATTTTGAGCAAAAACTGATGGCCCTATCCTCTGCATGTTAGCCCCATCAGCTTTTGAACCCATTTATTATTCTGGTCTCCATAATATCCCATGGCCATGAGTTGCATAACTTCACCACATGCTGGGTGATGAAGTGCTCCCTTTTTAAACACCCAGCTGATTATTTCATCAGCTTGTATTCTTATATTGTCAGGAATGATAATTAATCTCTTTCCTCAACTCCCCATTACCAATTCATGATGTTATCAGGCTTCATCTCATCCTCGAGCTGAAAATACCCAGTATATTTCACCTTTCCTCACACAAAAATCATTCCATTCACTGAGCCTGCTTCTTCCTTTTTCTGGGCCACTTTCAGCTCTCTGTTCTGAGCTGTGGGGATGAGTTCACTGCATAATATCCAGGAGGCAGATGCATCATGAATTTATGTGGTAGCATAACTATTTTTTTGTTTGCTCTCTATTATTTTCCTAATAATTCCTACTAATCTTTTTGACCACTGCTGAGAATTGAACTGATTTTCACAGGGACTTATCACTAATCACTCCCAAATCTCTTTCCTGAACATTAGAAGCTAATTTAGAAACTGTCATTCTGTATGTAGCTAGGGTGCACTTTTTTTCTCCATATGCATCACTTTGCATCTATTGACATTGAATTTCTTCTGTCATTCTATTGCCCAATCATTAAGTATTGTGAGCTCCTTCTCTAAAGGCGAAAATGAGAAAAGTGATAGTGAAATCTGGCCAATTTCATGTTAAATGTATTTGTAATTTCATAGGAAGCATAGTCAATATGTGAAGAATTCAACTCAGTGAAAAACATAGCTCTTGCTGCCAAAAAGTCATGGGAAGTTCATCTCATAGAGGATCTGATTTCTAGAGAAAAGAAATTCTTCTCTTCATTTGTATGTGGCTGAGGGAGTTATAGCTTTCCAATCTAAACTTCAAGTCTGAAATATCCATGGTGCAAAGAAGGCTGGATTTGGCAATCAGGCAGTCAGCATCTCTTCATTCTCCCAGGGGAACCAACTTAGCCTATACAACTCAGAGAGTATTGGCATCCCAGTCAGGATGGCTGTATCCTGACAAGACTATGTCAGGTCTGATAAGACTATGAATTGGCTGTTCCTCAGTGCCCTGACACCCTGATGCAGGGTGCACTGCATGCTTTGATGTTTGCATCCCCGCACCCCATAGCGCAGCTGGCTGCTGCTCACATGCTTCACCCCCACTGAAAATACACTTTGGAAATTGTTTTCATTAGTAGTTTCCTGTAATGATTTTTGAGCCACCTATATGGGCCACCCACACCTCCAAACCTCTCTCTCTGCAAGGAGAGAGCTAAAGAGGGCTGCTTACCACTGTAACAAGGCAGTTTAACTTAAGTTTTGCATAAGGTAAACCCAACTTGACCCTTGTACATGGGTGCCTGTGTAAACCAAGAGGTCACTGTTTAGCTATGGATCTACAAGCATAGGTGCTGCCCACCAAAGAGGTGTGGCAGGACCTGGGAGAGATTCGGTGCTGTCTCCTGTCCTTCTCAGGCAAAATGCATCAAGCTGCCCCATGTTTCCCTTCCTCCTCCCTTGACTCCAGGAACTTTAATTAAGCAACCCCACAGGTTTGTGCTTTAGCGTGCACAGTCTCTTACCCATCCATGTTAAATGTTACATCCAGTGTGATCACAATTCCAAAATTTCACTTGGAGCACTTTTCACTGGACTGCATTCAATTATTTACTCAGGCTCTGGTTCCGTATCCACAGAATGCAAAAGCACTGACTTCAACACATGGAGTAGCAGGCCTACAGCTGGAAAGAGAAAAAATGTGAATTAAATGCCACTTAATCTCATTTAATCACATTTCCTCTCCTCCTTGCCCAAAAGAACAAGATTTAGAAAAGAAATACACGGCCTGAGAAGGAAAACTGTTAAGTGAGTTTCAAAGCCGGGATCACGCCAACTACTATTATCTACCTCAGGACTTCCTGCCTTGCTTATCTCCTTTTAATTAACCTATTTCTGACCTGGACCATGTGTTTGCCTGGCAGACGTGGCCTCATTTTTACAAGCGCTCTGGGTGAAACAACAGAGCCTGTTGTGGTGTCTGCGAGCCGCGCCGCTGCCACGCACTTCCGGCAGCAAAGCTGAGGCCGGGAAGCAGATGTGGGAAAGGAGCAGCGTGGCGGGGAGACGGGGTTTTACTCAGAACGCTGCACGTTGAAGTGGTTGACAAACCAAAGCAGTCGACCTGCTTCAGCCTCCCTGTTTCTACAGCTCAGATGTCTGGACACAATCCTGGAGCCAAAGGGAGGCACAATCAGCAGAATTTCTATTCATTCTTATCTTCTAAAGTGCAGATTTGAAATCCTCTTGTGCTCGGCGACAAACAGGGCATTGCCGGGTGACAATAAACCTGCTTCCTAAATAGAGTCCCTCCCAGGATCAAAAATCTGAAAATAAATCTGGTAAAATTCTCAAACTCCAGATAACACCTCGAGGTCCCAAATATGTGTTTATGCAAAAGGCTGAGGGCCCCAAAAATATGTCATTTTAACAGCCAAAGATCTTATCTCTTATGATTTTAGTAGTAATTTGATACAGCTCTGGACAGCAAAGAGAGATGCTAATCCACTTACCCAACAAATCCTGTCCTCCAAAAAGTACAGAGGCTCAGGCTAGGGCAATACTGAACTTGAACAGTTCCTCTTCCGATGCAGTAAAATACAATAGGAACATTACATAAAGGGAAGGAAGGAAGGCAGGAAAGAAGGAAGGAAGGAAGGAAGGAAGGAAGGAAGGAAGGAAGGAAGGAAGGAAGGAAGGAAGGAAGGGAGGGAGGGAGGGAGGGAGG
>VZTU01029197.1:107527-192291 GCA_013400835.1 Zapornia atra
AAGGAAGGAAGGAAGGAAGGAAGGAAGGAAGGAAGGAAGGAAGGAAGGAAGGGAGGAAGGAAGGGAGGAAGGAAGGGAGGAAGGAAGGAAAACAGGATTCCAGTGCAAGAAAACAAACCAGAATGAGTAGAATCAAATACCTTTATCTAGGCAAGTGAAAAACTTGTTGGTAAATACAGGAAACTGATGCTATGAATAGACAATTTCACAGTTGATTCCTTTTCTCTCCAATTCTTTTCCTGATTGTGTTCCAATACTTAATATGAAATTGTGGTTATTCAGTGCAGGAAAGCTGTATAAATACAAACTAAACACAGCCAACTAGGAAAAATTGCAACAGTGATTTAGGGAGAGAAAAGCAAATAAAAAGCATTTCAGAAGAAATTCCTCCAAGAAAGGCAATCGATGGCAGGATCAAGCCTCACGCTCTGGAGAAGAACATGCCTGAGCCACCTTGGAGGTGATGCTCTTATGCTGTGGCATGGTCTGCGTGTGGCCTCTCAGTGGCATGATTCCCCAGAAGTGCTTTGTTGACCCCAGCACCTCCCAGCCTGGTCCAGCTACAGTCATTGCAGTGTCACGGATCACAGACAACCATCAACGTGGAAGTCGAAGATAAAAGATAAACACAAGCTTTCTCTTCCGTCACAAGCTCAACTGAAATATAACAGAGACTCAAGCAGAGAGGAGATAATCTTAGATGTTGTTGCCAACCTGTTTACTTACTGTCAGATAACAAATGCTGGCAAGTCTTCATCTCATCCTGTTTGACTGCTGAAAATCGTGTTTTCCAGAATTTCTCCTGTCAAAGACATGCTGAAGTGGACATAAACCATGGTGGATGCAAGCTATATATTGCTAAGGGTGGTGTGATGCAGCACCGTGCCCCCAAATCTCAGTGAGGCATGAGCATGAAACATGCAAACCTACTCATTTCCTCTCAGATGAGCTGAAGTTGCTTTCGGCAGCCTGGTCTGGTGGAGGGTGTCCCCATCCATGGCAGGGAGGTGGAGCTAGATGGGCTTTAAGGTCCCTTCCAACCCAAACCGCCCTGTGAGTCTGTGATTTCCTCACCCTTTCTTTCTTTTGTTGTTCAGGGTAGCTATATTTCCCAGGAATGGTTGTACTCTGACAGGCAAGGTGCATCTTGAGTGTTGTGAACCAGCTAGGCCTAAGCACAGACATCACAGCTTTTTCCTCTAAACAGGCCAGTCACAAATGAAATCTGAAGCACTAAAACTCTTAAAAGAAAAGTACATATCCCTGGTAACAAATAACAATGTGCCAGCTTGCTATAGCAATTAGTAAGACCCTTTTTTTTGTACCTCTCCTCAAATCTGAAAGATAAGAAATTGAGTTCCCAAGAGTAGAATATAGAAGACAATCCTCCAGCATCACTGAAGACAATTTCAGCTACTGCTTCCCTCCAGAAATGGTCAAGGAAGAAGGATTCGCTTCTCAAAATACTCTTTTTTCTCTAGCTCTTTTAGGAACAATCTTCTGCTTATTGTCTTTGCCTGGCCTGGACTAGCCACTGCCTCAACTAGGAAAAACATCCCTGACAACTCGAAAAATTGTCGTGAAATAGAGCTTGAAAAGTACTGGGAATATTACATCAAAACACTGTGTTTGGATGCTGCTTAATAAATGTTTCATTTCAGAAATACCTATGTGTTCTATCTGACATCACAACAAACAATTCCTCTGAAATGACACTATTTATCTAAACAAAATCTAGAGCAGAAAAAGGTTAAAAGAATTAAATAGTCCCCAAACGAGGTTGAAAAATCTCCTTTTAGCTTAAATAAAGCAATTGAGCTTCACAAAAGAATCCTTAAAAATACCCTTTGTGGCTCAGCATCAGGAGAACATTTTTCCATTCTTTTGGTTCAATTGCCTTTCTGACAAAACTAATATTCACCTCTCTCTCTTCCACAGCACAAATTCAAAGCAGGAGTACCCCTATCTGCCCAGACAATGCTGCGTTCATTCCTAAGAAGAATTTCTTTTGAAGCTGAGATGTCTTGAGCATAAAATCTATAAATAGATAGTGAGGAAGGTGACTTGGGACAGCTGTGAGCTGTATAAAGGGTGATTTCCCTACTCAATGAGAGCAGCAAAATTGGATTCAATTTATTTCTTTGCCAAAGACTCATAGCCATGCAGCCAGATGCCTGTAATTTTCCAGAAGAGGAGCTAACAAACCTCCCTCGGCAGGAAAGCAGGAGCTTTTTCTTGGGTAACTCTTGTGCAGCCCAGTCTAGGAGTATTGGGTTGCAGATCAGATTTGCAAAGGTGACAGAGAAGGTCAATGTCAGGAATGTAGGTCTGATCTCCCAACCCAAAGGTGCAGTTCCATGGGTTGAATCTTTGAACATGAAGTGGTCTGAAAGTTCTCAAGAAAATGTCAAGGTAGTGATAGGAGCTTCCCTTGAACTCATCCACTGTTTGACAGTGGCCAGGTGTTGGTCCTTCCTGGGCTGCCTTTGAGATGATAGGGCCCTCACTCAAACTCATGGCTGGCAGAAAACTATGGTGCAAATCTGCTGCCACAAACCCTGCTGGACATTTTAATAGGTGCCAAAGGTGAGATGTGCATCCAGCTGTAATTACCTTCCTACAGCAGGCAGGAGAGGTCCTCTACGTCAAGGCTTAGACATTCATAGAAAGTAGGAGGAAAATGTTATTGCCACTGCAGTAGCTGTACCTTTATCGCTGGGTTATTTGTGATAAGTCTATCTGAACATCCAGGTATGAGAAAAAGAGCAGATTTTAAATCAAGCCTCTAGCTTATTACCATCAGCAACAGCAGCACTAGTTTATATATGTAAAGAGCTTCCACTTAGACATCATATCCACACCGAAATCTCAAATAAACAACATTTAACACTGCAGCTACAAGACTTAAAGTTAAAGCCTGATGATTAATCCATCACTTCACCTGTCTTCCCAAATTATGCATGTTTAACCAAACAAAGGATTAACATTTTACATACAGCAGCACTGAAGAAAATAATCCAGTCACAAATGTTTCAGGGGGGAGGTAGGGGAGGGGAAAACTTGTAAACTGTTGAGAAAGCTGATGTAATGCCCAATCTCAGAGATTCCATAAGCAAAAGTCTGAGCTTTTTGAACACTACCTTGCACATATTTCCTGAATGCATTCTCACTTGTACTGAATGACACCATTATGCATTCGTGGCTGTAGTCTCTGGCAAGGAATCGCAGTGACAGTCGCTGGAATGGCTCCTGCCCCTCTTCCCTTTGCAAAGGGGGTTCACACTGCACTGCAGAAAGGTGTAACTAGAGACAGCAAAGGTGAAAATGAAAATCTGGGGAGAGACGAGAATCGTGCTCGGTCAGGAATCATGGCATGGGGCCGATGGAAGCTGCCCGGTGGTGCAGCTGCAGTTCCTTGCAAAAGCAGCCTGAGAACACACCGAACAGAGGGTTCAGAGCAGACCAGGAGCAAGCACGTTAAAAAGCAATGCCAGCTTGCGGAATGCAACCAGAATAGCACAGGGAGCTGTGACACATAGTCAGGGAAACAGGCTCATTACCTAACGCGTATGTTTGGAAACTGTTTCCGAGGGAGATTTTTCTGGTGCTAGGTACAGTTTGTTCCTCCTTCTCATTTAGCTAGGTAACGTTTTCACCAATTAAGGAGAAACACAAACCAGTTACAGCAAGACTGTGACACATCCTTTCTCACATCTAGGCTTGAGCTGGGAGGCGGAAGCTATGTCACCAGACCTGTGAGCTCTTTCTGGGGTGTTGTGTGTGACGGAGTAGGGTTGCCCACTGAGGATGACTACAGGTAATTCAAGATGAATTTTTCTCACGTTTAATACAGCTTGTCTCATCATAGCATCTTAGAATCACAGGAATGGTTGGGTTTTAAAGCCCATCGGTTCCAACCCTGTGCCATGGGCAGGGACACCCTCCACTAGCCCCATCCAACCTGGCCTTGAACACTGCTAGGGAGGGGGCAGCCACAGGTTCTCTGGGCAGCCCGTGCTAGGGCCTCATCACCCTCACAGGGAAGAATTTCTTCCCAATACCTAATCTAAATCTACCATCCTTTAGTTTGAAGCCATTTCCCCTTCTCCTATCACTCCATACCCTTGTAAACAGGCCCTCTCCAGCTTTTCTGTAGGCCCCATTCAAGTACTGGAAGGCTGCAATAAGCTCTCCCTGGAGCCTTCTCTTCTCCAGGCTGAAGCCCAACTCTCTCAGCCTGTCTTCACAGGGAAGGTGCTCCAGACCTCTTGTCATCTCCATGGCCTCCTCTGGACTCGATCCAACAGCTCTATGTTCTCCTTTCTTGTACTGGAGACCCCAGAGCCAGATGTAGTACTCCAGGTGGGATCTCATGGGAGAGGAGTAGAGGGGGAGCATCATCTCCTTTGACCTGCTGGTCATGTTTCTTTTGATGCAGCCCAGATTACTGTTGGCTTTCTGGACTGCACGAGCACATTGCAGGGTCAACGTCTTGCACTTCTGTCACAATATACTTGTATAATCTTAAAACTTGGAAGGCATGATTTACAAGCATGTGACAGCAAAGCACCAAGAGAGAGAAGGAGTTTGTTGAAGGAAGGCTGGCCCTCGGGCAGGCTGTGCTCTAGTACATTCCTTGGCTCTGCTTATGCTTTTTGCCTACTGTCACAATGAAATGTATAAGACCCCAAGCTGTTACTGATTTTCCTCCAATGAAACCATCTATTAATGTCTTGTTAGTAAGCACTGTCACCGTTATGTTATGGTGTTTTTAGACACTGTTTAGGAAACGGGTGGATCACACTATGCCCTGGCTATTCTTCTTCTCTTCAGATGGGGTTATTACCATCTTGTTGGTGGACTTTTTGATTGATCACTAAGACCTCAGAGGCAAAAAGTCTGTTAAAGCAGCAGACTGTGAATGGCCAAGGCACCAGCAATCCAGTTTTCCAGTTTATTTTGGCATTGGTCTTTTGAATCTGTTACAAGGCTTAGTGATTTTGGAGTCCAACTTTCAGTGCCAACATCATGTAGAGTTTATGCTGCAGAATGAGCCAGTGGTGCTGTCATTGTATCTCAGTGCTCTTGATGGAAATTTTTCTCCGTTCATTTATTCAATCACTTTTTAAGCCCCAGATGAGATTTCAGTGTCCTGCAGCACATTTCGCTGTTCAGCTAGGTGTAAGGTAGAGGAGTAGCTCCTGGGCTTTTCCAAACCTGCAACCTGCCATTTTTCATTTGTTACCCCACCCTTGGTTTTTGCATTGGAGGAAGGGTTTCTTCTGGGCAGTTCTGAGCAGTTCCCTCTCACCTTCTCTGTACCACTCACAAATCCACAGTGACACAACTCCAACTCAGTCCACCCTCTTCCAGGCTGAAGTGTCCCACTCAGGCTCCAAAGCAGGACAGCCAGCCACACACATACCAGAGCTGCGACGACGGGCACAGAAGAGCCGGGTTTGCCAGCCTGGGAACGACGTTGTGTGTTTAGTACATCCTGCAGCTAGCACAGTCACTCTTTTCCATAATACAGATGTGCCTCAGACACGCATAAATCCCTGACCAACTGTTGTCATAAGATTCCGGTGGGTTGTCACCTGACACGTCCTTGTCCCAGAACCACACGTTTCAATGGAAAGTGACAGTGGCAGCAGATTTCCAACCAGCCCCTTTCTAAACTTCAGCCTTTCTCAGGCTTGTTTGTTTTGACTGCTCCAAAGTTTCCTCTCCCTTTAATAGATAGCAAATATATTAACCAGCACAAACGGAGCGCATATGATCGGGTGGAGGGACAAAACAGATGGCACATGAGTCACTCCTGTTTGCGAAGTCAGTGATGAAAACACGATCTCACTTTAGCATCCTGCTGGAGCCTTTTTTCAAAAGACAATTGAAGAGCGGAGCTTGGCACTGAGTTCCCACAGCCCCCCAGGTGAGAAAGGGACCGCCACTCAAGCCCTTTCTTCATACATCAAAAGTCATCCAGGAAAGGGCTTGGGGGTCTGTGACAAGCCCCTCATAAAAGTGCTGTTTAACAGTAGATAACTTTCCAGCAATGATGTGCAGGGACCGAGAGATGCTGCCCAGACATCGGCTGCAGTGCTTCCCTGGGGCCATGAGCTCTCAGTACTTCTTCAGTGTATTACACTTTCTTGTTGGATCTTTTTCACCTGCTTTGCTATTTGCTTTTAATTCCCCATGCTTCACAGAACTGGACACGTTCCCCGCCTCCTTTCCCCCCTCCCTCCTTTTTCTTCCCCCCTCCCACAGTCATTCTATGGGTGAGGGATTTTATATGCTAACCCACATCGCTGAAATATCGTGAGTGACACAGGTAGGAGCAGAAGACATTGGTTATGCTCTTGCCAGGAAAGATTTTCGGCCTATTGGAAATAATGATTATTTGCGTTGTATAAATTGGATTTCTGCCATGAACAATATTAGAAGGAAAAGGCAGTGCGCAGTATTACTCTGCTGCTGAGTATTCATTGTGTTAAAACAAAAATAGACATAATATCAGATAGCTACCACCTGGAAACTGCATTATGTATTTGGGTGAGAATACAGCCCCAATCTGCAAACACATTTGCACATGATTACTTTTACACATTGCAAGAAATTTCCTTGAAATTCAGTGGGTATAACTTTAATGGTCTTTATTCATGTCTGCAGATGACATTCATGTCTTATGGGAATAAGCACAAGCTACTTATTGCAAGCAAGTTTAATTAATTTTCTCTCATAATTCGTGGTGGGGAGGAATGTTTGGATCAAAGATATATATAATCAATTATATTATTAGTTATTTCTAATGTAATAGTACAAATTAAGAATTCTTTAGATAGCAAAAGACATTTCACTTCGTATCTAGGAGGGATTCTTTTTTTCAAAAAAAAAGACAAAATTATTCCCAGAACTATCTCAAAATTAAGACCTGAATTTAGGAAAAAAATTGCTATTATTGTAAAGCAGAATCTTTCACCAAAAAAACCCTAACATTTCAAATGTGAAGCCTACTGAAATCAAGATACATGCACAGAGACACCTCCTCATTTTTTCCTCTTTCCTTTTCATACTGAGTAAAACTGGTAATACCAAAATTGCTACAGTTTTGGTTTTCATTTTCTTTTTTTATCATCTATCAATAATTTTCAAATTTCTTCACCTTTAAAAATGAAAAATGAAACAGTCCCTCCGTTGTGTCACACTAGAAAGTACTAGAAAGGTTTTTCAAAGTTTCGGTAGCGACCAGCAGCAGAAACACTTGGGCAGAGGTGCCTGTTCAGCTTTTATTTTACTGTCCCAAGTAGCAAAGAAATACTGGACACTTTGAAAATTTCAAAGCAATTAGAGCTCAGTGTTTTAAAAGTTTACAGAAATTCCTTTTGAAAAACTATGTCGTGTCAGACAGAAGAACATTCAGAAAAAATCCTGACTGTGGCAGATGCTGGTTATTTGCACTGGAGTGCCAATAGCAATGAGCACCAGTAGCAACAACACTTCTCAAATACTTGGAGCAGCAGTGCTCTAATACAGAAAAATAACTTACATGTAGCCCATATTCTTTTTTCTCTTACAGGATCTCCTCTATTAAGAGGAGATCTGGTAAGGAGAAAAAACATATTTTAAAGCAGTCACCGATTCTGCATGCCCTCATCTTCAAACATCTAACATGTGGGACTTGACAGGGATCCGCTTTTCACATATTGTGAGCGCTCAGAGCCCTCACATGTGTTTCATGTTCAAAGACTTCCACCAGCATATTTCTTGGCACACTGCAGCTACATGCAAACTGCACCATCAGATGGTCACATGTGCATGCAGACTTCACAGAGCAATGCACAGAATTAAAAATACAAGAATTCATGAAGTTGAGAGAAGGAATAATATAAATGGAAAGTCGTAGAAAGACAAACAATGGTCTACAACAAAACAAACCACCCTCTTCTTATTGCTAATGATGTGATCCGACTTTCACCAGCAAATTGGCTTTGATCATTGTCTGTGTTACCCTCCTGTGCACACAAATACAATAGCTGATTTCTGCTGTGGTAGCAGTGTTTTCCACTGCAAGCAGAAGGGATTCGCGGCCTCTCAGGCTTGGGTTGGTGCCAGGTCATGCATCTGTTGCCAGACTCTTTGCAAGCGCTGTGCAACCACCTTGCTCTCCTGCACTGACGTAGCCCGTCACTTCTCCGCTTCCTTCTGCCTCTGGTCAACCTGGGAGCAGGAGCTGCAGGAGGTCACGTACAGCACCTGCCCAAGAAGGGCTTTACTCACGCCATTCAGGTAACTCAAGTAGAAGTGAATGTATTTCCTCGCCTTCCACATACGGATAACTTCCCACCGTGATTTAAGAGACGGCCTGAGCCGCACAACCTGGCACAACCCGTGCTGAGTAGGCAAAATAGTGGAATTTTAAAGTGGAAAATGTAAAAGAAAATTCTCCTTCATTTCACTTGTCAAAGTGAAAGGTAGAATGACAGAATGGTCAGGGCTGGAAGGGACCTCAAAGATCAAGTTCCAACCCCCTGCCATGGGCAGGGACACCTCTCACTAGACCAAGCTGCTCAAGGACCCATCCAACCCGGCCTTAAACACTTCCAGGGAGGGGGCAGCCACCACTTCCCTGGACAACCTGTGCATCGCTTCTGTCAGCCTGTCACACAAAACCTGTAAGTCAGAAACAGTACCAACAGAAATCAGAAAACATCCCAAATTTAAGCAGACATGTCAGAATAGCACTGTAATTGCTGAATCTGAGTGAAGCTTTTCCAAAAATAATTGAAAAGGGACAAAAATGTAACTTGGTGGCTTACACATAAGTAACTATTGGCATAGGTGTACCCTGAACTCACCATTCCTTTCTGGAGGTAGCAGGAAATAACAGCTCTAAGAGACACAGATAACTTCAATATATCCACTGCAACGCATGCAACTAAGGCATTGACATCTGATTAAGACTTAAAGTATTGACACTAGCTATATGATCTGTTTGCCAGACCACAAAAAAAGACGTGTGACCACATGGTGAACATCTGCACTGGCTTTCTGGATTACTTTTTGTTCATGATTCTGAAATGGGAAAAACTTGGTATTCATACCATTGCTTACATGTCCTCCATCTGACCTATATACTAAGGAATCACAAGTCACCACATTACTCATTTTATTCCCTGGGGAATGTTTTTTGGCCAATAAATCCTACTTACCTTTTCATGCTGTTCCATATGAAGAGCACTTTTTAAACAAAAATAGCATGGCTTTGTTAATGAATTTGAAGCAATGAGGTCTCCACACATGTAACCTCTGGGTCTTGAAACCTTAGCACCTCAATTTGAATGCAGAGAAATGCAGCCCTGAGTTTCATGTCCAGGAGAGTGGAGATTCCATGTTAAAGGGAAGTTCCCGGCTTCAGCCTGTGATGGAAGGAAAGGACAGATTGGGTCAGGGCTCATTTTGCATCTCTACTAAAGGAGTTTTTGAGTGGGAGATAACAATCTGTTAACTCATTAAATTTTTAAGGGGAGAGGGTTAAAAAAAAAGCTTTCCTACACTAAAGATGGGTGTAGGTCCCTCAAGTAGGACTGCTGGTCACGCTGACCACAGCTGGCAGGGAAGGGCTTGGGGCAGACCCCTGGGTAAGCACTGTGTGGGGTGTCCTTTGCAGTCTCTCACACCTCCAGTTCTCCTTGGGAAGGCTGCAGAGGTGCTGACCAGCCTAACACATCAGCGGACCAGCCCTGGCCCTTTCTCCTCCCCATCCTAGTAACCAACTGCCACTTCACGCAGGAGTGCATGAGGAAAAGAAGCCGACTGGGGAAGGCACCCACAGGTCCCAGAAAGGAGATGGTGTCAGGTGGGTGTCCCATATTGCACAGAGGTGAGGGGAGGAACATGGTCCACTCTAAAGCACTGCAAGAAAGTAAAATGCCTTGCACACCTCACATGCACACACCCCGTGTGGCAACATGTGGCCAAAGATCTGTGTCCGCTACAGAGCTCCTGGTGTAGTCCATGCTTTCCTTTTGGTTCCAACATGGTTTCAGGTTTCTTGGGAAGAAGCTGAAGGTCATGGACACCACTCCACTCTCTTGATGACGTCCCCTCTTGGAAGTGTTTCACATGGACCTGTGGTAACTGCCAATGGACTGTTTTTGTCCATACACAAATCCCCTGGGCACACACAAAAGTGATGTCACAGAGGGATGAAGTTAAAAAAAACCCAAAAAACCAAAGTCAGATGCAAAAAATAGATTTGTTATTCCAAAATTGCATATCCATAGCTTGTCTTAGCTTTACAACTCACTTTCAGTATACAGTCAGAATCCACATAAAATATTTTAACTTAGTAAAATGCCTGTTATTATCAGGATTTACTTAGCTCTCTTCAGCAATACAACATGGTGCAATAGGGAACAGATCAAAGGATCACTGAACCTAGGACAAGACTCTTAGTGATTTGAACCATCTGGTAAAAGTGATTTCCTTGAGTCCAGGGCATGCATCCCACAAATCGCTATGAACTAATAAAAATGTACAGCCTACAGGAATACAATGAAATATGATAGCAAACTCAAGCTGTTGAATGAACAGCACAGGCACCCGCTCCTCAGAACGGGTCGCTGATTAGTCAACACCAATGCAGAAAAGCTTCACGTGGATAATTTATGGTTCACATAAAGATCACATTATTATAACATTTTCCTGTTCACTCAGTGATAATAAAAGACATATTCCAAATCAATATTTATTATTTTAGTTTTCCTTCCTCCCTACTGTTAAGCTTGACATCCTTCTCCTCCCCATTTATAGCCTGCCATTGCTAACTGAACCCCTTCACAACCTCTGAGATAAGTATCTGTAAGAGATCTATATATCATGATAGCAATAAACCAATCCCTCCAGACACATTTAACCACAATGGAATATTGTCGAGCTCTGAAGACAAGTTGTTCCCTCGGGAGCAGAACTACTGAAGCTTGATTTCCTGCAGTTCAATGTCCCACAGCTTTTCTCTTCCACCCCAAATAACCCCTCTCTGCTTCCATTATCGGAAGTCCCCTAAGTACCTTCACAGTATCCTCCATGTCCCTGTAACATTTTGCCTTCAATATCTCCAGTTACCTTCACGTCTCCCAGGCATTCTGGTCACCCCACTCATTTCTCCTTGATTCCCTTTCTGTCCTTTTCTGTCTTGCCATGGAGCAGGAGACAACAGCTATTGGGACTAGGGTGGAAATACACATTGAAGAGCTGGTCTCCCAGAACATGCCTGTCACCTGGCCAGCTGGGCGGATACCAAAACCAACACAGAGCACTAAGTTGTCCAGACAAACCACAAAGAAAACTTGTGTCCTTTTCCCACCTGCCAGGATCTTTTCAGAACTTGGATTGCTGGAAACACTGCAGCTTCTCAGATTTGGTTTGAAGCACGCAACACTGACACAAGTTACCAGAGGCCCATCAGAGAGGCAACATAAATCCCTCACCTCTTTTTCCCAACACCACAAAGTCAACCACTTGCCAACCCATCTCATACTTCGCTTTTCAGACTGACTTGCGTGACTACATGTGATCTTCACTAGATCAACCAAAGTCTTCTTTACGCGGCTTTACCAGGCACTGATCATCACCTTTTTGATGTCTGAATTCACATTTAAAAGATCTGGGGGGTTTTATTGTCAATGTTGCCAACCCAAATCTATGACAGTGTCAGATTTGGTTATGCTGCCAATGTTTTGCTCTCTCTGAGATGGAGCGTTTCTTTCATCATCATGCTATTTATATAATTTCCTTGTTCAAAAAGAAGGGAAAGGATACAAAAAAAGGTATTTGGAGCATAGGGAAAGCCTCACAACTGGACAGTTAAGGCAAACAAGGCTGCAGTATGCATATTTCCTTGTGCAGCTCTTATAAACAAAGTTTAGCTGCCTGAATCCTAGTGGTTTATAATCTTTGAGCAAATATTGAGCTAATACCATGATTCATGTCCCTAGTCATACTCCAAAGCAGCACTGTGTTCTCTCTACTGTGTTTTAAATGTGTGCAACAGAATGTTACAAAACATATTTTATGGCTTGTTTCCTTTTCCTTTGGTGTATTAGCAGAGGGTTTTGGCAAGCCTGACTCTTTTCCAAAGGTTATCAGAACAAAAGGGTCAGATTCTCATTTCATTGACTTGAAGGAAACTGAGCGGGTGGGAAAAATGCATGTTACATCCCTCTGTGAGCCAATAGCTGTGTCCCATGGGCAGTCTCTGGCCCTATCTTTTCTTCCACAACAGAAGTTTCACCTTTTGAGTCTTGGCTTTTACTAGCAAGGACATAATTAAGGCCATTTTGACATCAAGTGATAATTTTGCTCACCTAAGACGATCATTCATATGCTAATGTCATGTTCAAGGCTGCCATTCAGCTATGAGATAATGCCTAGATGGATGCTGAAGTTTCCTTGGGTCACCTCAGCACTTAGCAGTGACTCAAGACTGACAAATCTGTTGGGGTTTCTGGGAGCTGAAATGCAGGCTGGTCTCACCAGCCAGCTCCAGCACAGTGACCATGTCACTCAGGAGGTTCCACAGCCCCACTGTTGCTCATGGTGGGGACTGCCAGCCACCAGCACAGGCCACATGCAGAAAGCAGGATAAGGGGAAAGGTACAGTGGGGTGCAGAAGTTCATCTGCTGGGTCTAGAGATCTCTTACATGGGAAACTAATCTTCCTTAGACTTTCCACAACTGAATATCTTGCACAGAGGAAGAAGAATGACTCTGTAGTGTAGGTTCACTCCTGGACTGATGACTCCAATCTGAAGCATAGACACAACATTCTTTATCAACTTGGGTCAGTGCTAGCTGGGACACCTTCACATAGTGTGACACACAATGCCTGAAGGTGTAAGATCAAGAAATGGCCACTGACTGTTGATAGGGACCATAAAACCTTAAACACACGCAGGGAGAGCGGGCTTTTCCAGCCCATATCCAGGGGCAGGCAGCCACCAGCCCAGCAAACCATGAGGAGCAAGATATTGCTGCCCATGATACAGAGTGTTGATGTTCACTGTCCTGCACAAAGGTGGAAAATGAGAGAAGTGACTGAGGCCATGGTCTCACGTGTGGTGGCAGATCTACTTCACTTCACTACAGTCATTCCCACCCCTACCCCTGCGGGGGCACAGCTGCGTGTGGTACCACAAGAAGACACATCAGGGAACAGATCCAGATTGGAAAAATAGTTCAGGTTATTTTTCAGATGATCAGGCATCATTTATGTTGGCAACGAGACACTGACAGGAGAGAGAAAGGATGAAGAACGGTTAGCGGGGAGGACAGGCACCGTGCCTAGATGAGGGCACTCAGGCCAGTGAACCCTAAATCCTGTCTTTAAGTCATTTGGCATTCCCCAGATCTCAATGGGAAAAGGGATCTGGATTTCACAGACACATTGGATTAAATTTTTAATGTTGCCTAGAATCCACATTCCTACATTATTGTCATTTCGTTTCAGCTTTTGGCTGGGGCGTGGCAGGGGCAGAGGGGCCATAGTATGTATATACATTCATGCACAGAATGACAGATGAAGAAAGAAAAAAGCCTGGGCCAGAAGAAGCTTGCATCTTTGCGGGTTTCCTCAATAAATATCTCTATTTTCCTGATAATGACAGTCCTTAGTTGACTGCAGTTCCTGTTGTAGTATTGCTGTATGGCAGAAGTTTGACTGGCTTTCAAGCAAGCCACAAAATCCATGTGTTTGTCTGGCACTTACTCTGTTCAAAAACTATCCCTAAATCACTGAAAGAGGGGAAGGAAGAATCTACACTTCCCTTGACATTACACTCTGCATTTGAACTGTGAACCTTCCCCATGCCTTGTAAGGAGATTTTTTTAAGGATTCCAGTTCTTGAACATCCTGTAAATTTCTTTAATTTTAAATAAAAATAAAGTCTCGCTCTCTGCAAGAACAAAATGTGAGAGAACACATATTGTGCAGACACATATTGTACAGTACTGCCAACATCTGTTGCCATAATTAAAGAGAGCAGCATTTGAAGCAAGAATAAAAATTAGAATAAAATGCTGGAAATGTGGCTTTTCACTGTTTTCATTCTGATAGGCAGCTTCATGCAACACACTTGAGAGTAAAAACCGGTTGCTTACCTTTTGGTGCTGAAGCCCTGGAATTCTGAGTTTCAGCAGCTTTCATTACCTTCATCTTCAGACTTTTACCATCCTTCATCTTTATGTGTTTTAGAAATTACCATCACAGAAACACGCCTTCTTTTTCCAATAAAACACCCCTGCCTCCGTGCTAGATAATGCGTGTTGCTGATGCAGGTTAGTAAGCACTTTTATATCAGGTTTTAGGAAAAAGAATATTTTTTTAAGATATTGGCTTAATAGATTGACTAGGTTTGTCAAAATAAAACAACAGCACTTGCATTAACAAATGAAAGGTGTAGGAAGTCATTTGGTTTAGACTTATTGTGGGTATTTTCCTAGCATGGGATCACATTAAAATTTTGACTGCTCTAACATTAATTGCTATATAAATTCTTGCGTAACCATGCCTAGAAAGCAAAACTGCAGACTGGATTTCTTGTTCAGCCTGTAATCTGAAATTAACTGGTGGTCAGTTATTGTTTATGGACTTCATTGTCCATCTAAACATAAAAGTTTTTGCCCTGGGGAATTTACAGTGAAATAATTCAACCATCAAAGCCATCAAAGGTTTGTTTGATTTTTTTCCCCCCAATAGGAAATTCCCAAGTTATCATCACTACTGAGCATCTGAAAAATGGCTACCTTTACAAATAAATCTGATAACTCAAGACCATGATTAACTCAGAAAGGTGAATTTGGCAGGGTCAGTCAGCTCTGTCTGGATTTAAGATGACTCATTTTAGATGCCATATTTTTGATACGTAAAGTTCTCAGTTACCAAGGGATAAGAGACTCTTCATTGAAAAAACACTCAAATTCACCCACCTGGGAGTACTAAATGAAGCTATACAGTTTGTACCTTGTATAGTCAGCCAATGTGTATTACTCAAGAAGAACCAAGGGCAGTTTTCCAATGCCTGAGAGTTCAGACTTAACATGTCTATTTTTCTAACTCGGTGTTTTATAATGCAAACCCATTGCTGTACAAATCAACAATAAATAACAACCTCCTTAATACTATCTTCACCTTCCATTAACCAAAATGTTCTTAACTATAATAATAATAAAGGACTATTGCTCTATCATGTATTATATGCCCTGTTCGTCATTTCACTATTCAATAAAGAATGTAACATCAGGGTCCAACCTGTAGGGTCACTGTTACAGAATTTTAATGAACTTCTGTGCTGCACCATTTCAGCTGGAACCAGGGACAGGTGAAGGTCTATAGATAAAGTTAACATGTAAAAGTATTTCTACATACAGCTGCAGTTTTATTTGGCTAATTATTTTGGAAATGCATCTACTCTTTAGAAGTGTAAATCAGTGGTAGCTATCTTTTCATACTACTGCTGTTTACATTTCTATTGCTGTTAATAACTCTGTATCTATTTCAATAGATATGAATATCTATTTCATATAGAATATGCCAATTATATATAACATGGGCATATTTGCAGCAAACTCTAATAAAAGTGCCATGCAAAAACAAGGCAAATAACACAGCTCCAACAAAGAAATTACACACCACAACCTCCAAATAGGCCAGCCACAAAAAAGTAATGGCTAAAGAGCATGTGGTCAGGCCTGGCTGAGGGGCCAGGAAACTCATCTGCTTCCATGGCAGAAAGGATAGGCTATTAGTCCTGAACTAAAGTGAGAAACTTCAGCCATTGTCACTGTCTGACATGGCAAGTAACAAGGACGAGTTATGATGTTAACTTTCTCTATAGATTTCATCTAGATATACCCTTTTCTTAAGTGATGGCTTGCTAATGGTGATGATATACCCAATGGCGATGATATACCTAATGGCAGCATCCTGTCATTTGTCGGGTTTGGCTTGGGGTTGGGGTTTTTTGTTTTTCAAGTGTGTAACTCAAAAGAAATTCTTAAGAGATACAAGAAAGTACTACACAGAATTCACTACTTACCTATACAAGCCACACACATGCACCTACTTCCCTCGATTCCCACACCCTATTTTTCTTCCGTCTCCATCTATAATGGAATTATTCTGAGCTTCATCTTGCTCTTGATAATTCTTCTTTCAAATGAATCCTTGGGCTTGAAGCTTCTGTATTTTTCTTTCCACTGGAGTTCACCATTAAAGTACAGTAAGTACAGTAAGTTCAAAAAGTACCTTTGGCAGCAAAGGGTGCAGCTGCATTTCTTAAGAGTAACAGTAGTTGTGAATGTGGTAGTGCAGGCACCCCCAAACAGCATTCTGCTCAGCATCAGTTATCCAGCCATGCAATGCTGAGAGAGGAGACAGTAGCACACCCCCTGCAAAGGTTATTTCCAAACTTGTGCTTGGTGAAATATCCTCAGTGCAAACTGGAGTAAATATTCTTCCTATGGCAGAAGTTAACCAGAACTCATTTCACCCCACTTGTCACAGCAGAGCTGCTAACAGCACTCATTGATACCAGATGTTGCAATCTCAGGAGTACAGAGATAACTCAAGAATTCCTACAGTTTTTTAAAACTGCAATGAAAGCTCCCATGTTTGTCCAAGCTCAGCAAAATTCTGTTTAGTGCACTCCCTTCACATAGGTTTTAAGTTCCCAGAATTCCTGTCTTCAGAAATATTGATGTTATTCCACCTCTAAAAGTCATGCAGTCGGTGCCTTGTATATATGCAAGTTCCAAGCCAATATAGTCTTACTATTCTAAGTGAATCTTTTCCAGTGAATCTTTTCCAGGTCTGTTTCCAGAGCACTGGAAAGAAATAGATTTGCTGAACTAAAAAAAAAATCCCCACTAAAAGTCAGTATTTTCAGCAGTAATTATGTCTGGTCTTATCCATTATTTGAGGTCTGGAGGGCAAGCAAAATCAATTTTGCATCTGCCTCCTTAGTGCAAAGTTTGAGAAGTGGTATTCTGCACAATGGTCACTGGTTAGCTTGAAGTAGAGACATGTGCCTGCACTTTAGAATATGATGTCGTATCATTTATCCTCCCAACACATTTTCCCCAGTCTTTGACCAAGAATTGGAGGAGGAGCAACTAGTTCAGTTTTTCTCCACTGCCAAGTCTTGCGACGAGCATCTATGGCCACAGATTGTTTGCTTGTATTGGATGCACTATGACATTTCTCACCAGTTTCTACTAAGCATCGGTCATTTTGAAGATGGCTCTGGCAGCTGGTTAGCCGTCCTGCAAAGTTATTTATTATACAAAAGAATCCAGGTAATCATGGTAATGAAGGAATTTAAACACCACATCTGGTCTGCTTCTCCGGACAACTACATTAATTCCAACAAAAAGTCTATGACATGAATATAAGAAATATAAAAGGTTTTCATTTTCAACACCTTTTAGTTGTCTGTGTTATACTTTAAATCAATGCATGATTTATAAAAATGAGTAATTGCAAAGGACTGAGTCAAAATGCTCTTGGCAGATATTATCAAAAACATTGTTGATCCATTTAAGAATCTCTTCCAAGTGGGCAATGTCAAATATTCTGCAGCCAAGAAATGAATTAATTCCGTACTAATATAAAGAAGTGCTTCATCTCTAACCGTGTCAAGCCTGACAACACAGGTATTATGCCATCCCTTCAGCAGTCCCTGCATAGAGCCTCAAGATACAGTGCCAAATTCTGCACACATTCCTCACAAACGTGTCTCTTGGAAACATTTGCCAACAATAAACAGAAAACTCTGAATGGTTTTGAAGTAACCATCCTAGGAATGTTTCCATGTAGCCTGTGCATTAATGTACACGGTCTTTGCACAAAGAATATAACAAAAAGCACTTACATTGGTGGGTCCAATAGTTCGGGAGTCATGTGTACCTAATGTCCCTGCCTATCACAGGGGAGAGACCAACAGGCTGGTAGTTTGCAGAACTGCACCTTCCCAAAACATCTTTCCAGACTGAAACATTCACCTTTGTACTGCTGGATTGGTTTTGATATGACAACAAAGAAGTGTCTTTGTGTCCTGCATGCCCTACATCCCTGGAGTGTCGTGGTGATCCATAAGGCAGGAAGGCCTGTCCCATCCCTAACCCTGCAAACTGTCCCTGATGTTCAGCAATAATTTACAGGTTTTCTGGGAATAGTCTTACAAATGGCAACAGAACAACTCCATTTATACAATATCAGGCATCCTCACTGATCACCTCATGAAGGCTATCACCATTGCTCACACACAGTGTGCTGCCCACAGAAGGAGGAGTCATTAGTATCAGCACAACATCTTACTCAGAAGTTGGATGGTAGGTTGCCGACCAAGACTAACAGGTTGTCTTCCTCTCCCAAGCTGCTGAATGAGACACAGGGTGACCCAGCCTGCTTAGTATTTAAATGCTGTTCACATTCCTTATTAGCCTCATAACGTGACTTTCTAAACAACAGCAATGAAATGTGCTTCAGGAGATTATTTTTTCCACATGTGACTCTATAAACTGTATTGACTGAAGAAGTGTATCAAAGAAGCATGGAAGACAGAGAAGTCACGCAACTTCTGAAGATCAAACTGTGGACTGGCTGACACTTAATGGCATAAACTCAGGGATTAGTCCTCTGAGAGCCACCCAGATTTACAGTGGTGGGATCTGTTAGTTTATGTGACAAAGGGCTCACCACCATAAAGACAAAGGCTTGGAGATGTGCAGAAAACAGTATCAGGAAGAAGAAGACAATTAGCACCCAGACCTGGCTACTCCAGAGGATCTCAGCAGAGGACAGACCAGCCACAGTCTGGACGTCAAAGGCATCTGTGGGAAGTGCTCGACAGCCTTGCAGACTGCAGGGGTATAGGATTTGTTATGGGCTGAGCATTTTGGGAATGGTGTAAAACTTACTGTGGGATGATTTAAAGAGGTTAGTGTGAGACTTAGAGCATATTGAGGACAAAGACCAAAGGCAAGGATGGGAGGGTAAAGGTGGCCTTGCAAAGGAAAAATCCAGGGGTAAGTAGCTAAAAAGAGTCAGTTGCATGTATGAACACAGGCTTCTGGTCAGTATGCTTATTTGGTCATGCCTGACCACCACCATTTTCTAATTAAACTGCATTTCTGCTTTACTGGGCGAGGGAGTCTCTGCTCTGTGCAAGTTTATGGGGGTGCACATACAGCAGCTGGTAGCAGGCTGTGGGTTGGAGGGCTTGTGTGTCTGGGGTGCCAGCAACTGGGGACACCAGTGTATGTATGTGTGCAGGGGCTGGGTTGGGGGGGTGGGGGGGTGGTGGGGAAGTTCTTTAGGAACATCAGTCCTGTGTGAGTACATGTTTGTGTAATTCAGCAGAAAATTTCAAGCTGGACCTGCTGACAAATAGGATAAGGGATCTGGGACCCAACTATCAGGGAGACTATAGGTCAGGGGGTGGATACTAGAGAGAGACCAGGGGTCTGAGAGTTGGATGCCGGAGTGACCACAGGCCTTCACAAGGTCTCAGAGAGACCAATGTGCCTATGCACCTGTGTGCGTGTAGCAGAGGGTCTGACTGCTAGCAACTGGTCTAGAGCTGCAGGTCAACAACTGCAAGCACATGCACATCCTGGTCTCCAAATTGACAGCCAAGAAGAAATAAACAGCAGAGAGACAGAGGCTGGGTATACCATGGGACAGTGCAATGTGTGACCTGAGAAGAACTCACATCCACCAATTCCCAACCATCACACTAGGGCACCTCAGCCAGCTCAGCCTGGCATAGGAGCCTGCGGCTGGTGGATTGGCAGGCCTCTGTGCATGAGGTTGTCAAGGCCCCAGGTCACAAGGAGCATGTTGTCAGCTCATAACAGTCTTGTTCGCCCAAGACTGGAGACAAGGAAGAACCTGAAGCACAGGTCGCCACACAAGGACAGCCCTGATGGGGGAAGACACACATAGGTACCCAATGTGAGACAGGGAGCCTGCTTTGGCAGGGGGGTTGGACCCAATGATCTCTCAAGGTCCCTTCCAACCCCTGCGATTCTGTGATTCTGTGATTCTGTGATTCTGTGAAAGTGCTTTGCAATAGTGCATACTACCTAGAGGCACCCCATGCCCACAGTGTACCCATGAGACAGTGAGCTGGTGTAGGCTGGGACAGAATTAATTTTCTTCATAGTAGCAGGTACAGGGCTGTGGTTTGGGTCTGTGCTGCAAACAGAGCTGGTAACACAGGGATGTTTTAGCTGTTGCTAAGCAGCTCTCAAACAGAGCCAAGGCCTTTCCTGCCAGCACACCCCACCAACGACCAGGCTGGGGGTTGGGAGGGGACACAGCCAGGGTAGCTGACCCCAACTAACCAAAGGGATATCCCATACCATGTAAGATCATGCTCTATATATATCTGCGGTAGCTAGCTGGGAGGCAGGATCGCTGCTCAGAAACAGACTAGGCATCAGCATTGGGTTTTTTCTCCACAGATAAAGAGCAATTGCATTTGTGCATCACTTGCTTGGGTTTTATTATATTATTAGTATTATTATTGCTGCTGTTGTTATTATCTTCCTTTGTTATCCTATTAAACAGTCTTTACCTCAACACAGAGAGGTTTTTTTCATTCTCCCCAACCCACCTGGGGAGGAGGGGTGAGCAAGCGGCTGCAGGGTGCTTGGTTACTGGCTGGGGTTAAACCACAACAGTCCTAAACCACCGCAATCACAACCTGCCCTGTCAAACAGTGTTATGAAAAGTCTGGAAGTATCATGACAGGCTTTCCAAGTGGACCGTGCTGTGTCCCAAGAGTGTGATGTGCAGCAGTGGCTTGGGTCCTGCCTCCTGGGACAGTGCACAGCTATGGAGCTAGCTAGAGCTGTCCTTCCCTCTCCAGCTGCAAATGGCACAATTGTCTCCCAATTCAGGGGAACAAGCACAGTCAGCACTCAACCCACTGGTTCTTGCTGCAAAACCAGACCCCAGGGAGATGGGCCCTTTTGCTGTCCCCCGTGGAATTATGCCTAAGCCATGTATTTGCATTCACTTGCAGCCCAGGCACTGGTGCTGAATTCTTGATAATACAGACTTTCATAAGTTCCAGCGAAGATGCAAACAGATGGCATAAAGCTTCAAGCACAGCTGATGTGAAGAGCTGTCAGAAGGAACTGGGAAGTGCTTTCCCTTTACAGTGCACGAGGACAGGGTGGCTCTGGGCTATGTCACACACCATTGCCAAAGGCATCGTGGCTTACTACCAATGCAGGCTGCAGCACAGTGTTCCCAGGGAGCTTCATTAGAAGCCAAGCGAGGGGTATCTTTTAATAAGGGAAAGGAGGGGAGGGAAGAATCACTTTCTTCAGCAATTGGCCTCACTCCAAAACTGCAATCTGATTGCAGGACTGTGTTTCTAACTCAAGTGTAGAGGAGGATTATAACTGCCCTGAATTTTGTATTAAATGGAACACATCAGAAAATCCTGCACACATCTGAGAAACTGCAAGTGTAGGCATTAAAAAAACATGCCACTTTAAACTTTACAAAGGTAACAAAGGATGTTTGGCTTTGAACTCCCAATTACGAGTGTTCAGGGGACAACAGAGCTGTGCAAGAAAGCTGTGATTTGTAATTGGTTTGATTTATTAGGTTCCTTTTCTGCTCTCTGAGTATCTACAAACATGCTGCAACCATTATATCCATTTGTTTCACAGAATCACAGGATGGTTTGGGTTGGAAGGGACCTCAAAGACCATCTAGTACCATCCCCTGCCATAGGCAGGGACACCCTCCCCTCGACCAAGCTGCCCAAAGCCCCATCCAACCCGGCCTCGAGTACTGCCAGGGAGGGGGCAGCCACGGCTTCTCTGGGCAACCTGTGCCAGGGCCTCACTGTTCTCACAAGGAAGAATTTCTTCCTAACATCCAATCTAAATTTGCCATCCTTCAGTTTACAGTCATTACTCCTTGTCCTGTCACACCCTGTTCTTGGGCTGCAGGGAGACAGCCTGCTTCACCACAGTCTTCTCCACAGGCTACAGGGGCATCTCTCTCTCTGGCACCTGGAGCACCTCATTTTCTCCCTCCTCCCCCCTTCGCTGACTTTGGTGCCTGCACAGTTTCTTACACCTTCTCACTCCCTTCTCTGGGGGCAAAAAGCGGCTGCTTGAGGGGTTTTTTTTTCTAAATGTGATTCCCAGAAGTGCTGTGACCGTCACTGATGGGCTTGGCCTTGAGCTGGAGTTTGCACTGCTGGAGTTTGCTCTGTGGGGCCTGCAGAGAGCTTCTGCCTGCTTCTTGCAGAAGCCACCCCTGCAGCCCCCCTTCTCCACCCAGCCATGCAAAACTATGACATACTAGAAGGCTGCAATAAGGTCTCTCTGAGGCCTTCTTTTCTGCAGGGTGAAGAAGTGCAACTCTCAGCCCGTCTTCACAGGAGAGGTGCTCCAGACCTCCCATCATCTCTGTGGTCCTCCTCTGGACTCGATCCAACAGCTCCTCTCTCATACTGGGGACCCCAGAGCTGGATGCAGTAGTCCAGGTGGGGTCTCACAAGAGCAGAGGGGCAGAATCCCCTCCCTTGTCAGGGCTGCTCTCAACCCATTTTCCACACAGCCTCTAGTTGTGCTTGGGATTGCACTGACCAATGTGCAGGACCTTGCAGGTGTTGAGCTTCATGCAATTTGTATGGGCCCATCTCTCAAGACTTTCAAGGTCCCTTTGGATGGCGTCTCTTCCCTTTAGTATGTCAACTGCACCACACAGCATGGTGTCATCAGCAAACATGCTCAGGGTGCACTCAATCCCACTGTCCATGTTGCTGACAAAGATGTTAAGCAGTGCTGGTCCTGACATAGACCCCTGAGGAACACCACTTGTCACTGATCTCCATCTGGGCATTGAGCCATTGACCTTAACTGGTTGAGTGAGGCCATCCAACTTATTATTTATCCATGGAGTCATCCATTTAGAAACAAGGATGTTATGTGGGACAGTGTCAAATGTTTTGAAGTCCAGGCAGATGGTATCAGTTGCTCTTCTCTTATCCAGCAACACTGCATTCTCGTCATCAAAGGCCACCAAATTTGTCAGGCATGATTTGCCCTTATGTTGGCTGTCACCAATCACCTCCTTATTTTCTATGATCCTGAGCTTAGTTTCCAGGAGGATCTGCTCCACGACCTTGCCAGGCACAGAGGTGAGACTGACCAGCCTGTAGTTTCCCGGGTCTTCCTTTTTTCCCTTCTTAAGAATGTGGGTTATGTTTCCCATTTTCCAGTCAGTGGGAACCTCACCAGACTGCCATGACTTCTCAGATATGATGGAGAGTGGCTTAGCAACTTTATCTGTCAGTTTCCTCAGGACCCAAGGATGCATCTGATCAGGTCCCATGGACTTGTGCACCTTTGGATTTCTTAGTTGGTCTCAAACCTGATCTTCTACAGTAGGTGGATTTTCATTCTCCCAGTCACTTCCATTGCCTTCTGTGATCTGGGTGATGTGGCTGATGGAGACTGAGGCAAAAAAGTCATTGGGTACCTCAGTCTCCTGCATATGCTGAGTAATCAGGTCTCCCATTTCCTAATGGAGAAGGCCCAAATTTTCCCTAGTCTAACATACCTATAGAAGCTTTTCTTGTTGCCCTTGATGTCCCCAGCAAGATGCAATTCTATTGGGGCATTAGCTTTCCTAATCTGATCCCTGACTGGTCAGTTTCTCTGTATCCCTCCCAGGTTGCCTGCCCTTGCTTCCATCCTCTGTAGGCTTCCTTTTTGTGTCTGAGTTTGTTCAGAAGCTCCTTATTCATCCTGCACTCGATTAGCATTATTCAGAATTTTTTACAAGGTGTATTGATCGCAAATAATCACAATCTGAATAGTGTTGCTTAGCTGTAATTTGTTAGGGGAAAAGAAATGGTTTAACAAGCCAGCAAAGCACAGAATTACTTGTAGGTAGAAGCTGATTTCTATGTTTATTTATCTGTGTTGCTTCAGAATTGACTCTCACCCAATATTTATGCCAGGATAACTATTGTTCGTATAGGCACGGCATGCAAACATTAAAGTTTGCAAGGATGTTCACTCAAACTGATTTAATTTTAAAAGTCAGCCACTGCATACTTCTAATTACGTACTAAGAACTGGCAGTATAAGCTACAGAAAAAAATCCAAGGATAAGTCAGACATGCCTTAAAAATTCAATTCCTTGTTCAAGCCCCAGCGGAAAATATCAGAGCTGGCCCTGAAGACCAAAGAGCAGAAAAAAGAAAACCAGAAAACAGTTCTTCTTTTTCCAGCTTCCCATGTTGTACCCAATGAATCTTCCCTGCTTCACTCTGGCTTTGTGCAGACCACTACTATGTTAGCAATGCCACTTTCTTTGCCCAGAAAATGTGAATATTCCCTCTGAAGAGTACTTGAAGCATAGCAGGGGGAAATACTGTGGTGGGGAGAGGTTTTGCTGAAACTAGCCATAATGGATTCCTTTTCATTCCTGTATTAAGGGACTTGCTTCAGAGCAGAAGAATAGCCAGGTTCTCTCAGAGATAATATCCTCCTTCTCTTTCACTCTATATCAAGTGGATACTGAAAGGGGAAATATTTTTTCCACGGGCTCTGTCCTGGGGTACCTGCCTCTGGTCCTCAGGGGCTCTGTGTCATATAGGGCCAGGACAGGTGGGGGATATGTGGTCTAATTAAAGCAGGAGGAAAGAGACATAGAACCCCTGGATTATAGTCTTTGCTCTGAGATAGAGGTAAATAGTCATTTACATTCAAATACGAACTTCCCTTTTGAATTATTTTTTTCCATTCCCTACCAATCCCAGCTTATCTCCCCCAAACGGTCTTCACTTTTAAAATCAATTTATAACCGATCAGACAGCTAAAATAGCTTCTTACAGTAGGTGTCTCTAGTCAATGACTGATTTGCATTAAGAAAGATATGACAGCCAAGTGTGAAGAGAAAAGAATGATAGTTTAATTTTAGAAAAATTCCACATTCATCTGAGAAATGATTACTAAGCACTGTGTATGTTCATACATAAATTATTTCTAAAAATGTGAAAAGATATTAAAATGCTAAATATTTTCCTGCAGCAGGAGCAGGAAAGCACCAGATCAGGTGCTGTGGCCTTTCATGGAAAGGGATGGAGTGAGCTCACAGCCAGAGAGGCTCCCCACCGTCCCATGCCACTGACCGTGACACCGAGCAAGGATGAGAGCAGACAGCTCAGGGGAAAAGGGTAGAGGGACACAGGATGAGAGGGAGGAGCAAAGGGAGGCTGAGGCAGCCGCTGTGTGGCGAAAGCACCTTCCAGCCTTTCTGGGGACAGGTGAGAAGCCTCTTCCTCTGCTCTGCATGTGTGAGCGCTGGGACACCCATTCTGCCTTAGTCAGGCCGGGGGGCAGTGACGCGCCCACACGTAACTACGGGAAAAAATAGCGAGGTTCCCCAGCAATCGGTCTGGGGAGCCCCGGGCAGCTTGCTCCCGCTGTAACCTCTGCAGAGCCAAAAGCAGCCTCCAAGGAGTGTGACGCAGCCGTCAGGGGGATGTGCCAGGGAGGCAGGTGCCAGCTCCTGAAATAAGTCCTACAGCTTGTCAACAGAACTCTGTCATCTCCATCCAGAAAAAGACTAATAGTGGGCTGATGCCTGGCACTGACAAATCGGGATTTGGATTTGTTGCTGACTTTTGTTTCGATCTTTTAAGGATATCTTTATTTTACCAGGACAAGCTCTTGTCTTTGTCCTCCCGTGAAACAAGCTGGCAAAAAACAGGCTGAGGTCCCACACAGAAGAAACCTAGACCCTGCTAGGGGCCTATGCAGAAGTGTAGGACATGGTCAGAGATAGCAGGGACCTCATTGCTACATGAATTGTAGACTGAGAGCCATCAGGGGAAGGAAGGGAAAGAGTCAAGAGGCAAGAAAGATGTGTGAGGAGCGAGAAAGAGGATGAGAAGGTCACTGCAAGACCATTAGAGCATATATTGTGTTTTTTGCTAGATGTTCATCATTTTTCAGTGTCAAGAAGAGGATGTGTATGTGGTGTTTGTCCCATGCTAACATGCCTTGGGAGAAGACATCAGTCACTGGCTGTGCTACGTTTTTATTAGCTAAGTTTCACAGAAGCATCCCTCAAAGTAGGGAATAACTCCATGCATCACAGCTCAAGTTTGACAGGAACATTAAAGGCAATATATATTTTGATATATCAATCCAAATTTGTAGGCAGAAGAGGTCAGACTTGAAGTAAAATATTATTAAGATTATTTTTTATTAAAAAGTTAAGTTTGTGGCCCTTTAATGAAGATCTTACTATCTTACATAAAGATCTGTTTCAAACAATCTAAACTTGTGTTATCTGACATTTTAATTAGCCTTATTTCATTGCCTTGGAAACATCCTGTCTTCTTGCATTATAAGTCATGGAGCATTTGACACTCTATTGCACAAGACCGTTTTAGAAAGACAGCAAACTTTTATTAGTGTTGACTTCATCGCTATACGCTAGAACTCCATTATTTGACATATTCACTCTGCACATCACTTAAATTCCCTGAAATATAACAGGAAACTCTTTCCTAGCTTCATTCAGAAGAAGAAAATCATTGCATAAGCAAATTAGGTCACATGGAGGGGCAAATCTTTTTAGGGATCTTTGTTCTTAGAAGATGACGTCGAACAGGAACTTCTCTTTCCAGAATAGCATATCCACAAGTACCACAGAATGACTCCAAGTTCCCTCACACAATCTTCTCAATGGACTGAAAGGCAATGGGAATCTTCTCAGCAGACCTCAGAGTGACTTTGAAGTCAGGAGGTAACTCCAGCTCCATAAACACTTACCAATCTTCACCCTTAACTTACCCTTAACTTAAGTCCCCTCAGTGATAGTTTGGGAGAAGCAGAACACTTCCAAAAATGTTCCATATTTTTATTTTTGTCTTCAAGGTTGAGATCTTCAGCATCTACCCATTGTCTCAGCAGAGGTATCAACCCTCCTGGCATGCTGTTGAAGTGTTATCAAAACATCAGTCATTACTATGTATTAGCCTGGACCAAGCTCAACTCATTCAGAGCAACGTGCTTCCATCATCTCGTACAATGCAAACACGCTACTTGTTCCTTTGCAAATATAGCACTGTCAGTGTAAGGGATGTCTTTGTCTCTTGAAATTAATTTACCTAGCTTATAAAAAAATCACACCATTGTAGTATGACACTGAACCATTTCGGTTCCTTCAAAAGTGCTTTGAAACTATGCAGAACTCAAACATTTTCCTCCCAGGACAATAAAGTTGATTTATTCTGTATCATTTCCTTCTAGAGTTTTTTTAGCAGACTTTTCCTGAACCAGGCAAATATCAATTTTAAGCAATACAATTTAGACAGCAATTTCACACTCATACAGAGTGGTCAAACAGAATGTTTCAGTGCTAAAAGAATATGGTGGCTTACACCAAAAGCTGTATCTCTAATTTTGTACTTATGCGTTCTGAGAAGTAATTTTTTTTAAACTGGTTTGAAATTAATTTTTTTCACCACCAGGGCAAAAGATTCCTCAAATGAATCTGAGTCAGTTGCCTGAAATTGGGAGTTGAAAAGCACCACCCCCCACCAAGCAATGGCTCCAATTTTCCATCTTTCAAGGCAGAGCCAGATTCCAGGAGTGCAGCCCCAAGATTCATACTAATTTATTCAAGCTGTTTTCTTTGACATCTTAGTTACAATGTACGGGTTTCCACCCAGGACTTCTGTATGACAGAAGACCCTCACTACCTCCACTTCTGTTGACAAACCATTACTGAAACTATATTCTAGTGGTTTTGAAAACAGTTCGTCTGGCTGAAACCTAACAGGAACCACGTGCCAGAAAATACATCAAAGATTTTCTTTCTCTGGACAAAGCTAACAAATAGAACACTTCTCTTCCCCAGGTAAAAGCTTCTTCATCCACTGGATGGAAAGGAAATTTAATGACAACTTTTCAGATAGTTTGCTCTTTCTCAGGGCTGCACCAGGACTAGTTTGCTCTGGACCCCTGGCCCCATCTTCTGCAGCAAGGTGATGGTGTGGATTTGGTGGGCTATGCCTGCATGGGGAAACAAATGCTCTTGTCATGAGCATCTGTGGGATTGATTCTCCCCACCAGGAATCCCAGAGAAGGGCACTGAGGCAGGAGAACTGAGTTACTTGTCTCCATGTAGGTGCTCTGGTATATTATTTTACTGTGCAGTCTTGCTTGGCTGGTCAGAAGGGCCCGTGTAAAAAAATACAGAATCTGCCTTACAGGTCTGGGCAATTAATTTTTTGTTCCTCGTCGGAGCACCCAGGTGCAAACCACGATCAGCTCAGGTCTAAACCCCAACAAAGGGTCACAAAAGATTTCCACTGGTCATCCACACTTCAGAGAAGAGGAGAAAATCCTATTGAGATCTGGACAGCCATGCTTTGCCTCCCTGGGCAGACCTGGACTCCTTAGCTAGTGATGGAGGTGGGATCCAACAGCATCTTCCCCACCCCTCACAGTCGCTGCCAGAACTGCCTGCAGACTCAGGGAGCACATCTCTTCCACCCTTAAAGGGTAGCCTGCAAGGACATAGAAATATGACACACTCCTAGCTGTACTTCATGTGTTCATATCTGGGAACAAATAAACCAGACCCTGTCACTTTGCACTACCAGGCCCCCAAACACAGAGTGTTCTCTGCTCAGCGGGCACTCCACTGCTTTGGAAGCCACCTCCTCTCTTTCCTGGGGCTGGACTGCAGACAGTGTATGGGCTGCAAATCTGGTCCTGACCACTGCCTGCGGTCATCCCCTCAAACGTCTGCTGGGCACAGTCAAACACACTTTTGTTCCCTAGATACAGCTGAGCAAAGCTATGCACTTTTCCTGTGCAAGGTGACATTCTGCTGTTAATATGTGACTCTGGGAGCCCAAAGCCTGCAGGAGCCCCAGTGAGAGCATGAATAGCACCCGGCTGCATGGCAGCTGGGAAGGGAGTTGCGGTGTTCTCTCATTTACCCAGCTAAAATCCAAATATTTACTCCCAAATTGAGCTGAGCTGCAGCTACTCCGTACCAGATGGTTATGCCATTGAGCAAAGAAAGGAGGGAAATGGATTTCTTCCTGTTTTCCTTACTGGTCAAAAGATTAAAAGCAATATAGTGGTGTTGGTCCCTAGGTATTGTCTGATTAATATCCTGTTCGACAGTTGGCAAATTGCCAAATTCACTTCTCTTTAAATGAGGAGGAGTCTGTTCCATGAGCTCAAATGGACTTTATTAGCATAACACTAATAATTCAGCACTTAAAACCTACAGAAAAGATTATAAGTAAATACAGGCATGTATTGCCTACCAAGGTTCCTCTTTGCTTTCCTTCTGGGTAGACAAAGAACTACAACGCACCAGGTATTTCAACACCACAGTCAGGTTACAAGGGTCTAATATTTATAGGAAAGGTGTTATGAGGCAAAAAGGCTAGAAGCCCTGAGAAGTTCCTTTCTCCCAGAAGCATCTAGAAACTTGTCCCAACAGGTTTTCAATGGTGTTGATCAGGTGAGATGTCACACTGAGAAGTCATCTTCCCTGTCTACAGGTTTCTTGTCTAGCTAACAGGCTGGGCCTTTCCTAGCTGCATGCTGTCTGCTAGTCCATACATCAGCTCCTTCTCTTTCTTGATTTTTCTGTCACAATTCCACATTGAAAGCCATTCTGAATTCTCCAGAATTCAATTTCCTTTGGTCTTCTTCATAGTAGAGGTTTATGGCCAAGTTCAGTTTGGAAACCACTGGTACAAGGCTGGAGTCGGCAGCTCACAAGGTGCCTGAGATCACTTCATTCATTCAGTGCTATTCCTACGCTTAGGAGTGCATATCTTCTGCCTACTGTCTGCATCAGGCCTTCACATCAGCAGGGATTTCAGAGGAGGTAACTCCTCTCTGTCACCTCAAGCAGCAATTGCTTCCCAAATAGTGCTCCATGAGGGACTGGCATGCCATAGAAACAGATAAATGTTCTGAGGATACTCACTAAAAATACTGTGTCTTAATTCCCCAATTAAGTCTCAGGAGGAGAATAACGAGTGACCTGTTAGCAATTCCATAGGTTCACCGATATCCCAAATCAGGGAGCTGCTGCCCTCAGGTAGCAGTTAATTGGCCCCAGTTACCATAGTGCCTCACAGTCCTTAATGTATATACCCTCACCGCTGCTTAGTAAAGCAAAAAAGGACTGATTTCAGTCCGACAGACTGGGAGCTGCATTTCTGAGAGAGCGGGGAAGGGCCTTTACAGCACCACACTCCACGTGTAAAGCAGTCAGGCAAAACCCGGGGCCTGACAAGTATTTTCTACCCAGGGGAGAAGCTGGCCGCAGAAATTACATTTTCTTGGGTCAAACACACTTATTTACAAGGACTGCAAAAGTGCAGCTTCCCTGTCAAAATCAACCAACCAGCAGCTTCTTTGCCTAGCCCCTCTCAGGCAGCTCTGCAACAAAAAAAGGCTGTCGCAAGGTCTTTCCTTGAGTGAAGATCCAGCGATTGCTCTGTCTCCTCGGTTTTGTGTTACTTCCTGCCCGTGTCTCTGCAGAAGCCCTGATTCTTCTCCCACACAGGCAGGCACGCAGAGCTCGTTACCTCTCCCTCCAGGGCTTGCTCCTTTATTCTCCCTGGCCAGCGTAATTCAGCTTTCGCAGGAGCTTAAGAACTTGCTCCTATGGTTTTGGGGACTTGGTACAACCAAGTCTGTTGCTTGCAATGCTTATCTTGAACAAAACGCGGCTTTAAGCCCACTCACCCCCTGCAAACGTACCAGGCTGTAGCAGCACTGAGATACCTCAAGGCTTTTTTTTTCAAAGTGCTCTGTCAGCATTGATTTCAATAGGAGCTGGATGCTTAATCTGCTTATGCACTTCTGAAAATCCTATTAAGTGCCTCTTTACTTCTCTAGGTGCCTAAATATACTTTTCTTAATTTGGCTCTAAGTGATTTGCATCCGTCATCAAGATTTTTGAGAGCGCGGCTGGAGGGGAGGCGCCTCCCTGTCACAGCCCTTCCATGCAGTCTGTCACTTGTTCAGATACCTAAACCGGGAGCAGAGCTCTCGCGAAGATGCTGTGACAGTGTGAAATACGCCTATTAAACTGCGAACACTCTTCCTGCTCTTGCCTCCCTGCCTCATTACACCTCCCATCCAGCACTGAGCACACACGCCCTCTCCCCCAAGGAGCGCTCACCATGGGGTTATCACAAGGCAGATGGCTTCATCCTCCTTCCCACCACCACCCCACCAGACCGATACAACTTTCTGCAGCTGTCCTCATCTGCAGAGGGAACCATAGCTAGATCAGGGAGATTTATTTTGGGAGGGTGCTAGAATGGTTTGGGTGCTGGAGGGCAGCAGCCAGGACAGCGGCACTACCTCACCTTGGCCCCCAGGCTAACAAATACAGCACTTAGAGAGAAGTGTGATCAAACTGGGCAGCATAGATAAACATTTACTTCTAAGGACGTCCTGGAGAATTAAATGCCTGTGGCTCAGAAATGTCTTTGCTCAGCTTTTTTTATCTTCCTGGCTTGTGTTACTAAAAGGCAGTCACAGGCAAGAAAAACTGTGAGGGACATACATCTTAGAGGCTCGAAACAGCTGAAGCTTGGCTCTGGGGTTTGTGTCAATGGGAGAGTCAAAAGCACACCTCAATTTGGGGAAAGGGCACTAAAAAAGGCACTGGACTTGGCACTGGATGCAGTAACTGCTTCCTGCAGCCAACAGACATAGAAGTGAGGCCAAGAAGAAACCAAAATGCACAGGACCAGGCTGGTACCAACCTATGGACGACCTCCTGGGAAAGATTGGCCCCACTGTGGTCCTCAGCAGCTTTGCTCCAGCCCAACTGCAAATCTTGCTCAGAAGGGAGAAGAAATGAGCACCTTTGGGAATGAACATTTAAAGAGTCCTCAGAGCACCTTTAGCTGTTCTTAAAATGAAAAGAAACTTTGAAAGGGGGATTGAAGTTAGGACAGTCTGGTTTTGATATGGAAGAAAAGCTATTTAAAAAGAGCAATGAGAAATGGGAACTTATTCAGAGATCTAAACATACTTTAAGAGAAATCCAGAAATGTGCAAATGTGAAAATGCTCTGAATCTGATCAGCCATTTCTCCTCTAATAGACACCATGCTGCAACCCAGAAAGCCTTGATAACCCAGAGCTTAAAAGTCTATTTGGCATTTGCCACTGATTTCTTGCTATATTAATCCTGTTTGCTAATAATCACAGTGCAGCAGCTCAAGTGCACCTGTACTCGCAGCAGCCCCATGAAGGACCCAGCAGCGCAGGGTCCAGCCTGAGAGCTTTGGTCAGCAACTTCTCTGCTCCCAGGTATTTTGCAAAGTGTCATCATGAGCAAGTTGTGCAACACACCTTCAGTCCCCTGTCCACAATACCACAGTAATAACAGTAGCCCTACACAATCCTTATGGATTAACCAGTTACCATTTCTATGGAGATATATNAAAAATATATATATATATACACACACACACACACAGAGCTGAGAAATCATCTTTATGGAAGGGTGTGTATAAACTACTGTACAAAATACCTAGCAAGTTACAATTTGCTGATACACAATGAACAGGGAGACAGCCCAAGTCCAGGGCAAAAAAAATTAAAAAACAAAAAAGCTTTTGCTGATCGTCCCATTGTATCCATTTTGATGATACGAGCTTCCCATTGGGAAGCGATGAGAATCTTGGATCTGCCAAGCTTGCAAGGAAGATCCCCGAGCTGGATTTCCTCAGGGAGCAAATGCTAACTAACAAACAGAGAGTTGGGTGGGCTCTCTAGCTTTGGAGAGCTGCAGGGCTTCCCACAATACCACTCTGGAGACAACAGTTTGCATGAGGCCTAGAGCCAAGGGCCAGAACATAACCTAATTAGGCTGGAAAGGGTGATTAGCTGTTTATTTTGAAGACGTTCAAACCATGCACTCACATTATACACTGCCCTGGGAGAAAAAGGATGCTGTTTATTCTCCCAGATCTAAGGGATCAGCAGAGTTTATTTTCCCCTACAAATGAAGGCCTGTTTTACTTACAGTCTTTCAGCTGGGATCGGATCTGTTTATTTTCACTCATCTGCAGGAAATGGGAATATTTCAGTCTATTATTCTGAGTCCAGGGAAGCGGTTTGTATTGCTTAACCATGGACAAAGGCAAATTAGTCCCAGCCTTCACAGGCTACCTCAAAATATTTAATAGTAGTACTGTCACTGGCAAAAGGATTTACAAAAACCCACAGTGTAAATTCTGCTTCTTGAGCCTTTTCCAGAAGTCAGGAGAAACTTTGTTAAACCCTCCAGATGACCGGCACTCTGTTGTGGGAGACAGACTTGATCAAATTCTCCCTCTTCTTGGTGGGCACCTCCGTATATTGACACTGAGGGTTTTAATGCAACATTTGCAAGCTCACTGCTGCTTTGCTGTACTGGATGAGCTGCTGATCAGTGAGGGTATCTGGAAGCACGGCATTGAAAAAGGACATTGATGGTGGGAAAGAAGAGAGGTGAGATCAGCCTTCTGCTCAGACCAGTGGCAACAGGACAAAGATGTCTTCATGCATAGTGCACTCTGCCAAAAGCTACAGTGGGATCCCACTTGTGTTTCCAAATATTTGTTTGGGTTGGCTTCATGTTTAATTATAAAATGATTCTCTTTCGCAAGAGTTTGTAACAGGATTTGTTTGCACACTTTGATCTTTTATTTTTAATCATCCCTCATGTTCATGAAGCCTTTGGTAAGATTCTCCGCTGATAAAAGTGCTCAAATGATAGCAAATGGACTATGAGGTGACAATATATCTTAGAGAAGGTTTTCATTGCTTTGAAGTTAAGCATTTTCGTGGGCAATTAAATTATTTTTTATTGTATCTTACTTCTTTTAAACTTAAATCGAGACTATATCCCAACTCCTGGAACTTGAAACTGGTGCAGAACGCAGACAACTGCAAGCACTGTGAATGTAAATTGTATTTGTTGACTACATTCAGCAGAAAAAAGACCAACAATCAAGAATGCACCGACCATCAAATACTGTGATGAAGACAGAAATTACCAGCAACCAATTATAAAGATACGGAGCAGCAGAAGGTACAGCGTGTGACGTACATTATGGGGCTGCCAGAATAGGCTACTTAGGGATGTACAATAATAATTTAGATTGTTGATCATAATAATCTCATGCTGGTCATAACTGTCTGCCTGTTATTTTATGCTTCCCCAGCCTGCTTGCTGAATCTGTTTGCTGGGGGTTTTTTGCACTTGTTTATAGTTTGCAAATTGTTTGAGGTGAAGTGAATTTTGCTGTTTGTTTGCACAGTACCAGCTCTCAAGAAGGAGAAGGGAACCTACATGAAAAATAATTTAAAAAATCCCTAATGGACGCAGTAAAAATTCTTCTCTAGGAAAAACAAGCTCAGCTGAACTCTAGCTAAATTAACTGATATCCCTCATGATCCACCAATTTTCATGATGGATTATGGGAAGCTTTATGAATTTCAAAAATAGCACTGTGTTCCTCCCTCCTCCTCCTCCTCTTCTCAGGGTCCTGCCGGCTATCAGAAGATTGATCTGCCACAAGCAGAACTTCCCCACTACAATGAACATAATCCTCCAGTTCACTGGTTTAAGTGAGTCTTGAAGGATTACTTTCCAGAGTAATGAGGGGTTAGATGCTTCCCAAGATAGCTAGACAGCCTTCATGTGTTTTAAAGATGGGCCACTACATGAGAACTTGCAAAGTGCTGGAGCCTTGTCACTTAGGAATTCTCCCCTTTCCTCACAAAAAGGCAAGGTGCTCTGAGACATCCACCTTCCTGGGAGCAGGTTTCTCATGCATATCCCAGAGAAGAAAGTGCTTGAGATATAGATGCTTCTCTTGTTTATTTGTATTCTCCAAATACCTTCAATTTGCCTCTATTAAAAAAAAAATATATATATCTTTTCTGTTCTGTTTTCAAACACTCCCTGTGATTGCCAGGGCAACGAAGCATACCAAGGTTAAGATCACTTTATTCACAGGGTTTTCTTACAGTGGAGAAGTGACAGCCCACAAGCTGACACGCATGGCATAACTATGCATCCCAGTGGCCTGGCACATCCCTTGCTGTTCGAACAGTAACAACAGTCAGGCTTCAGAAGATTTACCAGAGTCCAAAAATCACATGCAGGTAAAGTCCTAATTTTATAGATCCTTGCTTTCATGGACTCCTTGGCCAGTCATCTGTGGCACACGTCCAGGTGAAGTGGCTCATGAGTCATGGAAGTGGGAGAGTGACAGCCCAAATGCTCAATAGCTGTGTTTTCCAAGACAGGAATGCCCCAGACCTGCCCCCTGCAATACAAATAGCAGTTACTGCTCCTAGAGAAGTTGAGGACAAGTAGTCATATAAAGGAACTGCCCCATCCCCATCTACAGTCCCCCAATAGAAAAGCTCCTGAAGAGAAAGGCTCATTCCCCTCTTCAGACAACAATCTCTTTCCCAGAAGAAAACAGGCATTGGTTAAATAAATCAACACCTTTCTTGTAGAGCATTGGCTGTTTCTGGTGTTTACCCCCTTTCATATGACTGAAGAGTCCTGCACAGATGGTATTTTAACCAAAAGCTTGATGTGAACCATTCTGGGATTTGCAGATTTCAGCATTTCAGATTTTTATATTCTTTGTAGGAAAAAAGTGGTTCATAGCTGATTAGCTGGTTACTTCTCCTGCAAGACCTGACCCATAGGGACAAGCATTCCTCATATCTACTTCTAACCTTGCGAAAAAATGGATGCATTTCTGTGGAATTTACTTGTAGGTTTTTTGAGACACTTTGAGAAAATCCATGGGAGTTTAACTGATTTCTCCCAATACACACAGGAATCTATGTTAAATTGGCTAACAAAGCTGCTTGGGTTGAAAAACAAATTAATCCACACAGTCATTTATAAAATGCCCACAAGAAACAGAAAAAAAAAATAAAAGCTTTTCTACAATTTACTTCTGTGAAGAGAGAATGAAACATTCTTTTCTCCAGAGATCTTCCAATCCTCACTCCCATCCTTTGAGTTTTATCTTCCCTCCCCAGATTCAGATTTTGAAGACCAAAACTAACTGGTTTTTACGAGAAGAGATGATAATGGCAAGAGGGGATACTGTCAATCAAGGACCAAGTCCCTGGCCACTTGAACATCCAGGACAAAATGCTCAGTGCAACCAGACAGGCTGCTGGAGAAAAGCACCCTGCATGAGGTTCCCCTGCAGTGCTGACGCTTCCAGCAGAGCAGGCTTCCAAAGGTCTGATAATCAATGGCGATTTAATCAATGCATCGATGGGGGTGGAGGGGTGTCTATGCTGTTGTTCATCTCAGGTGAAAATAGAAGCTTAAAAGCAAATATTTCTCTCCAGGGACTTGGACCTCTTGCTCATATGAAAGGATTCACATTTAGCAAAATAAAGCCCATCCTTTCTTGAGGATGCTGCATTTCCCGAGTTGCTCAGGAGGGAACACTCTTTCCTTTCTCTTGCACCGCAGCTGCCCAAGAGGAGGGTGAGTGCTCAAGGTTTGCTACGCAACAGCAGGCCCCCTGATGATGAGTGCTGGGGGGCAATGCTTGCCGGGATGAAAGGAGGATGTCCCTGTTCAACTTGAGAGGTCCTAGCAGAGTCCAACAGAGACACAGAGGCTTAAGAAATTCACCTCAGAGGAAATGTGAGTCTGCATTTTGTCTGCAAAAAAATACCCCAGCTGTACATCACGGATGTGCTCAACAATGGAATCTGACCAGCAAAGTTCATCCACATCTGCTACCTTTTAAGAAAGGGGCAAAAGTATATTTGATGCAACATTCAGCTATTTGCACTGTGGAAATCCAGCTCCCAAGGAGTTATTCACTCATTCTGTTTTATTAATTTTCACTGTCTCCCAAGATCTGTGCAGTTCGGCTCCATGGTAACTCAGGAACTTGCTTAGTCGCCTCACATATTGATGTATACAGGGAGAGCACAGTGCTAATACACTGTCTGAGCATCTCTCAAATATATTTAAAATACCTAAGATGTGTGGCAGAGTAGGATTTATAGAGGACACAGAATAGTGCTGCCTTGCCTTAAGGTAATAGCAATTGTTTTGTGGGAAGTACTACCAAGTCAGTCCTGGCTTCACAACAACTAAAATCATGATAAACTTTTGTCTACACTGTTAAGCAGTGTTCATTCTCCCTGTCCTCCAGAGATTAAAACAAACAAAAAAAAATACAAGTTGATTAAGAAGAGGAAGAAAAACCAAGGGAAAAAAGACTTGCTCTACAGTAATTAGCTATGTCTAGACTTACTATCTGGCTACTACTGACACAGCCCAAGATAGGAACCTTGTAGTCCTGCTTCACTGACTGTTCACAACACACCATGCCTCTACTCAGCCTGCTGGGCCTGGGTTTTTTTAAAAATGGCAGCAGCACATGATGGGTTCATGCATGCCCATGTTTTGCCCTTACGTGTGTACCCAGGCTCAGAAGCATTTCAGGTGATAGCTAACACAGTAAAACTGTAACAGCTCCCACACAGACCTGAAGGCAGGTTCCTACACTTCCATCTTGGTGGCCAGTCACCAGCTGGCTCGCCCCGTACACGACATAAACTGCTCAGTCATTTTGAACCTCTGTGTGTTTATTTTTATGATCTATGATAAGGTCCAGACAATGAAACGCACAGGCTGCAGTTCTGGAAGCCTTGTGGGGATTCATTAGTTACCTGCCACAAGGACCTCGCGTGGAACATCTAAAAGCTCAGCGCGTTCTGCTCCTTCTCATGGTTGTTAGCTTTGAATATCCTTGAGATTACTTGTGTAAATACAGTAGGGAAGGTGACAGGAAAAGTAGAAAAGCCTACCAGAAAAAAAAAAAATTAGAAGTGTTCTTCCCTCATGTTTTGGGGAAGGAAATAAAGCTGCATGTTGCTCTTTAAATATATGTATTAGGCATGCAAACTTTCCAAGAGCAGGAGAGGGATCAGTTTCTGCTCTTGCAGCTGCAGCGAATGACCTGTGTGGTGCTAGGAGAGGAGGAGATACTTGTCCAAACACAACGGCAGGAATCTAAAAACCTGCAACAACATGTTGTGAGATCCTCTGGCCTGGTTAATTTTTTAAACAACAGGACTACTTTGAAAATCCCACTTTTGAAAATTGCTTATGAGAAATCAATGATGTCAAAACGGACTACCTGTTGTGCCAGTGAGCTTTTCACCCACCACCATTTGGATTTTAATGACTTGCTGATGTATATCAATGCAAAGTAACTCATACCACAAATAATCAGCTTTAACTGTTGTGTTAACTTACAAGACAAGCCATTACAGAAACATGTCTCTCCAAGGCAGCTGGCAAAACAGATGAGGTGAAATACCTAATGTCAAAACAGAGAGAATACACACTGAAGAGCTTCTCAGGCCTGCGAAGGCATTTCAAATGAATATACTTCCATCTGTCTTTGAGCACAAAACCTCTTCCAGTAGTGCTAAGGGGTCATCAGTGTGTCAGAGGGGAAAAAAATACCATTGTATCTGGATACACTACCAAATTTGTCAGAGTAAATGCAGGATCCCACTTCCCTCCATTTGCAGAGGTCAGGACAGCACAGGCATCAGTCACTGGTTTCAAATCTGAAGGTGAAGATCTTAATTTGGAAGTTTTAGAGAGTTCCCAGATGGTCTCTGTTGTTCTCCTGCTCTGGCTCTCCATCTGAAAGACACTGCTGTACAACATCAGGGTTACCTCAGGTGAGTTTTAGTTGGTGGGATGCAACTTTCTCAATGGTATATGTTCATCTGTAAACCTATCAGCCAATTACTTAAGTTGAAACAAGGCCAAATGCAGAAAAAGTGAAAATGTTTGTCTTCTATCGATGTTTTGAAGTCTATATGGACCTCCAAGATGAAGCTCCTTATTCTTATTGCTGCTGTTACATTTTTCATTTTGAAGAGCCAAAAGGTAAGAAAAGAACTAGGCTTCAGAAATAGTTCAATTGAAAGAAGGAAGATTCACTGAAGCACATATGATAGGTAATTATACAACATGTACAACCATACCTACTGCTACAGAAAATAAATTGACGTTGTCAGGATCCCGATCCAGCCTATGTAGATAAAACTGATGAAAGAAAAGGCACTTTACTTCTGGAGACATCTGTTGTCTGCTACTAACTAGGGAACTAATTTCTAATTAGATAGAACTTACCTAAAATGGCATTATTTGAAGCACCGTGCATTCTGCATCTTGTTCTAGCTACCTGACTCATCAATGTTTTCCTTTTGTGGCTAAGGAGACCCACACTATACCAAGGCAAAAATAGGCAGCCATCTGATCTGTAAGTAAAAAATAACACAGCAACGGTAGTGACCCATTGGTTAAAGTTCCAGAATTTATTCTTTTTTGCTTTAAGGTTCATTTAATTAGACTGCTTCAGCATGTTTTTCTCAGCATAGTTCCATGGTTAGTTCCCAATCAGAAGGAAGCATTTGGAAGCTGCAGGTTTTAAGAGGGGCTGCTTTTTCAGAACACCAAGTCAGCAGTTTGTAACCTTTCTTACCAAAGGTTTTGCACATCCATAGTCTAAAATAGACAAAACTGAACAGGAGTTTTCCCACTGGCCATGCTGACAATGAAGACATGGAATAATTCTGCCAAGAGCTCGGGGAAGGATTTGTTACCGAAAAGATCTCCGCACTTTGTATAACCCTGTGAGGAGTTTAGGGAAAGGGTGGTAACAGTACCTCACCTGTCCTGTTTCTAATGTTATCATGGCTGGAGATACATTATATATGTCTGGGGACGTACATTAATCAAATTTACATAGAAGTCCCCTATCTCTGGCCTTGTACCTCTCTAACAGAAAGTGAAGTCCTCAGCCTCCAAAGATCATCCTGAAATCCACCCCTAGCCTCTCTCCTTTTATGAGTATTCTTGGCAGATGCTGGCAATAAATACACTCAAGCAGTCATTTAAATTCTGCTGCTTTCTCAGGAAGGAAATTTGTGATAAATTATATTTGGTGGCCTCCAATAATCCATTCATTCTCCTTCAAAAGTCAGCTATAGCCTGATCCCATATGTGTGTCCATGTGAAAAACTTCCCCTTTAAGCATTGAGACTCCAAGACTTGGCAGTCAAAATATTTGAATTGCTGATTTTATTTTCTAAAAAAAAATATGTTGAAAACAGCATATTCCCATGCACTGTTTCCACCTTGATTAAATTAGACGCTTTCCACTGGGAAAAAAAAATCCATTAGGATATTAGACATTTTCCACTTGCTATTTATGGAAGCATCAGCCCATCTTCCTGAGGTTTCTCTGCAGTTCAGGTCAGAGCAGTATGCACCAGTCAGCTGTTTACTGTCATAAAAAAAATTGGCTTCTATATAGTGATTTACAGGTATGGGAGATCCACAGATCCTGGCATCCAAACTAAGGGAACACTTAAATTATGCTTAACGTGTTACTGAAACACTCTTCTGAATTAGAGTTGTTACCAGTTCAGACCACAACTTAACATTCAATGGACAACAAGTTTCACTGCAAGAATACCATCATGCAAAAAGCAAATGCACATACTCCAGAGTGACACATTCCATGTGACAGCTAGTTAGGAACTTCAGCTGGTGGATCCATGTACGAAGAGGAAGGTGAAACTAAGGATGATGTAGACTTTGCACTGCCTGCTTCCTGGATTTTTAGCACTTCTCTCACCTTTATTAAACAGTCTCTTTGTTTTTTGAAGAACAATAAATTCTTGAAATTAAATCTGCTTTACAGTTATATTGTTTGGGAAGGGTTTTTTTATGGACCACAGTCTTTTCAGACATTACACTGTGCAAATATTATTACTTCTGAGGTGAAATTATGCTCAGTGAGTAAACCAAATATATGTGCAAATAGACGACCTTCACTGAGCAACCTATTTCTGAATACCCTTGGACATAGCCATTAATTTGGCCTTCTTTTGGCACTGAACCATAATTTCACCACCTCAGTAACAATGAAAAGCAAACAAGAACATAGTCCCTGGGTTTTAGTGCAGATTGTACAGGGCAGCATTTAACTACAAGGCCAGATCATGGTTCTGTTAAAGACCAGAAGGTCCTATTCTTTGAAATTAATGATTACTGATGCTATGATTTTCTTTATGATGACTTTTTTTTCAGAGTTTGTCTTTTGTGTTTCAAGTGGAGTATTAAGGAGATGCTATTTCCACCATTATTAACTGAAAGATTATGAACCTTTCCTTCAATGTTCTACCTCTGTATTTTTTCCTGTACCCATTCCACCCACCTTGAGATACCTAATTGAGATTACTTCATAAACCTTACCATCCAAGATCTATTATCTGGCATTCAAGACTTATTGTAGTCACCAGCTCGACTCCTTGGTCACAGAAAGTGTCTTTCAGCCTGCAACCCACAGACCCAGTGGCAACTATGAAGTAGATCTTGATGGGGTTTTGAAAGGTAGCCAAAAAACCCAATCCAGTAGCCTGTGGGATGAAATTCACTGTAGAAGGGCTCCACCTTACAATGGCAACATGAAAGGAACTGTAAATCAAAATAAATCTTGGAAAACTGTCTGCTCTTAGCCACCTCAGTGGCTAAACCTAAGCAATTGGTTCCAGCTTTGCTGTGTAATTAGCCAACTTTGGACACTCTGAGGAGCAAAAGGCTTCAGCAGTCCTTAGGCATCTTTTTAAAGCTGTTTACATTTTTAAGCAGAACATGAAATATCTTCTAAGCAAACTTCTCACCACAGTTAATTGCATCCAATTGTTCAGAAGCATCCACGTGGTTATTATCTCATAAGCACAGTATAACAGGCAATAAAAATCACAGAAGCTTACATTTTGCCTCTGCTGAATTCCTAAAATTACCTAATTGTAAAGGTAGTTACAAAATGAGAAGGGAGAAAGTTGAGGACAACTACAATAAACTCTAAAGTCAACATTGACAGAGACAAGGTGGCATGTGTCAGATTAGATAAATTAACTTGTGATTGCACACCAGGATGTGGTTTCATTAAAAATACAAACAAATTTAAGCCCAAGGTTATGACATTGACCTTAAATTCTCTTCATAAGGACATCTAATAATTTCAGAACTTGTTGGCAGAGAAAGAAACGTTACTTTTTGTACAACATAATCAAAATTGAAAAACACCTTAGGTTGAAAATCAGAAATGTGATCTGGCTTCTAATTAATTGGGTAAAATTAGGCAGCCTGGTAAAAATTAATTCATGTTACCTATCGGGCTGGATTCAGTTTGCTGTTCAGAGCTACCTAGAGGTGGTGTTTGGGATTTTTTTTACATGAACCATGTCATTAAATGGAAATCTTTACTTCTAAGTAAAAGCTAACCAAGGATCCAGTGCAATCACTGGGCTTCTGATCACTGATACTCATTAACTCTTAGGTCACTGCCTTGCAAGCTCTGTTGCTGGACCGTCTGAATCACGTATTTCTCATACAGATCTGCTCTAGGACTAGTTCTGAACTTCAGGCTATTCCACATAACTCAGCTGCAGTGCCCCGCTGGTTTTCTTTTACTGCGCCATACAGACATAGCCTGGGTACCCTGCTTTTACAATCCCAACCTTGCTGCCCCACCTTCGGTTTTCTAGTATAGCACCCACATACACTATGCCTCTGCTATAGTTATTTTGTGAGGACACATCAAAGGGTTTCCTTTTTAAAGCTGTCAGAACTTAAGCATGAAAGCTTTTCCAGTACAGCTACGCCAGTAAAGATCATACAGCACAGGAATGCTGTCACTCTCCCAGTGCAGCTGCGAAATTTGAAGGTATGGCTAATTTTGTTTGGGAAAGCAGAGCCACAGGGAAGCTTAAGCTGTTTCAGTTTGGTTTGGTTTTGTTTTAATCGAGCTGAGCTACAATGGCAAAACTCAAGTTTTGCAGCATAAACCGGGGGATTACTTCAGGTCATCTCCAACGGTTGGTTGCACCATGCAACCCTCTTGCTACTCTGATTTCGAGAGCAAAAACATTTCTCTCTGACACCTAGGAAGCTTGCTTTTGTCTTAAGCAAATTCCACACATCTGAATACAAAGAACATCCTAGTATAGTTCTAGATGCAAGACTTCATTAGTAAACATTACAAAGGTATTTTATCTCTGTCTGACAAATAATGAATATTAGAAAAGATAACCTGGAGTACCTGAGCCGCAGAAGGGACTAAAAAGTTCATTAGGTAAAAAATCAACAGGAATTTAACTCCTAACCCCAAAAGATAACAGCAAATTGCTTATGTTTGCATTTCAGCTGGACTATTTTTTTCCAGAGTGCTCTGCAGGCTAAGAAAGAAAGACTTGGAAACAGTGACTCCTAAAACAAACTGAACAAAGATTTATGTCTATTTGCAGAAATATTAGTTCCCAGTGGGTATGTCAGCATTCAATATTTTCTATATTATTACATGGTTTCACTGATGGCAGAGTCTGTTCAGCTACTCTAAATATTTTTTGCTTAAGGACATATTATATTTCCATTGACAGGAAAATCTGAGCCTTGTAACTTTCTAGGCTACAAATTCGTAAGTGACAGTCAGACAGGAACAGAATTTCTCTCTCTTCAGCACGCCTGGTAAACAGCAACATGGAGAGGGTATCGTAAGTAAAAGCAGGGAATACTGATGTCAGAGTGTTATTTCAAAAACTGCCAGGAAGAAAGGATGAAATCCACAGGTATTAAACAAAGAAAACTAAGAAAAAAGAAGGAATTAATCAGTCTATTTTCAGCCAGCTAACACAACACACATTAAAAGGCTAGCAAAACCAAGCTCATGAGGAAGGATTCCTCTAGATGGAACTCTTGAATTTGAAAGATGACAGTCATGTAACAAAAGCAACAAAACTTAGGAAATTATTCTCTCCCTCTATTTCTCCTACTGAAACACCTCCTTAGAGGAAAATGGGCTTATCTCACCTACTCAGTCCATGGCATGATGAGACCCAGCTCTCCTGTGCAGAGGCTTGAATTTAAAGGACTGGAATAATGTGGTAAAATAAATAAAAAAAATAATGTGGCTACAATAAAGGCTTTGACAGGTGCAGAGAGCTATCCATCTATGTAGTTCCTTTTAGAGCAGGATTAAAGCTGCTAATCAAGAGGTTTAGATTTGTTTCAGGTCTTGCCATTGAACTTCCTACTAACACTTGGAAACCTGCTTGGATTAGAAACAGGATTTTTAAAAATAATCTTTTAATTATTCTGTGAGTGAAACTATATATAAAAATACATGGGAAGTTAATGGGCAGCAGAAAATCAAATTGACTTAAATAGAACAGGATCTTTGTAAAATATTACAAAGTAATGTTACAAGTACTAAAATGACCACAGAAGAATATTACTTGGCAATTTTGTAAACAGCATCAGAATATTTCTGCAATAATGTTTAAAACTGTGATACCCTTTAAAACTAATAATTAAAAATATATCAAAAAAGAGAGAAAAAATGTCTTTATCTACAGACCTAAGGAGTGTCCTTCAGCTTCAGAAGAAACACAAAGCTGCCAGCAGTAACACCTAGACACCACAAATATATCCAACAAGAACACAAAAGCAGATGAGGCAGAAGTGCTAAAATGACAAAGAGCTTTGCAGGATAATACATCCCAACTAAAGCACTTGCAAGGTAAAATATAATAATACAAGACAGCTGCTCATAAAGCCTCTGCACTTGCACGGAGGAACCAGGTATCAGCTGGATGTCAGGCCCTTGAACCCTCCATCAACACTGCAACGCGAGTAACTGCCATCATCAAGATCCCCGCGCTTCAGCGCAGCACACAGAGTGGAAATAATAGACACATTAGAAAGCACAATGTGATAACAGGTAGCAAATGTTGACTTCTGCTGGTGACTGTGCAATTTTTATCTCTTGCATTTTTAGCTTTCACATCTTGGCTGGTGGAAAACACTTTTCTTGGGGCTATCTTTGAAACATATAGAGAAATCTTGTCTGGCAGGAAACATAATGTGCATGACCTACTGTGGTACATGTAAGCATGCGCTGTACCTCCTCATAGCTATCTCTCTGCTTCTGGCTGTTATTAGAGGTACCAGTTACCATCCTAAACTTGTACTGCATATGTAACACATTTATCCTCAGAAGATCACTTTTCTCATTGACTCTCACAGCAGGAGCAATGCTTTGCTTCCCTATTTCTGTGAAGTCCTAGGACTACATCTGGAGGTGCCAGTAGCCAGATACCTTCCGTGTATGGGCCATGCTCCCAGAGCTGCCTTTCCCATTGCAGGGCTCCAAAGAGGATCCCAGTTCCTGCAGCCAATGAAACATACAGCTCACATGAAACTCACAGTAAAAATTAAAAACTAAAACATTGCATGCACAAAATAATTTAAAAGACACCTATATATAAAACACATGCAGCACTAGCGCCCCAGCCCAGAGGCAGCCCAAAACACAGTCCCTGAGAGGAGTAAATTGCCACGTGTAGGATTATTGCTCTGATGTATAACAAAAAAAAACAACCCAACCCTAATGTGCACAGAGGAGAAAAATATCCAAAATATATTAACTGATTTATTTCTATTTCTGACATAAGCAGTAGGGAGGACTACAGCCGCCTACACCTGTTCTCTGAGGTGCAACAGAGACCTCTGTTATTGCTGCTGGAGGAAAAAGTCCCTGCCCGTGGCTCTCATTTTGTGCCCTGGCACAGCAACTCGTCCCAGCTCCGGTACAAGCTGAGCCAGAGTGTGGGGTGGGGCCCTGGATGGCACTAGTCGGGCCCTGGGTGCTCAGCAGGTGCTCCTGAGCCTGCGGGTGCCAAGCCAGCAAGTGCTGTGCAAAATTTGTGATTGCCTGCTTCCCCAGCACGCAGCAGCAGGAGACAGGGGTGGTGATAGCTTTGCAGAAGACATTTTGTAATTGCAACTGTGTGTTTCATACGTAGCAGCCAGATGCTTGGTGAGGAGGGGAGGGAGGGGAAAGAGCTATAAATCTATAAATAAGTAATGGAGTGTTGGGCTATGAAATTCATAGATTAACATGGGGGAAATTCTCTCAGCGGCTGCATTAACGCCAGCACAGCATTCAGCTGTTTATCACTTTGAAGCAGTTCCTGCCTCTCACCACAAAGGCCATGCCAGCCTTTCTTGGCCTCCTGCATGTTTTTCTTGTGTTCACCTCTGCACAGAAAGAACTAATTCGTCACTGGGATAGTACAATCAGGATCTCAGGCTTCACTAATGCCCACTTAAATAATACGACTCTGCCTCATCTAACACTGCCCTCCCCGGTCTCAACGTATGGTTTTGGTCCTCACCACCTGTCTGTGAAATTCTAGGATGAAAAGAGGCACAAGGGGCCACCTCAAACCTATTTCTGTTCTCAAAATGTGAGCCCACACTTGACATCAGAGATCCCAAGATCCCAGACACTTGAGACAGGTCTGTGAGAGGATGTGTCGGTCTTGGAGAATGCCATGAGCAACTCCTGGTTGTCAAGTAAGGAGATATTCAAACCTGCAGAAGCCCTTCCAAATACTGCTTTTTCAGGGAGGAATTTTAAACCCCTTAAACACTGCACAGGTTCAGCAGGCACTGGTGCTATGTCAGCTGGAGAGCTGCTGCCACAGCTTGTGACCTCCCAGCAGAGCCACGTCTGAAGTGGCTGACACCTTCCCAAAGCTGCTTCCCCACCACTCCCTCTGCCTCCCACTGCCAAGGGCATCACTGAAATCCCTGGGGCAGCTGATCACTGCTGTGTGAGCAAGCCTGTCTCTAAAACCTCTGTTGCAGTGACAACACACACTTCTGCTCACCCAGCTGCCCAGCTCGGCACAAGACCTTCCCTCAGGTTTCCCTGCAGAGGGCAGGCCCCCAGTGCAGCACGGGGTATGGGCTCCTGCACAGCTGGCACTCAGAGATGTACCTCATTGTCCACCTCAGTCCGACAGCTCCTCTCCATCTACATTCATCCTGTCCCTTATCCATTTTATAGAGCTTCACCAACTGATTATTATCTTCCATCATGGAAATATCATGTGCTTTGTAGTTAGTCACTTTATTCCTCTGCCAAGGATGCTCTCAAGCTCCTGTCACTAGAAGCACCCTGTGTTCTCTTATGCCATAGATCTTTAAATGCAGTAGTTACCCATTACTTGAGCCGCACATATTTCTTCCTAAAATAACACAGGCGTCTCTATAGACCTTCACTAGGCCTTTGATGCACTCCAGGCATCTTGCTTTTCAGTCTATTATTCAGTAGCACAACTGAAATAATTGGGCCTTAGTACCATCTAAGTCTTCACAATTTTTTTGACTCCTAACAGGGTGAGTGGTCAGGTGGGATACAGAGCTCGGAGGAAGTGGGAAGAAAAGAGAATACATGAGTATGCTAGGAATTAAGCTAGCCTTGTTGTTTGCCTCTGTAGAGGTATGTTAGGAGGAGAAAATCATAGACAGTACAATTCTGAAAACAAGTGAAGGTGAAGAAATGGAAAAAAAATGAGTCAAAGCCCAGAAAAAGTGTGGAGGTCCTGAAGTAGCATTTCATTCCCCTCAAAACACTAGGTAAAATCCCCAGAGGTTCCCACTTCAAGCAGGCCAGCAGGAAAGTCCACAACTGTAGTCTGTATGAGACAAATCTCGTTCTAGTTGCTTTGTTGTATTTCCAGCTGCCCGATCTCAGAAAGAGCATCCTAGAAGGATCCACAGGATGCCCACACATGAGTCACTGAGACATCTATGCTGTCCAGATGGAGCTCTCCCCAGTTTCAACCTGAAAATCCTAGTTGCCCAGGGTGCATACATGCTATATGTTTCATCTAGTCTTTTCTAGGGAGCAAATTAGTTCTCCAGACAGGGAAATTTGAGTACAGATGAGAGGCTGGAGCTGGTGGGAACTGACCCCTCAGAGTACATCCATGCTAAATATGATGCCTTTGGCCTGCACCCGTTCTGCAGAGGTACCCCAGCAAGGCACTCATCTTGCTGCAGACCCCCACGCCCACGCTTTCTGCCCCAAGTACCCTGGCTGGACACAAAAATGTGGTAACAGCAGGCTGCAAATCATTTGTTTCTAGGTTTTCTGCCTACATGTGGCACATGCACGGTGTTTGAGATCAACATCTAGAGAAGACAGGGACCTGGTTCTATCTAGGTATCATATTTAAAGACAGGGATTTGTAGGTGAGAAAAACTGTTCTGAAAAAGATACAGATGTCAGGACTTGCTGTATGTCCTTTGCTAAGACCCAGGAATATCCTCCACTTGGGCAACAGGACACTGGCAAATCAGGGAGGAATATATCTTGTGATGCACATGCTATCATCATTTTGAAGTACCTTTCCACTGCTACCAAGGCTCTGGTGGCTTGGGGTTAAAAGTTTATTAATTGAATGGAATAAAATCATTACATATCTTTTTAATGCAATCAACATTTGAAGTATTACAACCTAAAGAGACAAATAAAAACACTGAAGAGGAAAAACACCGAATATCTGTTAAAAAAGACCCGGGCTTTAAAATAGGACATACCAGTTTTAAACACATTCCATCATGTACCACTGTCTCCAAGGAAGCAGCCACGGGATATGCTTCTTACGGAGTAAGCTCCAGGAAAATGTTTCTGCAGTATCAAGGTGTACAGGCTTGCAGTAAGGCGAGCTGGCCAGACATGCCCTGGAATCACCTCTTGCATGATCCCACTGAAATCAGTAATGTTGAACAGGCTTACAAATCAGGAAAGCAGGATGCCCACTTCTAGCTGTCAAAGTTGCGAACTAAATCTGATGATCACAGCCAGAAATGTCCAAGAGACATTACAGAGAAGTCTAGAGATGATGTGGCATATGTTCATGCTGGTTACTCTGGCAAGCCCAGAGCACTTCTGTTTAGGTAAATCATTTTTCCCTAGGTTTAAGCCATTGGGACTGCAAGCAGAGTTTGAAACAAGGGATCCAATTTTCCCTGTACCTGGCAGATAACTGAAGTCAGGAAGGCTTTTGCGGAAGTCAGATTAGTTGGGTAAGGGGAGATGGGTGAGACCACAGGATGGTTCCTCAAGCAAAGTGATGCACTGTAACACCTGAAATGGAAAATACTCCATCCTAAAAAAAAAAAAAGGAAAAAGAAAAAAAGAATAATTACTCTGGAGGCACACTCTTGTTTTATTAGGTGTAAATCAGATGTGATATTAAATCCATATGGTAAAGGTTAACATGTAAGAAGTATTGCATATTGATCGCAGCACTTTACAATTGGCCCATTTTTCATTAACACTTTGTCGCCTTTACAATAGGCAGCAACACTGACACAGATTGCCCAAGAATTAACTGCAACAGTAAATGTTAATGTGAGTTTTTAAAAGATAATAATGCCTTCCTCACACTTGTGATGATAACAAACAGCAGAGATCCCTAAGAGCAGCATCAATTCCGTGCCACAAACAAGTAAAAATTAACATGGGAGAAAGAAGCTATGCAGATCTACCAATAAAAGCATAAAGCTGATAGTAAAATTATCCAGCAGCAGAGGAAAAGGCTAAATCAATAGCAAAATGATATTAATTAGTGCCTTCTCCATTCCGATGTGTATATATCAGCCTCAGTGCTTGCAAAAGCAGGAAAGCTTATGGTATCAGGGCTTTGGTCTCCAAAACTCATCTTTCTATGACTGAGCAATTGTCCCCAAAGGCTACTAAATTAAATAGAGGCAGACAGAAACAGTAACATTTTTTTCCCGAGGACATAAGTGGATTGTAAGATTAGACATCTCTCTCTGCTGTCAAAGACCCTGTAACACCCTGCTCCCCCCTTATCTCTGCTTATTAACATCCCAAACTCTGCAAAATACCTCCCCAATGGGCAAACCAGACCTGGCGGTGACCTCGCATACTGACAGGAGTGGGCTGGGGTACGCATGAGGTGGGCTTCTCACCCCCCCTCAGCCACTTCAAGGTCAGTGCTTCTCGTGGCAGGGAGCAGGGGTTGGTGCCCAGCCCTGGGAATTACCTCACTGCTCGATCCGATTTGTGTCTGATCTGCATTTCACAGGCTTGCCTGCTTAAATGCAAGTAATTGGGACTGTGAGTGCGCAAGGTGCACAGGGCAGGGGAGGTATGGGTCAGTGAAACCACAGCCTGAAAGTCCACCCAGACCTGTGCACAGTCCCCTCAACTGAGCAGAGCCCACGCACACGACCAACACTGGTCCTGACCACCGCCACGTGCCCTGCAGCAGCTCGGAGGGAGGCTGGGGGTCCCCAAATCCGAAGGGCAGCCAGGGGCTGGAGGCACTGTTTGACCCTGGGAGAGCACAGTGATAGTTGGCATTCAACAGAGAGCGGGACGGAGGGTTTATGCCATAGCACAATGGTGAATTCTATTTTGCTCTTTGTGCCTCTGCCAGCAATTCCAGGCAGACTTTTCTTTTCACTGCTTGCCTGCTGCTGAACACTGATCTTTTCATAAAACTGCCAGCTACAGCCTAAGCTCTTTCCCAAGCAGTAATAGCTAGGTCAGACCCCGTTGTTCTGCATGTAAAGCTTGGAGAAGGTCTCCATTTGCACTGCTTTCTACCCATCAGCACTAAATTTCACCTGCTGTTTTTCTACATGGTCATTCGGTATCACAAATTCCTTCTGCAGCTCTCCAGACTGCTTTCATTTGCACTGCCCACAGTAACTTAGTGCCATCAGCCAGAGATGAAGTTATTTTGGCAAGTTATCTGAAATGTCGTCTTCTCCCCACAAAAAAATCATTCTGTCAGATAAACAATCTGTCTTCTGTGAGCACACCACTCCAATTAATGGGGGTTAATTGTGTATAACAACCAACCATTCAATGTATTCATTACACTAATGAGATTTCCTTTGCAGAGGATTTATTAGTTGAAAAATACAGTTTTGTTCACTCAACTTCTAACTGCAGCAAGGAAATGTGTTTGGATTTGGGAAAATCTTTCCTTCCAAGAGAAAACAAAAAACTGCTCTTAAAAGAAAATGCATATTTATCCACCAGTTGACACTTCAGGTCTCCCTGAGCAAAAGATCAAAACAACTACTTTCAAATGCATTCATTTACTAAGTGCTTCGTAATAGATATATGTGATATTGCATTTGCACCCACTTGTTCCGTTGATCATGGAGATTGTTTTAAAGCATAACTGACCCTAAGAAAGGAACCTCTCTTCCCATGTCAACACTAAGTTGCTATCGTAGAGCTAAAATCACTTAATTTTAACAGCAATGTGCTGGAAAGCAAGTGCAACTCTCATTCTGCTTGCACAAATGTTTGTGCTGATCCCTCTTCATTGGTGTGCGCCACATACTAAGCTGGTACTGTAAAGAAGGCTTCATCAGGGCAGGTGTTCTGCAGAGGCCTACAGAGACATTTTATCACAATAAATGTGACACTAAGAAATTTTAAAAGCATCCACAGGGGTAACAACTTTCAAGCTTTGTGCACATGGCCTTATGGTATTTATCTGCCACTCGCTCACACTGCACTTGCCCTCACATCTGGGTCAAACTCCACCTTGAAGCTAAGGTCCTGCAGTGAGGTTGCCAACGTGCATGTGGACATGTAGCCATCACTCATTAAAGGTATGTAAAAGCTACATGATGTCTTATGAGGGAAGTGCTCCACAGTACTTACAGCAATTTTGATTTGGTGATAAAAGAAGGCATATATAGGGCGGTGAATATGAAGGGAAAGAAATGGGAAGGATAATGAGAAGTCACAGCAAAAAGACAGATTAAAAGCCTCAGGTACTCCACCGTGCCAACAAGCCAACTCATTCCGAGTCACTTCCACAGGGCCAGTTTCACTTATCTTTTCCAAATAGTATGTCTTTAGCTTTCAAGAAGGGCTTAGCTGTGAGGACTGAAAAACAGCATGGGCCACAGGGCAGAGAACAGTGCATGAATATTTATAGAAGCATCTACTTAAAAGCAAAACCTCGCTTTCATTGTAGGTGTAGGTTCATTTCTCACTTCAGCTGTGTGTGAAGAAAAGATCATTATGAGCACAGACGTGAGTTATGAAAATATTTGACTGCAACTAACAAGATGCTAAACTGAGCGAGATGTGATGGGAAACACATCTCTTGGCATGAATTCCACCACTGCTCCATTTGGACTGAAGAAAGCCAATACCGGCTTCAACTCAGTTATTTTAGTCCAGCAAAAACTGCGTGGCCTTATTCATCCTATTGAATTTGCCTTCTCTTCATGTCTCACATATAGTTCCTCCTCCATGAATGGAGAGAAGAGCCAGATGCCCCCTGTCAATTGGATGACACCATGGTATTTTTACCCAAGATAAGTTCCCATATGCTGTTCCTGATCGTTTTGATGCAGAATTAACTCTAAATATAATGCATTTCTCTCAGCCCCCTTTTCCAAAGTCTCCCCACTAGTCACATACACAGCTGGTAAAACAGACAGGAAAAAATACGAAATCAGAACTCATATTAATAGATGGGTCTCCTGAGAGACTGCTGCTACTCTGGGTAGTTTCTCAAAGCTAGCACTTCCAAAGCAAACCTTTATCTTGTGCTTTAGATACACAATAGCTTCCAGGTGAATGGGCCTAGGAACATTTTCTTAATGCCAATTAAACAGCAAGAGTTGAAAAGGCAGAAGATGTTCAAAACTGAAACATTTAGTATGAGCAAATAAAAAGAAAAAAAAAGTGTAAAAAAAAGAATCCTCAATCTCACTTGATTAGGTGGTTCTTCTTTAATGAGCAAATTACAATCTCGTTTCAGACTGAAGACTGTTGCAGCAAAGAGCATAAGAACAAACTAAATCATCTAGCACTTACTTAACAATGCGGCAACACCAGCAGGCTTATTGTAATATAATAGAGTAGTAGGGCAATTACACTCTGAGATTAATATTTATAGAACATAATCAGGTTTTCCTTATTTAAAATATTATTCAATGAATTGTGCTCCTTAAAAGCATCTTCAAAGTTGATGTAGGGTTTGAAAAAAGTCTTGAGGAAAAGGTATCAAAACCCTGGAAAAACCTGGAACGATGTTCACTGTCCCTCAGAGTCACAAGCGGTGTGGTCCCTGCAAGTCTCATACTTCAGGAACAAGGATGTCTCTTTCTGATTTTAAGGAATAAACATGAGAGAGATTAGGAGATGGGTTATAAAATGGCAGGAAGTAAATGGCGCGAAAGGTATTTGTAAAACTGCATAAGACAACGACCATTCTGTAGCAAGAAACACAAGAAACCAACCGAGGTCAGATACAGAACCTCACCAGGAGGAGGGAGAGGAGTATTTTTCCATAAGCAATAAACCCACCCCCCGCTGTGATACTGGCATACCTGCAATCCCTGTGAAGCTCAGACAATTAAATGTGAACTTCTAGGATAACCGGCCAGTGACATAAGGACACAGTGACATAGAATGATAGAATATCCAGAGAATGGGAAGGACCCATAAGAATCCCCAAGTCCAACTCCTGACTCCACGCAGGGCCAGCCAAGTCAGAGCATGTGCCTGAAGGCATTGTCCAGATGCTTCCTGAACTCAGCCAAGCTCGGTGCTGTGACCCCTTCCCTGGGGAGCCTGTTCCAGTGCCCGACCACACTCTCAGTAAACAGCCTCTTCCCAATACCTGACCTAAACCTCCCGTCTCAGCTTTACACCGTTCCCTTGGGTTCTGTCACTGGTCACCAAAGAGAGGAGGTCAGCGCCTGCCCCTTCACTCCCCCTCGTCAGGAAGCCAGAGAAAATTATGAGGTCTCTCCTCAGCCTCTTCTTCTCTAGGCTGTACAAACCAAGAGACTTCAGCCTCTCCTCATATGACTTCCCCTCCAGACCCTTCACCATCCTCATTGCCCTCCTCTGGACACTCTCCAATATTTTTATGTCCTCAGGGACATAAATCTCCAGGTTTCTTTCTATCTGGATGGTACCCTTTCTCAAGCAGGAGCTATTGGTCACTGCATGATGACCAGGCTGGTTCAAGGTCCCTGTGGGGACCTTGCTGTTGCTGAAATATAGTTAAAACTAGCACAGGAGGACTTAAACTATTGACTTTAAATGTGAGGAAGGTATGTGCCATGATTTTGTTATCTGAGTCAGACCAAGCATAATGCCCAGATTACAGAGAGAAGGAGCTACAAGGCAACAAACCCCATACACTCACAGCACAGGGGACCAATGTCTGCTTTCCATCAGGAGGAATTGACAGTGTTTTAAGGTGCTGTTAATACTGTCAATTCTGAGCTCGACGCCTCCTGCTGTAATGAGTCCTGCTTCTAATTCCAAAATGCACGCACATTTTATAATGGGGTGTGGGCGTGTTGTTAATTGCTCAGCTGTGCTCTTCAGGAAAGCATTTCTTACATCTGAGTGCACAGAACTCTTTATCTAGCCTTTGCCTTGTAATTCCCGCTTTTTTTCCATATAGTAAATACCCAAAGTGCTTTATAAACTCTGCACCTAATATTACTAACCAAGGTAGGATTTTCCTTGATAAATAGCATATGGGAGAGTCCTTCACTTCCCCTGTTTTCAAGGAATGTCCAGCTTACAGACTGGACCAAACCTTCACCCGGCTCTTCTCCAGTATTAATAGATTCCCAGATCCTGCTCCTGGGACATCTCAGTCTCACTCAGGGCCCAATCTGCTTAGTGCTGCACAGTGGAACCCAGGTTCAACCTAGAACCCCCTTTGGATTAGCCCAGGATAAAACCCCACTCTTCTTCTCTCTGAAAATGGCTTACGGCAGCAGTGGAGCAGAAGACAGCCCAACCAAGCACCTTCATAGGGAAAAACGATCAGTTACAGCAGACACATACACGGAGCAAACAGAATACTGGAGATAAAATTAATTAAATTCATTTCTGGTACAACTCCTGGCTTCAGAAAACCTGGGGTTTTACATCTCACCAAACACAGAGCTCCCTGGCCTCCCTTCTTTGTCTTCAAATGGAGGAAGGCCAAAATTCTTGTTTGTTGATACCATCTGATCAGCTTCCTGGCAATAGCTGCCAACAGTGGACTTCTCTTGACGTCATTTTGCTAATGGGGACAACTTGCAATGTATCAGTGCAACACAGAGCAAAAAATGTTTTCAGATTTCATTTTAGAAAGCACTGAACAGAATATAGCATCCACCATGGATCTCCCCTGTACAGTTGCTGTTAACTGCACAGAATGGCTTGGGAAATCCCTGAAATACAAGGGCATTTCCCTCTTGTGACTTGATCCAGACAAGCCCAGCCTCACTGAGGCTGCTGGTGGAACTGAAATCCTTTCTGCCCACTGCCTTTTTTAAAGTAACAGCCAGCCACATCAGTCCAGTTTTGTTTGTGGCATGAGTAGGGGCCAGAACCTGGCCACTTTGTTTGTTTTTTAATTTCCCTCCATCAAACGGTACTTTATGTCCCTTCACCATCATCCCTGGCAATCTAGCAATTCACAAATGTATCTTTTTCATATCTTCTAGAAAGGTATTTTAATAAAAATATTAGCTTGACTTAAGTGGACAATGCCTAAGTGCACTTCCAAGCATAAGCCTGAATTGAAAATCAGGAATTCATTTTGATATTCACAGTGCCTTTGGTCCTCGTAAATATTCATACAGAGGGTGGTTTTTTCTACAAAGGCATCCAATACATTTGCAAGTTCAAGTGAAGCACTGGCACTTTTACAAACAACAATATGGTCATCTAATTACAGAATAATATAAATGGCTGGGGACTTGAATGGCTGTTCCAGGATCAGAAATAATAAAGCACAAATGGATGACAATATAAATATTACTACATGTAAGGGAATAAGAGTGTAACTCACACTCACCTCTGCCAATATATTAATCTATATCTCATATGGATTATTGTTTTGGTTATTTACATAAGCAGCTGGGTTTTCTCCACCTTCAGTGGCTAATTTCGAAAGAGAAGATTCCTATTCCTACATTATATGGGTGAAACTACAGAGGAAATGGTAATTCTGCTTTCAGAAAAGGGACTGATCTGTGCTGGATCACCGATTCTCTAATGGAGATCAACATTTAGTCATGTATATCTGTTAGCTTTCTCTTTAACTTTTAGATTAATTCTTTTGCACTTTTTTTTTTTTTTAATAATTATTCCAATCTGAAATAATTAGTCATGTTCTGCATGTGAACCTGGAGGGTGCATTAGCTGGAGCATATCTTCATTTAGCAGTTCAGCTGGAGAAGTGCATTCTTGAACGTAGACCCATTCCGTAAAGTCGGTTCCTCATGCCTTGTAAAAGGCAGCAAAAGCACTTCATGGTTTGCGACTTGCACCTTGAAGAGGGAGCGCCCACAGTGCCTGATACTCTTCTGTACTCCTAAGACATACCCAGTGGCAGACCCAGGAATGGCTCAAACTTTATTTCTTCGCTTGAGGTGCATGAAGTGGGCAAGAAAAAGCATGGTACAGAGGTGCTCTGCGGTGCAGAGAACAGCAGCTGTTCTCTTTCTTCCCCCCGTTGCCACAGCTCAGTGACAAGCTGGTTGCTTAACGAGTGTGGAAGATGGGACTGAGTTGTGAGATTCTTTGCCTGGGTATGAATTGCTTCGTATGCAGTCTTTCTGGCAGGTAGAAGCTCCTGTAAACTCCAAGGCTTCTTTTTCTCCTTTATTTAGGAATTCTTGGTTTTAACAGGAGAATGTTGACTGTTGCAACCATGAGAAAGGTTATATGGTGTCAATCTCAGATGTAGAAGGAGCTTGTACAGAAAAGACTGCAGGCAAATTAATACATGCTGTCAATCTAAACTCACTGTTGCCAGGCATCTATAGCCCGTGTCAAAATTATATTAATTTTTGACTGTCCATACTATCAGCCTGACAGATGACTGGTTCATGTAACAGTTGCATTTTCTTCTCATTAAGAGATCCTTGCAAAAGCATCTTTAAGCATACACACGGGTCGCACGACAAGGAAGCGGTGTTTTTCTAGCAACCTTTGCTCTGCACGTTTCTGGCAGGTTTTTTCAACACATTCCACATCAATAATGCAAGAGCAACCAAAAGGCCATGTAGGCATTTAATCTGTGAGTGCTGAGGGCACACAGCTACCGGCCGAATGCTCTGCAAACATTCTTCATCATGCGCTTCCACTCCAGGGAGTTGCCATTGGAGACTCCTCGAAGTCTAAGTTAGATTCATTTTAAAGTACAGCACTTTTTGACACTAAATAAAACAAACTCCTAGCTTTATTGAATTATATGAAGTGCTGTAGAAAAAAAGAAGAAAAATTATGCCTTTAAACCATATTCTTGTCTCATCTGAGAACAGCTAGCGGGTGCAGACTAAAACTTCCAAGTGCTGGCATGCAAAAGTACTTTTTGTCCAATTTATAACTTGTATATATCTATGTAAATGTAAGTACCATCTTTCTTACTGAACCCAACAGAGCTACATAACACTGAGGCCAGCAAGAGAGAAGGAGCAACAAGAGACAGTGTGAAGAAAGGGAGTAAGGCTACAGAATGAAGAGAGTGAAGGACAGACAGACTCCGTATCTACTCTCACCCAAGGAGAACGGAGCAACATAAATTATTTTCTCCAATTATGTCTTCCAGACAGAGCTGAAGGTGCTTTGTTTGACTTTGCCCTATGCTTTGAGACTGTTCGCTTATTTGGACCAACACACAAATACAGAAAGCAATTATTTTTGTGAAACGTGCTTCAAATAGTGAAATATTATTGACTGTAACTCATATCCCATTATATACACATTGCCAATGTGCAATTAATCATATGCAAACATTATAAACATTACAGTTGTCAAGATTTAAAATCTATATAAATGCTTTTGCAGGTAATTAAGATACAGAAAGCATTCCCTCAGTTAAGGAAAGAGAACACCTGAGGAACAGTATGGTAATCTTATCTTCTCTCAAAGGCAAACTGTAAAGATTTTAGTGGTGACACTGTCTCTGTAATAAATGTAGGCTGCCTGAGCTAAACTCATGAGACTATATATATAGCATGAACTTTTAAATAAAAGTTAGCTTGTTGCCCACAGAAGAATAAGTCTTTTTTTTTTTCTCCTCCTTTTTCTTGCTGCTTCTGGTACTTTCTGACTCCTGAATGCCAGGAAGTAGGAAAAGCAATTAATACTGAAAATTACATTCACTGTATAGCAAATAATATATAAGGCCTGTGACAGCACGTCTCAAGAATTTGGTCCACAAGAGGACCCTATGTGAAATGCTATTGTGCAACTGCAAAAAGAGACACAACTCTTGGTTTTGCTTCTCTTTTCCAGGGGCAGAAATAATAACAGAAACTCCAGAGGGAGCGGGGACGGGAAGGCTCAGAGGGTAAGGAACTGGGCTGCCTTCCCCTCTTCCCCCTGCCAGTGTCACAGCAATCCTCTCCTGCCGTTATCCAAAGGATGTGTCTGTTGCTCCTGGAAGGTCCTTGGCACAGCACAGTTTGAAAAAAAACAACCACTGGGGGTTTACCAGAGGGAAATGACATGGGGAGTAATGAAGTGAAAGGCTGTACATATATATATATATATAAACACACACACACACTCCCTTATACTTTATCTGCAGCATTTCTAGAGCACCCAAGAACTTGGGTCTTTGTATGTTCCTTGAAAAAATGAAGTGCACGTAAACATCCAGGAAACATACTCCTGGAAAGAAAGATAGCTGCTATTAAATGGGCACAGAATTAGGTGACAACCCTGCTGTAGGGGAAGGGATGGAAAGATCAAGGTATACGCACACTGCTGCCTGTGACAGCGCGGCGATTGCCGCTGTCAGAGCAGCAGCAGCATGGATCTGGCTTCGTGCTAACTGCTTCTCGGGTGGGTTTGGCAGCCCAAGCTCTACTCGGAGCTGCTACCACCAAGCTGCAGGCAGCAGCTGTGAGAGTTAAGACTGACTTGAGCGTCCTCCCAGCATAGTGCTGCAATAGCACTGACTTCGGCGTACTGCTTAGGCAGTTACTATGAAAGTCTAATACAAAAATATATAAACACATGTTTATATTAAAATATAAGCTATAAAAGATATACATATAAGATATTAAAATATTTGCACGTTTATATACTTATATATAAAATAACTATTGATGTACAACAGTACATTTTTGATAGATGGATGATGTTTATTTACTCCTTTACATAAAACAGCACTAGGACAGCTTCAGCTAAATAGAAAGCAAACACATCTAGGACAGACTTTGGCACATAAAGCATAGTTAGCCAATGGAGTTCTTCTCCAGCACACACTGCTACACCCAGCAAATCAGTGGAATTCAAAACGAGCATAGAGATTTGTGTAAACTGTGAGAAGAGAGTAACAGACAAATCACTCATAAACATTCAAAACCACTAGAGCTAAAGGCAACAGCAAAAGCCCTCTTTTAACTGTTAGGATTCAGGAAGACTGCAGACAATCTATCTCATACTTGCTTCTTACATCATTTTCTAAATTGTTTGGTGTGGGCTGGTCTCAAAAACTACCAGCATACGGGAACAGAGGAGTTCCCGATACGGGATTTGATACAGGAGGTGCTAATGATGCTGGGAATGATCATTGCAGTTGCTCAGCAAACATTTCCCAGACGTGAAGCAAGTCTACAGGCGCTGCCTGCGAATGCCGCTCTCCTTCTAGCCCAAGACGTTGAGCAGTGATACACTCAACAGCTCATTTTTTTTTACTGTATTGTTTTTATCGTCTTTAAAGGTCTGAATACGCCTTTCCATCTTTCCAGCAGTGCTTTTTCTTTATTGCTTGCATGAGTTGTTCCATTTCATTATCTACTGGCATAGTATATCTTCCTTGTTTTGACAGGGACTGTTCTGTTACAATTACCTGCTGTCGTCGTGGTTCAAGTGAAGGTGCTGCCAGCTGGACAGAGCTGTAAAGCAACACGAGTGAATTCCCCAATGTTAAAAGGGTTTGGGTTTTTTTTTCGAAAATACAGGAAGCAATTAGCTATGTCTACATTTAGAAGAGTGCTTGTATTGCAATGAGACACTGCCAGCCTGAGGTTGGGGGCTGACGCTTCCCAAACTTCAGAGTTGTTTGACTCTTTCATTGCATTTAAAAACTCTTCATCTCATTGGAAAATTCCAGAAGAGGGGGATAAACTGTAGCACAACTTCCCAGAACAGTATTCCACAACATTGTCACACGGGGAAACAAAAAGTTGAAAGACACATCACAGCGAGCAGAACTTGTTTTCCTGATGGGCTGAGCACCTCTTGCGTCAGCTAACCCGATCAGGAATCAGAAGGGAACAAAACCAAGGCTTACTAGGGTCTGCGTCCAAGAACATGGAAAGGGAGAGGACAGAGGAGATGGCCACACAGGCTCATGTAGGTCACCTGCCCCACTACTGACAGATGTGCCTCACGCCCTTGGACACTGCTGAAGGGACAGCCTGTGACTGGTGGTGACCACCAGACCTGGAGGAAAGGCTTAGGACATAGGGGACACCTACCATCTCCTTAAAGATTTGTTCACACACTGTAATTATGGAAAAACCTGAACACGGCCTTATTTAAAAAAATTAACAAAGACACAATGTCTCAAAGTTGCTTGTCAAAATGCTGGCTAGAACACCCTTAGAGGCCATCACAACTCAACAGCACACTACCATTAAAGCAGACTTTGCAACCAAACGTTCAGCTTCTCCAACAGATGAGTACAGGCCAGATGCCATATGCAAGAGGCCCTGCTCCTACATGTGGGACAGAAGACTTCAAGCAAAAGAGGAACTGCAACTATAACATGATAACTGAAGCTAATCAAAATTTAGTACATTTAGCATGGTTAGCACTTTTTGCCAAATTAATCTTAGCTATATAAATTATCCTTATTTGCCTTAATAAGCCATAGGAATGTTTTTTGATGTTTTTTGCAAGTAGCTTTTACTGACCTAGCAAGTCTAGAAATTTTCATAACTTTCTGAAAAATGAAAATCAACCTCTTGCTATCTTGTTCCCCCTAAAATTTTACCTGTTAACTGTAACTGCAATATCCTTCCCTTTTTGCAGAACATACAGTACAAGCAGAAATATTTTCCTTCTCCAAAGAAGCTTCCGCTTCATGGAAACCTAGGAGAGATTCCTGTAATTTTCCAACTGTTGCAGTCCCCAAACATTTTGCTCTTGAACATGATTATTAGATCCACCGGTTCTGTCTTTCATCTAAGTGTTCCTAACAGATGAGCTGATTTTGTACCCCCTCATAAACTTACAAATTAAACTCCTACATGGTCTCCTGCTTTGTAATTTGGTGCTTTGGGACAGCACTGCCGTTATCTCACTTGAGAACAAAACTATTATTCAGATGAGCTACGACAACCTCATCTTCAAATGGCAAACTGCAACTTACAAAAACAAATCTGCATTACACTCAATATTTAGCTTAAACATTCAAGCTCAATTGCATTCGCTTTAACAATATGTGGAAGAAATTCTTTCCAGAAAAGAAAAGATAGAATTCTGTCAGAAGTAGGGGGTAATCTCATGTTAATGAAAATATTCTAATGAGTCATTTATTGCCAGATTCATCACCAACTGCCCCTTGCAGCACTTGGCAAGTGAGTACAGGTAACTGCAGTGCGTGATCCAATAGTGACGTGTAAGCGTAAGGAGACGAGTTAATCCATAACTCCTAAAGGCAGTTAGGGTACCTAAAAGGACTACTTGCCAGGATGCTTCTAGTGACGCTCTAGTGATGCTCAGTAGATAGCGAATTCAGGGCTAGCAAGTGCCATGTCTTTGAAAGGTGCAGTGGATGCTCCAGGCCAAAGCTGCCAGATGGTTTAGGGGAAATTAGGAATGCATTGCTGCCCTCGCTTATACGGCAACGAGTGTGCCGGGGGGCAGGCTAAACCTTGCCATTTCCCCAACCCTGCACACTTGCTAAATGTGGTCAATAATTGGCCTAAAATACTTGGGTCCATTTTCTATCTAACATCCGCATGATGACAGGAATCTTTGTAGAGCAGGCTGCAATTTCCAAACGTACACAAGCAATAACTATCAATGCTGCAACAGCTGCTGCCCTTCCAGAGGGACTGATGTGCCATAGGGAGGGAAGAAGTGCTGGAAAAGAAAGTTTGGTCCATTAGTTTCTTCCCAGACATTACATACACATGGAACAGGACAACATGGATCTACTGCTCGAGAAAGGGCACTTTCCAGAAAGAGAGAAAGCTGGAGGCTTATGTCCCTGGGGACATAAAAATATTGGAGAATGTCCAGAGGAGGGCAACAAGGATGGTGGAGGGTCTGGAGAGGCTGAAGTCCCTTGGTTTGTACAGCCTGGAGAAAAGGATGCTGAGGGAAGACCTCATCGCAGTCTATGACTTCCTGACAAAGGGGAGCAAAGGGGCAGGCGCCAATCTCCTCCTTTGGTGACCAATGACAGAACCAAGGGGAACGGCATGAAGCTATGACAGGGGAGGTTTAGGCTGGATATTAGGAAGAAGCTCTTTACTGAGAGGGTGGTCGGGCACTGGAACAGGCCTCAAGGAAGTGGTCACAGCACTGAGCTTGGCTGAGTTCAAGAAGCATCTGGACAATGCCCTCAGACACATGCTCTGACTTGGCTGGCCCTGTGTGGTGCCAGGAGTTGGACTTGATGATCCTTATGGGTCCCTTCCAACTCAGCATATTCTGTGATTCTATGATTCTACAAATTTAGAGACAAGAGTAAACTTCCTCTCTTGGTGGTAAGGATGAGAGATTAAGCTAAGGACCCCAACAGCAAGGGCAGTCAAGGTGTGATTGAAATTTTACGAAATTAAAGCCTCCATTTCTTAAAACAAAAATCCTTACAGAGACAAGGATTTGTCTCTGTAAGGATTCTACTTACCTCTGTAAGGTTCTACTTTGTTAGAATTTTTCCTTTCAGGAGAAAGCTGGGATCCACAAACCTCTGTCCCCAAGCTCAGGTCCTGCCTGAGAGTCTGCAGAGAAGAGATTTCCCCTCTCTGACAGACAAACCTCTCCTGCATCTTAGTAAGGATGATGCCCAGATGCACAAAGGTCAGAACAACACTAGGCTGCTGAAAGAAGTACAGTAATGAAAGCAAAAAAAACCCAACAAAATACAAAACTAACCTGGCACTTAATATACACTCCCGAGGTAATATGTGGAACTTTGATTACAGTGGAAATGCTCTCATTAAAATCTTCCTCTTTCTGTTTCAAATGCTTATTACTTGGAATAGAAGGAACGACATGCAGGTTTCCATAGATCAAACAGTGCTGTATTTATGAGGTCTTATGATACAGTGCCATTTTAGTCATAATAATAGTGATTATTGGTCTACTTTTGAAAAAAAATTATATGTGAATATGACTTGTAACTCAGTAAGTAAGTGTCTTGTCTAGATTGCTATTTAATTTTTCAAAAGAAATTACCAACTACTTTAGAATTTGAATCAGTTCCTATTGAAATATTTGCAGTGATTTAAGTACATCATTTTACATGGGATTTAATTTCATATTGTTACGTGTTCTAGGGAAACAATGCCCATTTTGTCTCTTGCACTGCACTGGTAGGTGATGGGTATGGCTCCCTTCATTCCCACCCAGGCAAAACCAGGTAATCACATCACTGGACTAGAAGGGGTCTAGGTACCCAGCCAGGTTCACAATGTCATCCCAAACCGATGCCATGAAAGACACACAGCACTGTTAATTCATTTCCCTGACAGGTACGAGAGATTTGGGAACGTGCACTCACACAGTGAGTGATGTCCACAGATGTACATCTCCTTGCCCTGGCTTAACCCCTACGACCCTTAGCCCCAGGAGACCCACTTCTACCCACCTTGGAATTAACAAGCTGTTGTCCTGGCTGTGCCTGTCTCCCTCCCCACCCCTCTCAGTGTTGATAGATCAGCTTCCACTCGCTGACAACCCACTCGCTATTCCTGGGATGAGAATTTGAGAGGTTTAAGCATTCTCTTTGATTTCAAGCCTTGGGAAGAGTAAACATTCCTAGAACAGATGAAGTCCAGCATACCAGCTGAGTTTTCTCCCTTGCTCCACTATTTTTCCATAGAGAATGATATTTTTCCCATTGCTTCATCTCCCTGTAATCTTCCTTTACTGTCAACTTCTGATTTAACTCCTGGATATTAGGTAGGTTAATAGTGAATAGGTAACCTGCAAGTTGTCCGGTATTGTAAAGATTCTCTAAGTATTACTTGCACTTCCCTCACTCTGCCCATTAGAGGTATTAATCACTGTATCTTCAGTGACAGCATACACATTAAATTAAGGATGCCAGATATGTGTGAGCATACACATTAACCAAGGATGCCAGACAAGAAAATCCTCAAGTTTACTAGATAAATCAAGAAAAAAAAACCCCACAACAAACCCCACAATATAATCACAAACTTCCATACTTTCCACAAACTTCTATTACTGCCAGCAATACATTTTGAGATGATGTCATAACACATACATCACAGATACCCGGAAAAGCAAGGCTTGTAGCAATCTTCCTACCAAACAGCCGGAGAGCATACATACATGAATATCTTTCTGACAGTATTTGGGCTGGAGGGAAAAACAACATTTTTCTCGGGCTCATCAAAAAGCAATTGGCTTTTTAAGCACAGGGTTTCATCCATGGAGGTTTATTTAGGGGAGTTTATTGGTGTCTGTATGCTGCCATTGCCCATTGATACAAACAACTTATTCTATGCAGATTTCGAATTTTATCTCTGCTCATTGTGAAATTAAATAGCCCGATATGAAATTTAAAATTACAGGCTTTTGTTTCTGTGTAAACAGGATCTCCCAATAAAGTAACCTGTAATGCAGTTATGGAAGGAAATTATTTTAGAAATGGCAATTTTCAGTTGAATTGGTCTGCTCCCTTTACAGATTGAGTCAACAAATCTTTGCAGACAAATGTGAGTCTTTACTACTTCTTGCTTTTGCAAGTACAACATACACCTCTGGGAGCCTAAACTGGGGCGTCTTTAAGGAATCATTAGACTTCAAGAATTGCAAAGAGGCCCATTAACTGCATCTCAAATCCAGAAATCCTGCTGCTGGTCATTCCCAAGCTGTAGAGAAACACAATCTTCACTCACAGGTTACATTTCCTAAACTGGCACCTCACAAAGTGAAACATCTGAGATAGACACGACAGAGGCAGTCTTCCTGGAGCCCATCAGTCACCAATTTTACTGTCTTGTTTCAGTCCGGAGCTGCAGTGTCCTAACAGCACTTTTGGCCAGGGGTTTCCTGAATATGCAGTGAGTTGGCCGTGTCCATCAGTTCGGATCACAAGAACCAGGCCAATCAATTGCTAACCTCCCCGAAACAGTGGACATGGGACTCAGATCACAGAATCACAGAATCACAAGGTTGTAAAGGATCATTAAGATCATCAAGCCCAATCGTTCCTGTCCTCTACTAAACCATATCCCTAAGTACCTCATCCACTCATCTTTTAAACACATCCAGGGATGGTGACTCTGCCACTTCCCTGGGAATCTCCCAAATCCTTATCAAATCAGCTGGATTTCTGGGAAGGGAACGTCTGAAGTCGGCACAGCCAGACAGATGGAGATCCTCCCTCCAGTCTGCCAGACGATGGTTAAAGCAGCTGCTTTAACCTGGCTGAACCTGATTTAATCAGGGCAGGTGAGCCTCATCTTCTAATCTCTCCGTCATAAAAAAGACTTTGTGGCACCGTCTTAGAAACTCTCCCATGAGAGGGGAGGAGAGCTAAAGAGAGATAAAAGGACATGGAACAGCACATGCACCATAGCCCTAAAGAGGATGGAAGGTCCTTACTATACCCTCACATCAGGCAACTGCCCAAATCATCATGGTCTGTGGCCTCTCACTTGTGGCATTTGTCCCTGGCACGGCTAGCTAGCTGAGCCAAAGCACAGCGCCCATCCCAGCTGAGCTGCAGGTAGAGATGTAATTGCACATACCCTGCTGCCGCCCTGAACAAACTCAGAGGCTGCGGGCTGGAGCGTTTCCAGGGCCCTGGGCAGTGCCTCGCCGACTGTATTTCTCATGTTTAGAAACCACTCTCTTTTCAGAGCCAAGTTAAGATTCTGTATATAACTCTTACAGCTTTCACCCTGTGACTTTTTAATGACTCAGCTATTAAAACCTACAGACTTTTAATGCAACAGAGGTGTAGCTTAAAAAAAAGAAAAAAAAGGATTCCTGAAGCCCTACTATGCGTAGGTGGCAATGGCTGAGTTACAAGGAGTGGTATTTCTTAGAAAGGATCACTCAAAGGGAAAGTAGGAAACTGGAAACCTGCGCAGTCTGCTAAAGAGAAGGTCCCAGCAGTGGGAGTCAAGTGTGACAAAGCAGATGCTCACGTAGAGTGAGGTTCACGCAGGCTGCAAGGTAAGCGGAACAGAGAGAGAAGGGATCAGAAGTAGGTAGGAGAAGAATGTAAGGAATCAGTTAAAGATCAGAACGAAGCATGCAGAATAATATGGAAATATTCTACTGAAAAGATTTTAAAGTTAATTTTTTAAAATGTATTTTATTTATAGGTCAAGTAAAGAATAATGCTATACTTCTTTGGGCCAAAGAAAGGACAAAGAAAGCTTAGGTGTACTAAAAGCCTGAAATTAAACCCTAAAAAACTGTAAGTGTTGGTTTTCAAAGACAGAACTAAAAAAAAAGCCTCAGTATAAATATAAGACTTGTCTCCATAACAGAAGACTATGTTCTCAGATTAGAATCCCTTTACATTTAGGGAACAAGACTGTGAAGGTCCTATAATAAGGACTAACTTACTTCCAGTTAAGTTCAAGTCTCCAGAGTACAAGCTATGCGGTAGAGGATGAAGATGTTTCTAAATATGCTTTAACACCTGAAGAGGTCTGGAATGACACTTTTATTCCTCCAGGGATGCTGCAGAAATAGCTAACTGGGCTTTTGGCAGAGGTGGAGTGCACTTACCCAGCACAGCTACATACCACAGAGCAGCAAATAGCTGAGCAGAAACATGCCCATGTCTTCACCCCTGCCTAACATCTCTTACTTTCTTGGAGTGTGAGCAAGCTCCACTGTCTTTGAAGTGCAGAGGTGGAGCATGATCAGCTCTGACAGGAGAGCGAAGGGGTCCCAGGTCAGGTGCCGTGGTGCGGCTGTTAGCTACGCCTGATCACTCCTGCCTGGGGACCTGGTACATCCTCAGCAAAAGTCCCTATTGACTGGGTAATACAGCAGAAGATAGGAATCAGAGGTTGTTTTTCAGGGGAAAATTAAAAAAGAGACATAAATGTGGACTGAAGAGCTACAGCAAGCTACTTAACTGTAACTCTTTAAACACTAGTCGATCTGTTTTAAACACAGAACTTAATACTGTTGCTGATTATGAGAATAACGTAAGCTCTTCAGCTCACAGCTCGATCTCAGCAAGCTTTGTACTCCATGGGTTCATGTGTGACCCTGCTCTGCTGAAACCTAACCCTTCCACAGAGGCAAGGTGACTACTTTCAATAAAGCATTTAAACAATAAGGTGGAGGGAAGGTTATTTCAACACACAGATTAGGAAACTCGGGGTTATTTATACCCAGTTATGTGGAGATAGAGGCAGCACCATGCGAATGGGGGTTCACAGCTTCCAGCCACGGCAGCCACTTCCATCTGACAGTGTAACTAACCCAAGGTACCACACCATCCTACGTGACCAACAGGACTCAGGTCACCACACAAGTCCCATTAGCTATATATTCTCCCTGCCCAGCACCCACAACATGTGAATCCCTTTCTGAAGGGATTACATGCTTAAAAAAATGTTTTCAAACTGAACCATGTAATTGACGTCTTCTCGCAGTCTGTACTGCTCCAATTACATCAAAAAGTGAAAGCTGTCTTCCAGGAGATTTATGTCATTTATAACACATTGCATCGGGCCCATCACAATTTAAGATCAGTTGACAAGACACAGCGCATAAGACTGCTTAGTCTGTGGCCATCCACACTATTTGGGAAATGGAAAAGACATAAACTCATCAGTACAAAAGTAGAAGACTTGGACACATCTTAGGCACATTTTTTAGTTCTCCAGGATAGAAAACCCAATCATTGAAGCAGATGTGAGCAAAACAATTAAAGATGGAGACAGAAATCTCTGTGTTTCTGTGGGATAAACTATCATTTTGCAAAAGGTCATTAAATTTGACATGGAAATATTTCTGACCTCTGATTTGTTCAGATAGATACGGTCATGGCCGTTGAGCAACAGCAGAGCCACTTTGTTCTGTTCCTTGTTCAGGAGTTTATATAGAATCGTAGAATCATAGAATTATTTGGGCTGGAAGGGACCTCAAAGATCATCAAGTTCTAACCCCCTGCCATGGGCAGGGACACCTCTCACTAGACCAGGCTGCTCACAGCCCCATCCAGCATATGACAGGTCAGGATTTCTGGTTCTTAATAAAATGGCCATAGCTGTACTTGTTTCTTTTATGAAGTACTTTACTTGGGCAGATTTACCCTGGGGTAAAAGACGGGCAGATGGCAGGCATATATAGGTCATATATAGGTCATGTGCTATTCAATACTGATAAACGAACCCCTCCATGCCTACACATTGCCTGCCTCCTGCTGATTAAGGTTGAGAAGAACTACAAAAGTGCTCATTATAAACCAAAATATCAGAATCGAAGGATGAACACACTGCCCTAAGCTAATTATGTTCAGTTTAATATACTCCCTGCAAAAAGTAAATTCCCCGATAAAACGAAGCGAAGCGTTTCACTGTCCGCAGCAGGAAAGCGATACGATCTGTTGGGATTTCTATTGTTCGTATGCCCATGATCTTGGTTCCTCCAACTAGCAGCTTTGAATTACAAATGGGGTAGACTAGGTGACACCATCTGATTTAGGATCACTTCAGCAGCTGTTGACAGACCCAGGTGCTTCAGGTGAAGAAGACAAAATCAACTTCTTTGTGCAAAGATGCAATAGCCAGTCCTTTTCCTTTTTTTGATGTTAAATGGTTTTAAGTCCCTGAATTAAGATAATTTTCACTATCCTTCCTCTTCAGTCCTACGCACACTGTAGCATGTCCTAATTGAGGACATAAATACCTTATAACTTCCTCCATCTGGTTCTACTCCTGGCCTCAGGATTATAGCCTAGCATTGTATCTATCACTATCCATTATCCATTCTGTCTTTATTTAAATAGGGTAAGTTTTATCTTTTTTTGGTTTGTCGTTTGGATTGATTGAACATCTCCTTGCTTTTGTACTATAAGTAAAAATACAAGAAGACAAAATATCTTCCCTTAACTATTTTTAATGTGCAATCCTGCAGTTACTCATTCACTTCTTATCTAGATAAGCTCAATTTCAAGTTTATGTGGAAATTCTTCCTTGTCACTCTTCCCAGTTGCTTCTAAATTCTTCTTCTCTGTTGCTCATTCTTTTTGTATAATAACCCAAACTGAAATGTTCCAAATAAACATACCACATATTTCCCATATAAATCCATACTGTCTGCCATGCCAGTCCTAGATTTTCATTCAAAAGTCCATTTTTCATTCAAAGCTTCCCATTATACAGGTTGCCACTAACTTTAGCTCCAAAATCTGTATAAGACGTTGCGACAATTCTTCCAAAATGCAATATCCACATTAGTTTTCACCTGATGCTCAGTGACCCAGCTTACCTGTCTCAGTAGCGCTCTTCGGTCTACTCTTGTTTTAATTATCCCAAACAATTTTGTCATATTGCAAATGTTGCCACCTCACTGATCATTCTTTTACACACTGTGAATTATATTAATCACTGAGTACTTGCAGTCAGCCTCAGGCCATCTCACTGCTTCTTTTGACATTTCTTTATCTGTCTCACCATGTTCCTATAACAACTTTCTCTTCCTCCACAACAATTAGCCTTTTTCACAGGTTCTTACAAAGAACTTATTTTTTCCCCAAACGAAAAAGTTGTTATTAATTTCTGTGGAAAACCTTGCATTTTCTTTAATGGAAAAATGTTTGTTCCTCCCACATTACATCCACTTACGTGTCTTGTACCTGTTCATAATTGTTTAATCCAATTTACCCAGCAGTGAAGCAAAGCTCACAAGGGCTGTAATCACAAGATTTTCCAGAGCACTTACAGTCTGTTCAGCTCTCTAATACTTTGCAGCCTCTCACTTCCTCTCACAGCGCTGTACCTTCCCCGGAATAAAAGCGACCCTGGTGATACAGGCAGAAGGCTCCGAGTCAGCACTGGATTCTTTCTCCGGCTCTGCCAGTTACTGGCAGTGTAACCTTAAGTAAGTTTTCTAACCTTTCCGCATCTCCCTCCTTTTTCCATTGCAGATGGTGCTTAACAGCATCACAGGAATAGATTTGACAGGTCTCTGTGTTTGTCTTAGTGCCTATTTTTGGGGGCTTGTTAGACGTCTCCACCAGAGCAGTAGAAGTTGGGGTGCACAGGTGCTGAGCAAGCAAGATGTTGTGCTCCCCTGTACATCTCTGAATACCCTGCCAGTTTTCCAAAGATTTCCTTTCTGGATGGGACAGGGAGCACTTTGCAAGCAGGGAGCAGAGGCAGCGGGAGCTTCGAACTGCCCACCTGAAGGAGCAGATACATCTGGAAAAGCTACACATGAATTTTTTATGAAGCTTGATTATTAATGTTTTGTAAAATGCTTGGAGACCCTTAGTAGGAAAATTTTACCACCTGCTAAGTATTAGCCTCCTATAAATATTTCCAAGCAGGGCACAGATGCCAAACATTTTGGGTTGAATTTAACCGTTCTAACGCTGGGCTGGGGGAATATTCCCAACAACCCAAATCTTGCTGAACAGATGTTTTACACTGACCATTTTTCTGGTTTCCGTTTCAACAGTCCCCATTGTTTCCTGCCCAGAGCTGTCCTTTAAATGGTTGTAATCATAAACATTTTTTTTGTCAAATGTGTCTCTTCTTTCAGAGTACCAGAACTATACAGTCTTAGTATTAATGCACTGGTATGTCACAGATACTAGTTTCAAGATCTTAACATACATAACTAACTTAGAGAATCTGAGCAATTTAGAATCATAGAATCATAGAATCATAGGATCATAGAATCATAGAATGCTTTGGGTTGGAAGGGACCTCAAAGCCCATCTAGTTTCAACCCCCTGCCTCCACTAGCCCAGGTTGCCTAAAGCCCCATCCAACCTGGCCTTAAACAGTGCTAGCGAGGGGGCAGCCGCAGCTTCTCGGGGCAGCCTGTGCCAGGGCCTCACCGCCCTCACAGGGGAGAATGTCTTCCTAATGTCTAATCTAAACCCACCCTCTTTCAGCTTGAAGCCATTGCCCCTTCTCCTGTCGCTGCACACCCTGGTGAACAGTCCCTCTCCCACTTCTCTGTAGGAAATTTGTTCCAGTATTGTAATTTCAACACTGTATTGGTCTTCAAATTCATGAAGAGTTGCATAAGACCCTAACTGCAGGAAGTCTGAAAAAATTATGCCACCTAAATTTTGAATTTATTTACTCAGTCAGTGGCTTGTAGCAAAGTTCATAGCAGTAATTCTATTGGCTAAATTACGGTTGCAACTTTTTGGTAGCTTCATTTAAAATATTGGTGGCTGACATAAAAATTAGTGAAGCAATTTAGTTCCATTCAAATTACGCAAGAGCAATATGCAACTGAAAGAGCTTTAGAAATTTAGAACTATTACTATTTGAATACATACACATTTACATTTGTATTTAAATAAATACATCACAGAGACAAGAGCCAATGCCAGTTGTTCCCTCCTACAGTGTAGGCTGGCTTTGATCTCCATGTTCCACGTTTTTCTTTCCTTATTTCAGCAGAACTCTTGAATTTTTTCCTGCCAAAGCACCACCTAAATGGCTGACTTCAGAGCAAAGGTCTTGTATTTTCCACATGCTGGTACTTGAATCAGAAACTATTATTTGGATTTTGTACTGTATGTGTGTAGGATACTGTTTTTCCTTATCTCAGTATGCTGTGTTAAAGACAGAAAAGTACAATTGTGTGGTTGTTCATGCTGAATTCCTGCAACAACCTCTCTTACTGTAAAGAAGATCCCACCTGGGTCACTTTTCACTCAGCGTCTCTCCCATAAGTGCACTAAGAAGACAGGGGTAAAATTACACAGAATTAAGCTCAGGAGTAATGCTTACTCCATGTTGTATGACCAGTCTACACAGCCTGACAATCTATTCCAAAGGTTTGGAGTTCTGCAGCAAGAAGCAGCCATAAAGAAATAACTATCCGGGGCAAGCTACATGCTGAATTTGGTGGGGGATTCCTCAGTTGGTATCTCTCCTGCATTACCTGCCCCTTGGGGGAGGTCTTTTTATTGCAGTGGCTGAAAATGAGCCAGGCAAGCTTCCAGAGTGTACCCGAGTTTGGTGTACAGAAGGCTGAGTCAGTTGAACAGACAGAGTTTTCAGATACTTAGACGCACGCTTAATCTTACACAGGAGAGATCCCAAGCGTAAGGAGCAGAGCAGAGATGTGATCTGTCAGTGTGCTGCAGGATTGAATCCCAGGCATTGCAGACTGTGTGGGAACAAGGCTGCTTCTATACTATTTCTCCTTCTCAAAGTGTTTTCCATAACATTTTGCCTATCTCTTGAGGAATGACAAAGGTGCTCAAAATTGACCTTGAGTCAAACAAAGAGGAAAAAAAAGATTTCATTTTTAGTCAAGAACTAAGTTTAATCAATTCTTTTCATAAGATTAATTTAGGAGAGTCTCATGAGTAATCTGCTATATTTAGGGCTACTGTGTCATTTGTGTGACATGAAAAATCAAAGCATAAAGAGGAAAAGCTAGAATGAAACATCAGGCAAACGCGTAACATAGTATCTAAGAAAGACAGTGAATTATGTTGCTGGCCTCCTCGGGTTTGAAGAGAGAGGTTAAACCTAAAAGAAAACAAGTTCTTTTGAAAGTCTTAATTTTTGATTTGAAACGTAACTCCAGTGAAAGAAGGGTGCGCAGAGTAACAGCAAACAGGTCTGCAGAGGGCAATGGGACTGCTGAGATCTGTGACATTTTTGCATTGTAGATGAAACCCCTCGGGTGCCAAAATGAAAACAACAACAAAAAAAGTTTAATTACAATTTAATTGCCAGCATTTTTTGCCTGTCCACAGCAAATTATTTCTGTAAACACTTTTGGCATTGGGGAGCACGTTTCAGAGATGAGTAGTAGTTAGGAGTGCCCTCCATACACTTTAAGACCTGAGCAGGCTTTCTGTGCTGAGCTGCTGAGCGCTGACGGCACCAGCTGTAAGGCTGGTTCCCCATACGGGGAACAGCAGCTTTCCCAAGCTTTGGAAAAAGCCGGGAGCTGGTGCAGAAGGCCAGGTTAAGCCATGGCAGAGAGATATCAGACAGGGAGGGAATCAGATTTCACTCATACATCGTGGCTCTGTTTACAGAACAAAGCCCTGGACCTCAAATAAAACAAAGGGTATGAATTTGCTGAAGACTGCACAGACCGCACAGATATCTGAGCCAAATTTAAATTAGCGAGCTTTCAGCAGAGCCAATTAACCTATGTGGAGCTTCGTGCAACTAGCTTAGCATATGAGCATGCTCTCAGAAATTTAGTCATAGATGCTTTAGTTTATGAGGTTTAAGCTAAGCCATATAATTTTGCAACTGGGACGTGCCGAATGCTTGGGGACCAAGAGGCATCCATTCCGGTTGTAGCAGTCATGGTAGAAGCTCATGTGTTCAGTCAAAATGAGCCGGGTAGCTTCAGCAATTTAAATAATAAGTCTTCATTAATCCAGCTCATATTCCAGAATGGTTTAGGAAATGATCACACAAGGGAGGTTGATGTTATCATTAGTACACCTAGCCTGACAGACAAGAAAGAGTTTAAAGATTCCTTGGAGAAAGGAATGTTGTAGGCAAATTTGTGCCCGGTGGAGCTGCCATAACCAGCTTTCTAAGCCCGCCACTCGACAAAACAGGGGACATGGCAAAGTGCCTGAGAAACGAGCGCCACCGCCAGTGACACAGCTTTTGAGAAACCAAAGGAGTTAGAGCAGCCTGTAAAAGAAACCACGACACGAAGTTTTCTGCCACTCACTCCGAGAAGGGCGGTGGCGCGCGTCCTCTTCGAAGCTGCACAGCAGCGACACACGTGCTGCGAGCATCAGCAAGGCACCAAAGGAGAGGGAGGCAATGGTCCACACCCCCATGGCTAGAAAGGTTCATACTCATTCCCCAAAGTGCAGTTTTAGCTGACAGCGTCAGCCACAGCGACCTGTGAAGTCCTACTTAAAAGAGAGATATTCAGCTACAGATACGGGATTTGCAACTTAAATGTAAACCTAGGAAAGCTGTGGTGGCTGGAGGCATGCTCCCCTATTTGACAACAGGAGTCAGATTTTACATGTATCAGGCAGATAGGAAGCAACAGTAAAAATGGAATATGAACTTTGGTTGTCAAAACTGCTCTTAAAAACATGTTTCTTACTAAATGCAATTAAAACTATTTACATACCGTGCCTAGTGCACTGTACTGTCTTTACTGATATTATTTATCACACTACGGCTGGAGGAAGAAGCTCTTACCACCAGACACTGGAGCAGTCATTTTCAAGATGTGACTGAAAAATGATAAAATGGACAGAAATTCTAAGAAAAGGACTATAAATTTTTCCTCATCCTAAACAAATTATGCTGTTGAGGATTTGGGAAGACTTGTCACATGGTACATCAGGTACTTGTTCCCAATCCAAAGGAGAAACAGACTTGGACGTTCTGGCTGGAAAAGGGAAATTTACCATCAGCAGCCCCTTACTCCAAGATTATGCTCATTTGCTTGAAATAGTGTTGCTAGAAACTGTAACAGCTTGGAAAGACCACTTCCCACACTTGATTTGATATGCTAGGCCTGGTATACCTGATACAGTAACGTCTGACATTTATCGAGTTCACGTTTAACCATGCTGCTCTGAAATGTAAGTTTGGTCATATAACCACAACCTCCATTATCTCCAGCCCCTGAAGGCTGGCAGAAAATATGTTTAAGAACAATTCTGATCCATACCTAGAACTGTTAAATAACAGAGTGGTACCGACGTAACATGACTTGTTACTTGCTGACATTTTATTCCACAGAAAACTGAAAACAAGAGTGCCTGCTCTTGAGATCCTGTTAGGAACTCATGTCAAAGTCACAGCAACCAGCAGATACATGGGAAAAGAGACAAGGTGGGGGTGCAGGTAAAAGGGAAACATAATCTGAGGTTTTGGGAGCTGTCACCTTGTAAAGACAAAAAAAACCAACAAAAAAACCCCTAAACAACCGTGAGAATATCTGTAATGGAAAGTGGTGACTGCAAACAGCAATAATGTCACAAGAAATATCCTCTGGTCAGGGAAAAACGTGACACACCAGACGGACACATGCAGAGGAATAAGTGACACTTTCTGCAAAGGAGGAGTACCAACACAGCCGTTCTACCTGAGAAATTCTGACAGCCAACAGCCGCAGCAGGTTGAGGTAAATTAGTTTCGGGACACGGCACAACTGGAACTAACAGACTCGCTGCCATCTGACAGCAAGAGTATTGATACTCTGGGAGAGATTTCCAATTCCATGAATCAGTGCAGAGTACCTCAGAGACTAATTGAACGTGCGCTTGTTCATTAAGTTAGATTAAGTTAGTATCTGAACTTCCTTATTATGTTAATGTTTAATTTCAGGATGCAGAGGGAAATTGCTGAGAACCATGTCTTTAAGAGGTTCTGGCTTGAACCAGTTGTTAAATACCAGCTACAAGGTGCAGTGCTCTCTTTAAGAGCTCACACTCCGTGCAAGGCAGATCCCTATCAAACTCCATGGTGCCTGCTGGTCGCAGGACAACCCAGACTCATGGAAGAGACAGCTTGTTCACTTCTGCAGAAAGTAAAAGCCAGACCAGGGAAAAATAACACGTTTCTCATTACCTTTTAAAAAGCTAGTAATTGTCTTCTTTTCTTTTAGGGCACCTATTACTATATTCATGGAATAGTTTAAGGCATTCCCTCTGGAAGATCAAAGGTAAAATATCCCTGGTTTTTGTAAGAGAAACCTAGGAACTTTGCTGGAGCCACTTGCTGCCTCCCCAGCATACCCCGAGTGATTATGTCCCAGAAATGCCCGTACTTGTTGATTGTCTGTAAAGGAAGCCCAGGTAACTTAGCTCGGATGTAGATCTCCATTCCACTGGTATCTAAAGTTACATGAGATGATTCTCATTAGAAACTCACTGATTGCGTAAACAGAATTAACCACCACTTGCCAAAATCTTGGCTTCCCTGATCAGCTGGACACTGGTTGCAGCTACACAGCAGAGGCAATAATAGTGTTTATCCCTATATATATGCCATTCCTGGTGCACATGCCCTTGAGTTGACATGCTTCTGGACAGGTACAACTGCTGTGGGCCACATCTGCTCTGTCATTATCTTCATACTTCCAACCAAACGCATCAAAGGAGGGACAACACAACCAGCACCAGGCCCAGTACCAGTCACAGCTGTTCCACTCACGGCATGATTTACCCACTGTTCTGACAACTACTGTACATAAGTACATAGCTGTTATTTATTAGATATCAAAGCTAAGGTAAAAGGGTTTTTTAGAAGCACCTCCTTACTTCTGAAACAAGAGGACTCTCAATCCAAATGCGTTCTTATTCGATATAATTAGTTATTATGACTGAACTCAGCCTCCTGTCTGAGTTCTCCTTTATCCAAAACTGTAACGGCTGAGCACAGGAACACCCAAAGCCTGTGGGTGTGGAGCACATATTTGTAAACCTTCCTCAAAGAGAACTCAAACAGCAAGGGAGTTGGAGGGATTTGAATGACACACAGTGACAGCATGGTGAGGACACCAGTGTGTATTCCTGCTCTGGGATGGCCTCAGAGATGCTTCTCTGTTCTGAGCCTGTTACAACACATAGGTTTGGGTGGGCTGGCCAGCAACAGAGATGGCTTTAATTAGCCTAAACCCACTGCACTATCACTGTGTAGTGCAGAGTCTGAGACACGCAACACAACTATATGTTCCATAGGATGGGAAAGAGAAGAGGTGTTAAAGTAGGTTCCCTTTTCTTCATCATCAGAGCCCTAATTTTCTTAAATTCCTTCTAAAGAAGCCAATACATCAATACAGCTCTACAGAGAGTAAAGCAGAAACTACCTAGAATTCACCAAAAAGTATTACTTCTGTCTCTTCTTCACAGAAAACATTATTCCTACTAAAGCTTTGTCCTCCTTAATTTACAGTAAAAAGATAATCTTCAGAATTTAGTTCTGCTAGATGCTTTTGTGTTACTTGTGCTAAGGACATCACCAGCATCAGACAGAGCTTCTGATTAGGGGTCATTATCTGTACTAAGCTACAATAGGTATTTAGAGTTCTTTAAAAAGTGCTTCTATATTTCCATGATCATTAGTTTTCCTTTGCTCCTGTGATAACATGAATTTTACATTAGTGAAGGAGCAGGGAGATGTAGTTTATGTTGCTGTACATCTGGAGTTGGGAGAAAACCAAGGGCAAAATCTTCACTCCAGATGAGCACTGATCGCCAAAAATCAAAAAAAAATGAAGCTATGTTGGCCCCAGGTATTAAAAGTGAGCAATGCATCACCAGATCATGCTTCTCTACATGGTAAATAGCAATCTGTTCACCTGTGTGTCAACCTCCTGTCCTACCATCAAGATCTTCCTCCCACTTCTTCCCACCTTGCTATATTCTCCATTGACATTCCAATAATAGGAACAAATAGGGCAGCCATCCTGAAAACAGTCTCACACATAGCACACAAATGCATTTTTCCAAAGAAAAAATTATCTTGCCTTTGTGGAAGTATTTTTTTCTTCCTAAATGAAAAGGCCCCAAGCAATTCATAAAAATCTCTGCTGAGATTTGGACCATGTGCAGCTTACAGGTGATCATCAGGGGAGCGTGGCTTGAATTCCTTCAAGCCTTCCTGCTCTTGAGCCCATAAAGGAAGAGAGCAAAGAGATACTGTGTGCTGGGTTTAGAGAGAGCTATTACAGAGCATGGTTCTGTTTTTCCTCTCCCAGGTGTCTCCAACGTCACTTTCACAACAGCATTTTAGCTACAGCCAGAGCATCAGGGTCCCAGCACAATGCTGCGTGGAGGAGATGCTGCCTGGCATGAGAAGCCCATGGCTGGTCCTCCTGGATGGCTGCCAGAGTGGAACTGCCAACATAAGCCAAAGGCAAAAAAAGATATTTTTCTCCCAGTTTCTCCCCCGGTCGGAGCCGAATCGAATTTCCTGGGACACAGAAAAGCATACATCTTTGCCCTCTGGGACTTTTCCCCTGCTAAATTTCAAAGATCTGTTGCAAACAACCTATGAATCGGGTTTCTGCGGGCAAAAAATTCACAAGAGGCTCTCTCAGTGGCAACTTGGACAGTCCAAATCAGGAAGGTGACACTAACCCCTTCCATTGCAGGGGGGCTTTGTTTTTGAAGGATAAAAAGCATCGAAGTTTGGGTGTGAATAATCAGGCAGTGTGAGCGTAACACTTAAGAAAGGGGGAGACAGAATTGGGCAGTAACGAAACAGCCAGGCACCAAGAAGGAAGAAAGAATATTTGGAAAATTATGATTTACAGAGATAGTATTATCTTCTAAAGGTACAACATGTGGTAAGCTTGGCTTACCTTGAGGCTATAGGGTAAGTGGAGAAGACATAGCTGTGTCTTAGAAGTTTTCGACTTCAACAATCCACCTATTGGATTGTATTACTCCATGTTAATAGAAATAGTGGTCTGGGAAATGCAGTAAGAAAAACCAGGTATCTCACACCTCAGGAACGGGGTTAGAAAAACAAATTGGTGACACAATGAGGACAAAATAAAGGACAATGTTGGGAATGAAAAATGAAACATAGACTGAAACTAAAAGGCTGAGAACATGAGAAATGCTCTAATGGATCCACCTAGCTCTACTTACCGGACAGGAGATAGACTGAGATCAATAATGTGGCCTTCCTGGATAAAGCTTATTCCTTGCATTCCAGGTATGCTGACTCCTGTGATTTTCCCAGATGTGGAGAAGCTGACTGCATAATTTGTATTCACACCTTTAAAAATTAAAACAGAGCAATAGGAGATGCTTGGAAAGTACATGAAAGCCCAGACAGTATCTGCAGTCAGTTCCACTTCTACCTCTCCAGCATTCAAATTAGTTGCACCAGAGATGCTCCATGGCACCCCCCTGCCCGTTCCTTCCAGCATCTGTTTATAAGGAGGGGTCATCCCTGGAACGGTATAGCTCCTTTTCTGAACCTGCTCAGTATTGGTCTCCACAGCCTGCTGCACCAGCAAGCGCTCCAAGATCCCTATCCAGTGCACATCTGCATGTCTAAAAAAAAAAAACCCGAAGACAGAAGCTTCCATGCATCTCTCTCAAACTACCTTCCTTCTTATTTTACTGAGTGCCACTTAGATTCAGTACTGCAGAACTTGGTATACCAACAAGTCCTGCCTTCACCTTACCTAACACCTTTGTGGTTTTATGAAGCTTGAGCATGCCCTGACCCAGGTGCCCCCTCTGCAAACTGACAACTCCCAGCCTTTTGCCTCTCCTGGCAAGGCAGAGGGCTCACCCCTGAATCTTTTTCACTGCCCTTCTTTCTCTATTGCTTTGCAAACTCCTTTGTGTCTTTCTGGAGATGGGGAGGCCTTGAAGTGTCCCAGCCCTGAAGCTGCAGGTGCACCAGAGTGTTATATGGGGGTAAAATGACAGCACTTGCCTTATTTCCATGCCTGTCCTGAGATGCCCAATAGGGGTATTTCCAGAGCTGCAACTGCCAGTTACAAAACCAGCATCGCGCAGAGATCGTGCAGTGAGGAGTTCCTATGGATGCACTGCTCCTTGCCTTGTACCCACACCAAAGCCCTCTGAGCACTTACTGGGCTTCATGGGGCCCTTCTGGAGTTCTTAACTAATAGGGTGACACCCATCTCCCCAAAAGAGCTTATTACGCTTCTAGGAAAAATAGTAAGAGGGTGACAGATACAAGAGAGAATGAAAGAAAGGCCTGAGAGGGAAATATAATGGGGGATTAGTTACTCTTTCAGTGCTAGTATGTAGCATTTTGAGATTGTATGGTGTAGCATACAGTAGCAGTCTTCTGTTTAAGATAATGATGACAAGATAATACAGAATTTTGAGTTGTTTTTATTAACTGGTTTTATCCCCTGTACATCTTGTAAGACCTTTTTGATTTACAGTAGTTTCAATAGAAGGATCGTGAGATTTCCTCCAGAATTTGTATTATTTAATCCATACCCATCAATGAAGAAACGCTGTAACTGGGGAGAAGACAAAATAAGCATCTCCACTAATCCAATCAAGGCTGTTCACAGGTACACAGTACACAAGGAAGGGAAAAATAACCATAATGGCAAGGAATAGCTAAAAAAGAAACAACATTAAGTAGGGGTTTGTTTCACCTCCCTAGTTTTCCTCCCTTGACGTCTCCAGCTGTTCCATGGGACTGTTTCACATTTGGAAATTGATTTTGAAGGGTGACTGCTTTGGCTGTATCAGATACTCTCAGCTTTGGTTTAGTTTACTGCTCATCTTCAGTAGCATTACTGCAATATATGTTTAATCGTGACTATGGTCTAATTACAATGAGAGAACGTGACTTCTTCCCTTACCGTTCCTTGACCAAGACCTGGCTGACTACTTTGCCAGTGTCCGGCGAAGGGGATGTGGTCACCATGTCTGAGGGTCAGTGAAAAGGAATTCCTCATTCAAAAAAGGCACCTCCTAGCCGGTTCCCTGAGGAAATGGCATTGATGCTTTGCTGTGTTCACATGCAAGCCGTTCTCTCCCAATAACTTTTGAACCTGAGGGCCAGTTTCAACACAATTAGACAGGGGCAAGGTACGGATCCCAGAGATAAGCTCCAACTGTCCTCTGAAGGCAGAGGGCTGCAGAAAAGAGAGACCCGATGGTGTGTCTTCAGCGACCATTGGCACTGTGGAAGAACTTAAAAAAAATCCCAAACCTCCACTAAGGAGAAAATGCAGTTGGAGATTTGTCCTCCTAGAAAAGCATCACTCACCTGTCAAGACACGCACTTGTGGGAAACTCAGCCTCCTTAATTATGCTGTGGCACGACTCGTGCAGTGTGTTACCTGAGCTCTGCGGCTGCAGGCTGCCCTGCCACATTGTAGATTTCCAAGCTGATTTAATTACAGACTTCTGCAAGAAGTCAGCTGGACTAATTCAGGGTTGGCTGATGGCTTCGCAGGGTACGCTGATGGCTTCGTAGGGTTCTTTTGACTGGTATTTTTCACAAGGATGGAAAATCTTTGTGTCTGTCGTGATCAAAACATTGTCTCTTTTCCTCGCAACCAAAATTGTGTTTCTGTTGCCCAAAATATGAACTATTTGCAGTTAATAGAATTTGCACCCCTGAACAATACAGCAGAGTTTATCAGAAACCTGGCTGGCCTACAATGTTGTCTCTTACCAAGTAGTAATGGTTCATACTCATCTTCAGGGTCAGTATCATCCTCAAACTTTTGTAAGCGGGAGTGAATGAACAGCTTGGTTACAGATCCAAGCACTGTTCTACTTGGAATCTGAGGCACAGGAATTGGTGCTTCCTACATCTTTTGGATGACAGAACCCTGACAAAACCATAAAGTCTCATTCATCACCACATACCTTTTACATCACGCTTTTAAATGAAAACTCTGTTTGGGTGTAACTGGTAACTATGGTTCCATGAACAGCTTACCTGCCCTGTGGCTCACCAACAGCCTGCAGGCCGTGTGTGCCCACCCTGCAAAGACCACAAACAAAAACTTGAAAACCCCGTAGAATTTTAAGAAATGGGTTTTCTAGTGCCCAAGCCCACAGTCAACTATTTCTTAGGACTTTAAAGTAAACTTTTGAATGAAACTACAATATTGCTTTGCATAAAAACACACCACCTTAACTTGGCAGCTTGGAATCTGACAGGCAAGCAGCTCCAACGTGTGCTGTGGTTTGGGGAGTGCTACTAGGGATTGTAAAGCATTTCCTTCTTGTGAATAGCCAGCGACCTTTCGTCCTGTTTCTCAATGAGGAACTGCCTCCCCTGGCCCCGAAACGACTGATGCCCTGAACTGTTTTCAGGCCGACCATTATCTTTGAACACAAATCATTCCAGGTCTCAAATGTAAAGTTTCTTCTGCCTGTGTTTCAACCATTACTGTTACACACTTCTTAATGAGATGTTAGATATGCGTATTTTTAATCTTAAACTTTTAAATTAAACCCACCTCTATAAGGAGATGTATTGGAAACGTGGGTGAAAATCAGTAATGCCTGCCTGTGAAAGGGAATGGCTACTTCCAAGCCTGTGGATGAAATTCATGATCACAAATGCTATCTGTATATGCATTGCTTGGATGGCCACACTATTGGGAGTTGGCTGCTGGCAAACTTGGCAAGCTAGCGCTCATATTTCCTTGAGCGCAATCTGAAACTATGATTAGCTACAGCACAGTTCTCATTTGCTGTAGTAATTGCTGAGGTAGTGGGATCCTTGCTGCTTTTGCTGGTTCAGTACGCAACTTTTTATGATACGGATCTGCACAAAAATCCTAGCTTAGACAGCTTCTTCTCATGCAACTCAAAGGGTAGGTAGCACCCGTTTCTGCTCTCCTCCTGCACTGAATGTGGACAACCAAGACATTTATAGGCTTTGATAGAGTTGCCTTGCCTCTTCCCAGCCTAACCAATGAATGCTACAGCTGCTGTAAAAAGCAAGTCTCCTTTGCTCCAGAACAGGGGAAAAAACTCAAACAGGAAGTTCAGCCCACCAGATGAAAAAGGAGCCAGCACCCTCCTTTCTGAAAGCACCCCTCAAGTAGGCTAGATATCACGTAATGAAACACCTCTCTTAGAGAGAGACCCCTATGTTTCCTGTCTTCCATGTAACTCCCTTCCCAGAACAACTTTCTCTTCACTCTATGCTCTGTGACCCCATCCATTAACAGAAAAACATGGTTATGTGCTGTGTCATCCCAAAGCAGGCCAACTGCCACCCACTGAACCACAGAGTAGTAGGGCTTGGAAGGGACCTCTGGAGATCATGTAGTCCAACCCCCCTTGCCAGGGCAGGACCCCCTAGAGCAGGCTGCACAGGAACACGTCCAGGCAGGTTTTGAATGTCTCTGAAGAAAGAGACTCCACTGCCTCTCTGGGCAGCCTGTGAGTCCACACAGGACTATGTCCCAAAGCCCCCACAAATTATGTTCAGTATTCCTTGTTTTCAGTTTAATCTGCCACACCCACGTGATGTGATGTGGCCTGGTGTGGCTCTTGGCATCCAGAGGAAGGCGAGACCTCAGCAAGGTGACACCTTACAGAGCAGGAAAATCATTCGCCTCAGCTCAGGAATGGATCCACGACGAGCGTTTTTCTTCCTCGAGCCTTTCTGTATCCCTTTCCCTTGTTAGCTTCTAAGGATGGCTCTGCAAACAGCCAGATGACAATTTCTGCTTAAAATGTAAGTGAATGCTCACCCATATTCTAAAACTTACTGCTGTGAGGCCTACGCGGCGCTCACGTAGGCACTTCCCAGCAGGAAGAAACAGTTGTCTGCATGGTAAGCTGTGTGAAACTTTGGGAACAACCTAAATATACTGGCTTTTTGGTATTGCTCCAAAAGGCAGGTCATGGTTTTAGCATTTTTTTTAAGGTTTGTACAGCACAGAGCACAGCCTCACGGGAACGTCTCCCACCTTGTACACTCCCCTTGTGCGGGAGACGGATGTCATTATTTTCACAGCTTGATTTATTTTTTTTCCTTTTGAATTCATCTCCAGACAGTAACAAGATGTTCTTGGTGAAGTATCGTCAGCTCTGCATTTTAAAGCTAACCTTTAAACCATTCCATCAGATAACTTTGCTTTGACAGGAGGCTTTTCTTTTTTTTTTCCTGTGTGTGGGGAACAACTGTGTAATTTATCTTTGTTACCAGAGGCTTAAGAAGTTGCACGTGTACTGAAGTACCTCGGAAAAAATAAATATTTTCCAAACTGCAATGGTTCCTGACTGATTCCTTTGAGAGAGAGCGAGCTTTGCTTTCTTCTACAAGCCATCTAACTCCAAACTTGGAAAAGCACACACGTGCAACTTTCACCTCTCTTTCGCATATGGTTTTCCGCATTAACGTGTTAAAACCCATGGAACACAGTGTATCGGACCAGGGAGCACAGTGCAGGATATTTACAATTCACAAGACGCCTCAGACAGCGCTTTTAAGTAGCTATCAGGAGACACGACAGCTCCCAGGTACTCGTGCAACTGGAAGAGCGCATCCAGGAGCGCTCCTAAAAGGTTTCCACACGCTGCTTGCAGGGCTAGTAAGACGACGGCTGCTTTCCTAATAACGAAGTGCTCCAGAAAATACTTAAATACATCCTCTCGTGGGGAGGGGAAGAAGCCACTTTTAACCGACTCTGGACGAAGCTCTCCGCGCAAAGATCCTTTATTGCCACCGCGAGCGAGCGCGTGCAGCGGCGGAAGGCCGACCGCCGCTGCGGACCGCGCGCGCAGCCGAGGCGCCGTACCCTTCACCTCAGCGGCGGCCTTCCCGCCGCGCCGCGAGTCCCCCCACCT
>VZTU01029197.1:199481-242619 GCA_013400835.1 Zapornia atra
TTTTTTAAATATACAGGGTGGAAATATGGATATGGGGGATATTTACATGTGTGGCCAGAATTATACTCCCTGGCCATTAAAAAAATTAGATTAATTTCTTAAGGTAATATACTGATCAGCTAATACGCCTGCTGAAGGAACTCAAAGAAACCCTTTTTTTCCCCTCTCTTTGCATATATCAGATAAGCATGTAAGAGGATATATCTAGGTAAGGCATGCAAAGCACGGGAAGAGAGTCTTCCCTTCAACATAGCTGTAAACCAAACTGTATTTTAGAGTGTCAGGTTAGTAACTTCTTTTAATAAACTTATGTTCAGAGTGAGTTGCAGTGTTTCTTGGGAGACTTCTGTTGGTATCAAGAATGCTTTCCTTGCAGGAAACAGTGTTACTACTGTGTACGTCACATTCTTATTAATATCTTTTTTCTGAAGTGAAAACAGCTAAATAAGGTTTGGATTAACTTTTAGAGTTTGACTACACAAGACCCTTATGCTGTATAATAAGGGCTTATTTTATCACTTAAGTTTGTATGAGAAACAAAGGAATATTTTCAGACAAATGACTAGATAACTGTTACAGGATAAATTTAGGAATAAAAGGACCAAGGTCTATTTCTTACTGTATTCCCAAATGACAGCAGTGACTCTCCCTCAGTGAACAGTGCCTTGCTCTTTTACTTTAAAATATTTCTGCTAGAATAGAGTAAGAAGGGGCAGTGGAAAAAGTTACTGTGTACCTTCTACAGCAGTATTCAAGGTACAGCTGTGCTGTGCTTTCCTTCCAGGCTTAAGATTTGTCAGAATTCTTGTATTCTCAGTATTTTGTCAATTTCTATATTGACTTAGCTTTTTCAGAAACCAGTAGTTAAAACACGTCTTCACCACATGAAGGCATTTATAATTGATGTACAGTTCTTACACACAATGAACTCTGGAAGTGTGTGTATTTCCCTTCCACCAGGGGTTTTTAAATCAGATCTGGTTAAATAGATTTTCACTTGGCTCCGTCACCTGCCTGTCTCTTTGGCTGCCTGATGGTGTGTATAACTGCTGCAGGTACTCTGATTTCACTTTTGACTAGCATTCTCATTTTCTTTTCTGGATAGTGTGGGCATAAGCATTTACTCCTAGCATTTAATATTGAGTAAATTTCCCAGGATATATGAATTAAGAAAGCTGTAAAGAACTTGCCTCTGAAGAAAAATTTTAGATGTAAAAGCTGGAATATAAGTCCTGTTTAGACATTTAAACTGGTATAAAACGTGCTCTGTTACAGTTTAGTTGTTTAGGAAGCACTTTCAGCTAAGTTGAAAAACTAGTTGTATCTCATCAAAGTGTTGGTTCTACTGTAGCTGAGATTGAGAAACCCTTACAGTGTGTGCCATTTCTAGGGATTGCATGATTCTCACGCTGTCTGCGACTTCATTTAAACTCTGTTGCCAGGGCTTGGAAGGTAGTTCACATTTGGCAATTTTTTGATCCAAAGGGCTCTAGGAGTAAGGTCTTAGCCATAGTGAGCCTGAGGCTTCTCAGGTACAGTGGCCTTTAAGATATTACGAAATGTGTGAAATCTGTCTCTTGATGTCTTCTTACATGGGTACACAAAGCATCCATTTTTCATTTGGGGAAGTCTGTAATGAATCCTAAAGGCATAGTATTGGAGCTGTTGTCTTTTTTATTTTGTCTTTTTAATTTTTTTTTTTTAATGCCTTTACAAAGGTGGTCTCCAGTTCATTGGTTTTTGTCACCCTGACACTTCTCCTCTATTCTGCCTTTGTGATGGAGGACTGTATTGTTCATTCTGGAGGGAAAAAACAACACCAAAACACAAAATAAAAAAAAGTTCTTTGTATTTCTCCTAAAGGAAAGTTTAACTTGTCCTGACAAGATAGGAACGTGCTGTTCCTCTATCTTCTTTATTCTCTGAATTGAGTTTTGGGGAAAGGTCTATGAGTAAAACCATTGGCTGCCTGCATTCTTTATGTTCCAGCTTAGAGAAGCCAGCCAAAAGGGTCCCTCTTTACTTTCACCTAGCTCCAGGCAACTCCTGCAGCTGTTGCTGCAAACAGAGTTGTCAGCTGCCTACTTCTCTCATTTTTATTATGTGGGGGTCCAGATGTTGCTCCCAATACTGAACAGAGAGGAACAGTTCTGAACAGCAGGAAAGCACTACTTACTTAGAGGGATCTATATACCTGTACATGGAAGAGAGAGTGAAGAAGCAAGTGAGGTACTCTTATCTCCCTTCTCTGAACTGCCTTTCCACTCCTGTAATATAGAAGGTGGGAGTGATGGTAGCTTGGGAAGATGAAAAAACAATGTAGGGAATGATGTATTTCAGTGATGGGCTCTTCCTGCATTAGTACTGATCTTACCTAGTGACTTTTTCCTGAGCAGAGTGGATTTTTGTGCAGCTCTTTAGGCTTGCCAGGGTTGAACTTGAGTCCAGCTGGTCCAGATAGGTTGAGTTCAGATGAGTTGAGAGAAGACATCTACCTGGTCAGTGCTGGTCTAGTTGTAGAGCAGGAATTAAGGGTGAAAGCCTGCATTTCTGTAACCCTGCAGCCTCTGTAGGTATGTCGTGGCTCCTGAAGGAAAGCAGTATCAAGTTGTAGCTGGTCTGTAGATTTTGTAAACATGGTAGTACTAGCCTTCCTCCTCTTTTTTTGCTCCCATGTGAGGCACCGTGGGAGTATGAGAGTGCAATTTTGTGATGCCAGCTGAATTAAGTTTGTTGCTGCTGGAAGAGGACGTCTCGCTCTCTTTGTGTGCGGCCATGCCTTGTGTGATCCACTCTTTCTCTGTGCCAGCTTTAGCATTCATCTGATTTGTATAAGCCAGGTATACTACAAAAATATTCACTTGTTGAATAGGTTTTTCTCCTGCTGTTTTCACTGGCTTGACTGGAGCTACAGTGCAGTCAGGGTTAGCTCAAGGTAGAAGACTTAGGGATGGAAAGAGATAAGGCAGGACCTCTCACCTCTGCTCACCTTTGACAAGAATGAACTACTAAGGCCATGCCATAAAATGCTTAGTGGTTGTTTTTTAAAGCATGTTTGGCTTTTTTTGCATAATAAGCAGAAAGATAGCCTCCAAACTTTCCTGCAGTAATCCAGAAAAGGTGGAGGAAAGGGGATTAAGAAAAGGAAACGTTTTTATTTTTAAAGAAAAAAGTTGCAAATTAACAAATAGTTACACGTAAAAATCACACTTAATTGCTTTTATGTTCTTAGTTTATTTCTTCCTTCTTTCTACACATGTAGACATTCTTTGTAATTAAAACCAAGCACTAACTTTTGTCAGGACCTCACCGTATTTAGGATTTTAATTGGATACACAGTAGAGTCAATTTAAAGTTAGGAAGGCAACTGTAAATCTGGAAATTTTATTTTTTGAACATTTGAGTTAAGCATTTCAAGCATATTACCTTACAACATGGTTAGATACCCTTCAAGTGTCTAAACTTGATTTTGTGTGTATTTTGTTGGGTCCTTCAGGACTTAAATATTAGCAATTGGATGTACTCTGAAATGCAGGCGTGCTTTACGTTCGAGCGCATCTAACTTTTGCAGAAACCAAATGTTTTACTTTTGGTTCTGATGTGTAGAAGTACTGATAGTGTATTTAAGTAAATTCAAGAAATAAAAATTAAATCCTGAGCTACCTCTTTCCAAATTTCATTTTATTCTAAACCTAAATTAAAAATGTATTGAAGTGATCAAGAACTGGCTTCAATTACAATATTTGTACTTTTTTTTAAAGGAAAAGTTCTATATTAGGATATCTAGATCAAGTCTAAATTGAAAAGTACCAACTTCTGCTTGCAGAAAACAATTTCTCTTTCTACAGCTCCTAAACTAGAGGTAATCTCTTTCTTAGTATGTTCCTGCAAGCATCTAATTCAGAGCTTCAGCACTACAGAGATGAGAGCAACAAAAGAGGCTTTCAAAACTGAAGGTCAGACAGAAATATTTTGCTCAGTTACAGCTATTAGATTAAGATTTTTTTTTAAATATTTTTTTATATATACTTTGTCCTCTGTGGAAAAAATGGTTACCTGTTGGTTGGGTTTCTCGGATGTCTAGTCCTTAAGGTTCAATTATCTTTAAAAGTATAAAGTAAACAGGTTGCTTAAAATATCAGGAGCTCTTTCTCTAATCTTAGATCTCAAGTGTGTCAATTTCTTTTTATCAGCTGCAGGCACTTCCATTTGGAAAGTATTCAGTACTTCATAGCTGCCATTGAGACAGGACACTTCCTCAGCTCTTGCAGATGAGAATCTTCTAGCTTGAATTCTTAGTATCTTAGTTTGAAGTTTTCAGAAGTCTGAATTGTCTGTTTGCTCTGCTGGTTGGGGATATTTCAAATAGATTGCTGGCTGTGAAGTTGGTTTCCTAGTGTGTGTGAAATAACTTGCAATTCTCTCAGAACAGGGACTGAGAATCAGATTTCTTTTTTTCCTAAGTGAGTACAATCATCGTGGATACTGCTTTTCCCTTCTTAGTGTTCCAGTGAATATGAAATGATTCCATAAAACGTCAGCTGGGAGTGTTGAGAATCCCTTTGTTTCCTGTATCTTTTAGCCTGGTGAGTGCTTTCTCAGGTGCTCTGTGTTAGGGAAGGAATTGGGTATGTGCCTCCCAATTTCAGCATAAACGTTCCAAGCGCTGATGGGTGAGTTGCAGCTGCAGCTGTGCTGGGCAGGGACCAGCAGTTTGGGTCTGAGAAGATGTCCCAGTTAGTAGCACTGCAACATACATAGCAGAACTGGAGGCTTGGGCATTCTCCTTAGTTGTGAGATGCTGAGCTCTTCGCTGCTGTTGGGATGGTGCTTTCAATATACTGGAGGATCCTTTCATTATAGAATCAAATGGCAAACTCAGAAGTGTGGAATTTTATATTCTCAGGGATGCAACTTAGCAGAAAGGTGAAATCACATTGTGAAACTTTTGTGGTTCTTTCCCTGAATATTTGCTGTTTGCTTGTTCCTTTGTTTCAGAATAGGGTTTAGCTTCCTATCTTGCTAACCTATTTTTTAAAAATTTAAATTGTTGCAGAAAACTTAGAGTTAAAAAATCTCTTCCTGAAGCTGAGCCTACACTCGACTTTTCAGTATTTGTTATAATTGAGAAATGAGGAAAAGCATGAGAATAATACCTTCCTGAAATGTGTTTTCATATACATGGCTTGAACTTTCAGAAATTGGTGGGATTTTGAGAATATTGATAGAAGGCAGATTTAAACCCATGTATGTTGTTGAAAGCTTGTTTTAAAATGGTTTTTCTGATATGTGCTAAAAATTGATCTGTGAAGTCATTGTGTTTTAAAATAAAGCCTTACTGTGGCTTATACCTGTTCTTTCAAATGCTTCCAATTTTTTTGTGACTCTGTATAAAAAGGAAAAGAAAAAAACAACTTGAAATGTGTTTACTGTTTGAACAAAGCTGTAACTTTTTTTTTAACTTCCTTTTCCTCTAACTTTTTCTATTACTCTCAATTGATAGCTTGAGACTTTGCTGCCATCTCTAGTTTCTTGATGAAATTTATCCTGAGCTGCTATTTGGTCCTACATTTTCATCTGTACTCTTAAAAAAAGACAAAGTTTGGCTGGGTTTCATGACTGCCTGTATCAGTGGATAGCTGTGTCCTGTGTTTATATCTTTAGAAAAAGTCGCTCCAGTTTTCTAAAAGGGAAACATTTTGTCTTCTTCCTTGCCTCGTCCTCAGATACAGCTGTAGTTAGTAAGCAAACTTGCCACAGGTTTTGCTCTCATTTTGGCTGTTACAAATTTGCAAGTCATACTCCTGTCACCTTTCTTATTATGATGCAGTATCTTAAGTTTTTTATTTCCATTTGTTTTCTGTAATTTTAAGGGATGTTTCAGAAAGATGATAGTTTGGTTTTGGATGTGAATATACTGTCTTGTACCGTCTTTATGCATATTTATCTTTTGTAAAAAGTAATTTTCTTCATCTTCTTCCTTCCTACACCTTTGAGTGCTTTCAGAATGTCTTGAGGAAAAGATTATATTGGATCTGACTCTGTCTTCTCTGTTGGTTTGTTAATGAATATAGAACAGCTTTATTTTTTGTTAGTCTCTTTAGGACCAACATTTTACTTCCATTTAAGTCTTAATATACTTTAATGTTTTTTGAGAGTTTCTCTGACTGTTTTAATTCTTTCAGCATTTCTTTTATAATACAGAGTTCCTCAGTAGCTTTGCCAAAGACTTTCTGGCTTTTTTCCCCCCACCTTTCCCTTCTATTTCTTTTTTCATATCAATAGTTTACTGCGTTGATGCATGCTGGATGTGCTGGTCTACACTGAGATCTCCTTTAGTTTTCTTCAGTTTCTGCTGGCCTCCCACCAGACTGTAGGATGCCTGTCAATCACAATTTCAGTTTCTGAAATCAAAGCTAACAGAAAGTTTCTCTAGTCCTCATAGTCACAGCAATCTTTGAAAAAGTGTCATTATTATAGTTCTATTTGAATCTGCAGCCAACTGTAGATGGTGGTGGTGTGACCACGATTGTTTTACTTTGTGGGAGTGGCACATAGTCACCCATTCTGTTAAGGTCTCCTGAAAGTCCTGGTGACAGTCAGGTACTTTAAATGTGATTATTTTTTTGTTTGTGTGTGGGGGGTTTTGGTGGGTTTTTTGTTTGCTTGTTTGTTTTGGTCTTGTTTTCTCCTCCTAGTATTTATAAAAGCTGTAGGGGAATGAGCTTTTCCTGGGTGGACACTGCCTCTGCAGCACAGAAGTAGTAAAGTTTTGTGGCTACATAGCTACTTCTGCCTCCAGTTCAAGGGGGAGAGGTAGTACTCTGTGCTCTGTTTGTGTCCCTATGGGCACGTGTGGAGGAATGAAGTTTCCCCAGTCTTTTCTTACTGGGGAGGAATAAGATCTTCTTGTTTGAGCAGCCATGCTTCCCTTTCCTAATCAGTTTGGGGAAGAATAAGGGTTTTTCAGCACACGTGCATGTTTTATGCCTAATAAGTACAAACCTACTCCTGTCTTTGCTTTATATTGTAACTAGCAGGTGGGTTTTTAAAAAATGTTTTTCTACTTTATCTAATTTCTGTGGCTTTGGGGTTGGTGGGAGGTGGTCCTCAAATAAAGATAAACGCTGCTTTTTTTCCTCCTGCAATTTTTGTTAAGCTGCTGCTGTTCTACAGGATAATTATTGAAATCTCAGGAAATGGAAGCTTGCATGCCTCTACTGCCCATGTTCAAGGTCCTGTTACTTCCAGAAATACAAGCCTCCAAGGGAAAGGAGAAAGTTTTATCTCCTGAGTCTAAAACTGTAGCATGTCTTCTGCAGGACAGTATGTGTTCAGAGGGAAACATTACACCAGCAGGCTTGTTTGAAGGAGTGTGGTCTTGTCGTGTTAGTAAATGAGATGATATCAACAGTGTACTTTTTTTTTTCCTTTTTGGTTGGTTCTTTTTGTTTGTATTTTTTTAAACTATCCACATGTCAATGAGCTGGTGGTAAAATTCCTCATTTTTATTCCCCTCATTCTCCTTCACGTCTGGTAAACGTAAATACCATCTTCCATCCTATCAGATTAAATGCTATTTGGAAATTTGTTATTTATAAACCTTCAGAAAGCACGCTGTTCTTTAAGGACATGCAAAAATATTTTGATCAGCAGTCTTTGGAATGATTCAAATGCACAGTGTGTGCTGAGTCCAAGTTCTTACTTGACCAAGTACTTAAATGTTTTTTCTTGTTTGGAGTTGAGACCAAGTGTAACGTGCAAAAACCCCATATTCTTGTCTGCTTTAATGGGTATCAGCTGAGTAGTTGTGGTCAGTACCTTGCTCAGGAGCAAATTTCTGATCCTGGCATAGTTAATGCATACAATAGGAATGAGAAAGGGGACAGTATTGATCTAATGTGAAACTATCCTTTATTTTTTGGTGTGGGGTTTGGTTTTTTCCTTTCCCCATGTTTTGTGTGACATGTTTTCTGTATAGTCCATGTTGATCTCTGTCAACAGTTTGTAATGTTTATGTGTTATATGAAGATCTCACAGATTTACATAGGTAATTCTGTAAAATGGCAATTATCACCTTGTGAGGAAGTTGACAGCAAATTGTAGAAAATGTTGACAGTACTAATATTGCACATCAAATTCATCTTCATCCTGTCCAGAAAAGAGTTTCTGTGCAAACCTTTGCTTTCAAAAATTTTTACATTGCATAGTAAAATGTATCTAATGAAGTTCTAAAAAAACCTGTCAAGCTGTGTTCCTTCAGACGTGCTCCCCCCCACACCCCGCCCTGGTTTGTTTTGTTCATGTTCTTATTGTTTTGGTGACTAAACTAGACTGAAAAAAACAATCAGGATTAAAAAGAGGGTCTTTTTCCCCCCACCCCTTTCATAAGTCTCCACCGAGTTGTTCTTTTCAGAGATTTTTGCCAGTTTTCAACTACAGAGCAATTACTCTTAAAGCCTTCATTTTGACCTGGGTAGGAATCAGAGAGCACCAGAAAGAAAATTGGTGTGTGAACAGCCATGTGTCTTCATGAAAACAGTTTAGCCAGGAAACCACTTTATCAGAAAGAATATTACATGTCTGGCTTTAGAAGTAAAACTTAGATGATACCAATTAATTTTTTCTTACCTCTCAGGCAAATATTTTCCACTTCTCTCTGTGGTTGGAACATGCTAGAAAAGATTAGTGGGGGAAGGGGCTTTTGGTGTTGGCTGCATTTCAGTGATGCTACCTTAATGGTGCATGGAATGTGTGATATTTGGAATCCAGTTGGTCACAGGGGAGTATCATAAACAGATTTATCTCTCATTTGAGTATTCAGTGTGTAGAAATTATTTTGTTGAGAACCAGGCTAGCCCTTTCCTTGAATGTTCAAATTAAAAAAAAAAAAAAGTCCAGGAACTGAAGCTTAAAGAACCAGGAGGTTGTTAGCAGGTTTGACTGTAAACATTTTTTTTTTTTAAACTTCTTTTAATTTGACATAATCTTCCCCCAGCTTGTACTTGAAGCCACATTCAGTCTAGACTTGGTTATAAAGTCATGGTTTTTAAGATTTGCTTGGTGCAGATTCTTGCTGAAAGGACAGGACTTTAAAGATGGAGTTTTCTAGCCTTATAAAAGGAGTCTTTTTGCCTTAAGATGGGAAATGAACGATCAATTGCAAACAGCTAATCAGTTGTGAAAGCATGCCTCTCCTTTCCTGGCATTTATCTTTTTGACCAGGGTAGTTACTTTTCACAATAATTTGGGGAAAGGACACAGCCAGAACAGCTGACCCAAACTAGCCAAGGGGCTATTCCCTGCCATATGACATCATGAGCTGTATGTGAAGGATGCTGGCTGGCGAGGAGGAGTTGGTGCTCCTGACTGGCTGGGCATCAGGTTCTGTGTAGTGAGCAAACTGCATTGTGTATCACCCACTTTTTATACTCTTCTACTGGTACTGTTGTTTTTTCCCTCTCCCTTTGCTGTCCCAGCAAACTGTCCTTGTCTCAACCCATGGGTTTCTCCTTTCTCTTCCCATTCTCCTCCCCATCTCACTGGGGAGAGTGGGGGGAGGAGTCAGTGAGCAGCTGAATGGTGGTCAGCTGCTGGCTGGGGCAAAACCACTATAGTCTCTTTTGGTGCCAAACGTGAGGCTTGAAGGGTTGAGATAAGGACAGATCTAACAGAGCCTGTTAAAACAAAGTTGTTATATGCATCTGTTATATTAGGTAAACAGTTACTGGTCACAGTGGTGGTTGGTTTGTTCATGTGACCGTGGTATGTAAACCCTTACTTGCTGTATTTCCTGTGGTGCTGTTTATCACCTCTAGGAGAGGGACCAGGGTTCTGTTTGCTGTACTGTGTATACAATATGATAACATCAGTGGTCTTGAGGTTAAGCTGGTATTTTTATGTGGCATTGCTGTCATGCCTGTACCTCAGATGACATCTCTTGGAATTTATTAATGATCACACCCACAAAAAAGATCAGTGCACTTAGTAATGTATGACAATGAGCTAGAACTGCCAGAAGAACAGGGGGAAGGGACAGGACTGGGGATAATCTCCTGATCAGTGTCCCTGAGTGAGCTGCAAGTTATGTGCAAAGGTTTCAGCTCATTGTCCAGATGAGCACATTGTCACCTGGCTGCTCTGATGCTGGGATAACAGTAGCTGGAGTTAGCAGGTAGGGAGGCCAGGCAGTTGGGATCCCTGCCTAAGAAAGGGAGCATTGACAAAACAATTGGGGAAAAAGAAACAAGCCCTCAGCCTCCAGAGGCGACTTCTGTCAGGGGTGAGGGAAAGGTATCCCTTCAGTGAAGATGCTGTATGTCATCCAGGCAAGTAGACCACCATGGAGAGAGTAATTCAGTACATGATGCAATTAGTTATATGAGAGATGATTTATTATGACCCAGACAACACACAGTTACCTACAGATCCTGATGAAATCCAGTGCACATGGCTCATGTGGCAGAAGTTTGGACAGAGCATGCTATCATGATATGCCACTCACTGGCAGTAATGAACTGGAAAGGCAAAGAGGCACCAGTCTTAGATAAAGTGGCTGGTTGATTCTGGCAGTGCTTAATAAAGTCACTTCCTCCCTCGTCTCAGCTGTGGAGAAACTGCTTGGAAGGTCCAGCAACTTGAAGAGAGTAAGTCCTATTCCTTGCCTTCTTGGACCAGTATCTCAGCTATTAGAGGTAAGTGTTTCTCTGCTCAAGAGAGAGGATATAGATGGTACACACCACAAGGCACCCTGTGATTTTACCTGTGTGACCACAGGGAAGTCAGATGGAAAACCTACCTCGACCCTAGAGGTGCCGGTACATGAGTTGCAAGGCAAGACAGTCACAAAAAGGGGTTCTACCAGGAAAGATGCTGCTCCCGTTTCCAATGGGCAGTTCCCCAGGCAGAGTGAAAGGCCTGATCTTACTTATGATCCTCTTTGAGAGACTTCAAAGTCATTTTTACAAGAAGTGAGTAACACATACGATGAGCAGGATTAGAAAGGTTCTGCCTTAATCCTGACTGCTGGTGCTGGGCTGGGTGTTGGAAGAGAGGACTCTTACACATCATGCCACTGACTATGTGGGGTTAAGTGAGTCACACCACACAGTGGGCTTGAATAGGAAATCTCAGTTGTCCAGGAGCTTTGGAAGTGATCATGGACTTGTCAGGAGGCAAAGATTTTTTGAATGTTGCTAGAGAAGGAGGTGACGTGTTGAAGAGGCCCAGCTGTATAATAAACTACCAGAAAATGAGTGGCCATATGCCCTATTCACTGCTGGGTATTGCCTCATTATCAGACAGCTTCAGAGTTGGAAGGCTGCTGGATGGAATCCTCATGACAAGTTGCAGAAGCTGCTGAAGGAAAAAGTGAATGAGCCCGTTTGTGGAAGGGAAAGCCATCCATCTGGCTTTAGACGTTACTGAATGACAAAGTGGCCAGGGCTTTGTCTCTATGCTGACTCAGGGATGGTGGCAAATGTCCTGTGGGGTTGGTTGCAGCAATGGAAGCCCAGCAACTGGCAGTGCAGAGACAAACCCATCTGGGCTCCTTCACTGTGGCAAGATACTGCTGGCCAGCTAAGAGAAGCTCTCTGTAAAAGTACGACACATAGATGTCTTCATACCCAAGATTTGGGATGCTGAAGAACATAACAACCAGCAGGTGGATAAGGCTGCTAAGACTGAAGTGGCTCAGGTGGATCTGAACTGACAACATAAGAATCATAGAACTGTCTTTGTTGGAAGGGACCCTTTAGATCATGAAGTCCAACCATCACCCTAACCTGCCAACCACCACTAAGCCATGTTCCTAAGCACTGCATCTAACAGTCTGCTAAAAACAGGGTGTATTATTTATAGCTCAGTGGACCCATGACACCTCAGGCCTTCAGAGAAGAGATGCAATGTATAGATGAGGGGTGGATTTGACCATGGATTCACATCCAGGTCATCCATGAATGGGAAACATGCACTGCAGTTAAAGCAAGCTGAGTGGTTAAAGTGGTTAAAGACTGAGCCTTGTCTGTACACAAACTTTTGAGGCATGTAGATGCATTTGCTGTAGTATCTACAAACCATTTTTTTTATTCAGAATATGTCTGGAGAGAGGAAACTACCTGCTGAAATAATTGCATGAGGTTCCAAAGGATGTAAGTTGTGCTCTTTTGGTACCTATCAGTTACATTGAGCTGCTGAGTTTTATCTTAATTAGTATTTTGCTACTATTGCTTTAAGATGGCTGGAATGATTATATTCTTCCAAATATCCCCAGTGCATATGGCTTTGAAACATACTCACATATCTTATGGGTTATAAGGTATAAAAGCAAATCAAAAGTTTGAGCTTTTATATTGTGGCAAACTGAAGGGATTATTATCTGTGGTTTAATGATACGGAGTTCATCATTGGGCTTTTCACCTGATAACAGTAAATGTGCAGCTTCTAAGGATGAAATTCTACATTTAAAAAAACCCTAGCTGTTTCATATTTCTAAAGTGTTGTTATTTCTTTTTTCCCCTCACAGAATTGGCTTTAGTCATACAATGTACTTTCTGACATTATGGTCAGTGACAGCCACTGCTTGAATAGACCTGTCCAGGAAGAATATACATCTGTGTGCTAAATGGAATTGGTTCAGGGCTACATTTAGACCAAAGACTTTGCCCGAATTCTGCTTTCACAAGCTTAGCCAAGCCTCAGTTGTAAGCTGTGATTCGCTACTACTACTACTTATTAATTATTATTATTATTTTGTGGTTGTTTATTTAAAACTTCACATGTACGTTAATTTCACATGGTGTTGACAGTAGTTGATACTTACATTTTAGAGCAATAAATTAGCAGTGTGCTTCAGCACAGTGAATCTACAAACTGGCGCTCAGATCTGCTCTGCCCAGGAAGTTGCTTAGGCTCGGTTTGAGTTCTGCTGTGTTGCAGCAGTGAAGGCGACAGCACAAAGCTTCTCAACCCTTGGATGTTTTTAGTAAGTTTTCTGAGGTCACCTCTGGCCATTTGAGTATTGTTAACTCTGTGCAGAGGTCATCAAGCATGGTTGGTTTTGATCAAAACTGGGGCAAGAGTGAGACAGGAAGGGAGACTAGGAAGCAACTTCCTTGTGTCCAGTGCGTGGTAAGTGTACCAGCTCTGACTGTTGAAGACCTGAGTTTGACTGGATGTCCCCGGTACTAAGTTAGAGGTCAGATTTTGGTGTGGAGCTCTACAATCCGGCTGTTCTAGCTGGGCGACTGGCCACCTAAGAATAGACTGTTGCAGGGCTACAGGTAGTGGAAGAGAGTGTATTCTTGTTCATGAAGGAAACTGCACTGTATGGGTTGGAGTTTCTGTTCTCTATACATCTTGTCCAGTGCTGCTGTAATGAAGAGTACTTAAGTCTTTGGAGCAGGAGAAGCGTTAGAGCCATCTAGGATTTCATTGTATCCATAAAAGTATGATCTTCTTCTTCTGGCTGTTTGTGAACAGTTCAGCTCATGAATGCTTTGTTTTTTGGTTGTTTGGGTTTTGTTGTTGGTTTTTTCCCTTTGGAGAGTCAGATTGTGTTTAATCAGTTTTTTAGGAGAACTGTCTTATATGCAATAATATAAACCACTATTGGTAGCTCATAAAAAGCCATAAGGTGTATCAGAGTAAAAGTAGTAAAGATAAAAACTGGAATTTAATTAACCATTTTACAGACAGCGTTAACAACGTCAGAAGAATTCTTAGGAAAAGGCAGATACAAATATTGATATTCAAATGGCATGACCTTCTAAAGTTCTTGGTCTTCTGCAAAACTGGTAATTGTGGTACTCCAGATTCAACATACAAAGCTTCTGTAAGGAGGTGTGGTGGTTTGACCCTGGCTGGAGCCCAGATGCCCACCAATGTCATTCTGTCACTCCCCTTTCCAGGTGGATGGGGCGAAAATATATATTGAGAGGCTCAGGAGTCAAGATGAGGACAGGGGGAGTTCACTCCGCAATCAGCGGAAAAGAATGAGTGGAATAGGCTAATAGGAAGGGAGGAATAAGGAACTGTGTTTGGAAAGTAAAATTGGGTAACCAACCAGGATTGCCAGCCTGCAAGGACAGACAAAATGGGTTAAAGAAGGGAAAAAGAGCAGCAAGTAGAAATTAATTTACATGTTAGTAACAGAATGTTTATAAAAGCGAGAGGGGAAGAAACCCCAGCTGAGTTCAGGGTTGTGGAAAAGAAGCAGCTGGTGCCCGAGAAGGTCAGAGGAGAGAAAGTGAGATGAGAATCACAAAAGGCAAGATTAGTATGAGTGATATGATAATTGGACGTGAGAGAGACCATTTTAGCAAAGTGGAGTTGGCAGAAGGGTGTAAAGATTGATTTCTGAGTAGAAATTGAACGTTTGACAAGGTTATTGCCATCAATTCTTTACCCAGTATTTGGTGGCTTTTAAGTAGAATGTTTTTAATTGCAGTGATTTCTTTATTTGTGTGCCACTTACCCACATGAGCAAACAAAGTGGAGAATATTAGTATGTTAAAGTAAGCTATGAACAAAAACATTGACTTCAGAAACTGTACAGAGCTGAATCACAGGGGATAATCGTGGGTGGTAACAGTTGATGTTTGTCAGCCATCTCAAGTTATATTTTCCCTGTTTCTTAATCCTATATTTTAACTGATTAAATTACTCCTGAAATCTTCATTTCTGCTCTTCCTCACCCCTTGTCCGCAGAGCTTATGGCACAGCTCCTTTCATTTTAAATGAGCTGTGTTAATTTCTGTGTTTCAAATATCATGCCTTGCTAACCTAGCTCGTTCAGGCTAAAGCAGGTTAGGGAACAATTGCACAGACAGCCAAGGTGAGGGATGAAAGCATGCTTAACCTCTGACAGAGGAAACAACAGATGGTTATAGCTAGGTTTGACAGCTCTGTGCCAGCTTGGGTTCTCTGGTCCTGTGTGCATGCATCTTACTGCACCTATCTTGTGAATACATATAAATTCACAATTTTGCAAAAGCTATTTAGATTTTTTTAATACAAACTTCGTAACGTTATGCTATGGTTATGCAGATTTTAATATATTAAAAATTATTAGTGTATTTCTCTGTTGGTACAACCTATCTTGAAGACGTTTTCTGGATGAAGTTTGGTGACTCACTCCCAATGGACACACATTTTATTTTCAGACAGCATGGAAAATAAAAAACTTCTCACCTTTTGATAGTCAGACTATCAGACTTTTTTTTTAAGTCTTGAGGTCACAGCAGACATTTGGTTTGGTTTATTTTTTGGTGATTGGTTTTTAGGTTATTGGTGGGGTTTTTTAGTCTCCTAAAGCTGAGTGCTTTATGCAATATATTCTGTGTCAACATTATGATTCTGAGTCCTGTGAATTTATTCTAGCCACATACTGGTACTTCTCTTGTCCTCCTTCTGAATGATTAAGTTTTTCCACTTCTTAAGATTCTTTATATTATGTTCTTACTTAACATTTCCACACAATGAGTGTAAGTCATTACGCATGTAAGATTGCAGTTAGTGCTATAAACTTGCTAGTTAGTTAGTCTTGCTAATTTTATGTCACACTTGAAATTAGTCAAGTGTGGTGCTTTCCACCTTCCCTGTGATGTGCCGTGTGAATACTGTAACCACATGTGGCTTTTTTAATCTACCATCTAGGTTTGAATGGGTTGCATCGTAGTCAGCATACAGCTGTTTAACGGGCAGTGATTTCCTGTTTCATATCCTTGCAGCCTCCTTGAGTAAACGTAGGTTACCATCAGGTAGAATTCAACTTGCAGTGCAGATGCTGTTTATGGCACATTATAAAGAAAAAGCACTAGATTAAACATTCTTGGAAGGGTGTTGCCACATAGAAATACCTGTTTTACAAATATTAACCTGGAAATTACCTTCTGCTTACACGCTGCTTTTCTGTAAAAGAACCTTCTATATAAATATAATAAAAATTTAGCCACTGCTCATGTAGTGGTTTTGTATACTGGCTTAGCAGAAGTCAAGCATTGTAATTTTTATAATTCCTTCTTAAAAACATGCAAGATACTCTGATGCTACTCTGCATTCCATGTCTCTGTAGAATTGTGTGACAATCTTATCTGTCACTGAAAAAGAAAATTCTAGTGTGTGGATGTAGTTGGAGGACAGATTATTGTGTCAGTCAGACAGTTGTTTATATTCAGTCAGCAATAGCAAATGGTGCTCTGTCCCTTTTCCCCATGGATTTTTTTTTCTGTCTTTTATGCTGCTGAAAAGAAGCAGGTGATTGTCAACTCCCTTCATCAGACTACTGAGACTGGAGATGCTTAATATATTAAATGGTGTGAATGCAGTACAAGCTCTTGCTGCTGAGCTGTTTGAATGTCTGAAAACTTATGGGTGAGAAAATGAAGAATATCCCTTTAAGGCTTTGTTGCTGGCACTTTTCTTTCCGGTGTAGTGACCCATCAGTCCAAAGGCAGCAGGATGGATAAATAAGATCTGTGTTGTGTTGTATTGTTCCTTTGGTAAAACGAACAAAACCCCCCAAGACTCCGAGGTGAATGAGGTTTTTGGAATGAATGAGTTATGCTGTGTATGCTGACTACATGTGTGCTATTAGGCCTCTGCAATCATAAACTAAAATTGATCTCATGGAATCTTTCAGATTAAAGGGCCCTAGAGAGGTCATGAGTCTGATCTGCCTGAAGCGGATTGCTCAAGGCTTTGTCCAGTTGAGCCTAGAAAAGGATGGAGAGCCATAATTTCCCTGGGCAGCCTGTTCCAGTGTTTAATAATTTTCCCAGGGAAAAATGTTTTCTTTATATCCAGATGGAACCTTCACTGTTTCTCTTTGACTGTTGTGGCTCGTTCTTCCACTGTATACCCATGCAAACAGCTTGGGTCTGTCTTCTCAATAACCTCTTAGGTGTTGAAAGACGACTAAGTCTAAGTACCCTGTTAAGCTTTCTCTGCTCTTAGGCTGTACAAGCCAGTTTCCTCAGCTTGCCCTCATACACCAAGTGTTTGAAACTTGATAGGATGCTAGATTTGTCAGTCTTTTTTCAAGGACCTTTGGTCTCTACTTGCAGTTAGCACACCTTGATACTTTCTTCCCACCCCCCACCCTCCCACCCCCCCGTTGAAGAGAAGCTCAAGGAGTATGGGATGGATAAGCAGATAGTGAAGTGGACTTAAAACTGGATGAATGGGTGGACCTAGAGGGTGCTTATCAGTGGCACAAAGCCTAAGTGGAGGCCGAAGGCTACCACTGTACACCAAGGGGTCAATAGTGGGTCCACATCTTCATTAACAATATGGACAATAAGAGTGACCTATCAGTCAGAGGATTGTGCTGCTATCCAGAGAGTCCCTGACAGGCTGGAGCAATGGGCTGTCAGGAGCCTCATGTGGTTCAACAAGGGCAAGTATGCCAAGTTGTGCAGGTGGGGAGGAACAACCCCATGCACCAGCATGTGCTGAGGCTGACCAACTGGAAGCATCTTTCCAGAACAGGCCCTGTGAGGGTGATAGTGATGGTGGACATCAAGTTGAAGACAAGAGAGCAATATGCCTTTATGGCAAAGAAGGGCTAATGGTATCCTGGGCTGCTTTAAAGTGTTAACCAAGAGGTCGAAGGAGGCAAGAGGTAACAAGAACAAGCTGAAACACAAGAGGCTGTCTAAACTTCAGGTAACAGGTTGGGGTTTTTTACAGTGGGATGACTGAACACTGGCACAGGTTACTTAGAGCAGTTGTGGAGTCTCCGTCACTGGAGATATTTAAAAGCCAATGGTCCTTAGCAGTTTATTCTAGGTGGCCCTGCTTGAGTGGGGACATAGACCAAGTGACCTCCAGAGATCCTTTCCAACCTTAATCATTTCCAGCCTCAACCATGATTTAGAGAAATAAATGGTACATGGAGGTTTTTTTATAAGCTCTGTGACAAGTTTCCTCAGCAGTAGTTTGGAGACTTGAGGTTTTTAATTGGATCCAACACAGGTTTGGATGTGGCAGCTGCTTTTGTTGTTTCTAGTGTGAATAGTGTGAATGGGATGCACAGGTCTATGTGCTCAGGTTTCTGTGATCGGAAACTTGTTTAAAATCAGGCTTTAATATATTTTTAAGTTTGTCATCTTAAGTTGGATCTTTCATGTAGTACTGAAAATTACCAAACAGCATTCCAGACCTTATATCCTTCTGAACCTGGAGGGCACACACAGCTTCCACAACATTTGGAAACATTTCTTAGGATGCCTCAGTTCCTAATCACTGCCTCGTTCACTGTGTATGTATGACGATGCTTTCTCCCACAGTGTGGTGCTATTGTGTTTAGCTCTGGAAGGCCTGTAACAGAACTGAAATAAATCATTCTTCAAAAGGGTATAAGACAATAATGCTACAGCTAAGAAGGTTCCTAAGATTTGCCCCCTTCTGAACACCTCATTCTGGTTACATTTGTTGTAAGAGAAGCTGTGAGCATGGGCAAGGTCTTTGCATGTGCTGGTCAACCTAATTATTGTTAAAGTTTTAGTGGCTTCACAGCCTCCTCTCATTTTGCATTGTAAACTGAAGCAAGGAGCAGAATGTTTGTCAAAGGTGGTCCTTCATTGTATCTGTCACAGGAACATGCATGTTTCTCATAAGTTTTTCATGTGAACTTCTACAGAGAAGGGAAATAATGACAGTAGGTGAGACATCTGGGTACAAGGTAGTTGGTTTTTTTTTTTTCCACTTCAGTCTCTGCTAAATTCATGTAGAAATTTGTCTAGGTCATTGGACCACCTTTATTAAACCAAGAGTGACTATTCTTCTGCACTGGAGTGGGAAGAAATTAGATTAACTTAAAACCATTATATGATTTTGTTTCTTTGTGAAGTTGATTTCCCCTCCAAATGCTAATGAAATTTAAACAGAGATGTTAAACCAGTGGGATGTTATGCTAAGATACACCTCACATTGAAGGTGAGATGTAGTGAACTTGGCTCATCCTGAGTCGTTATATTTCCTGTAACAGAAAATGCCTTGCTGCTTGCAGTTCATAAATAGTTGTCAGTTCTGGTTCTTCTTTTCTTCTCTTTTTTCTTCTTTTCTTTCTTGATTACGAATCAAGAATTTGTTTCTTAAACACTTTGATTTACACTAATGTGGCCATTAATGATTCTAATAGAGCTTTCTTTGCTTTTTTTTTTGCATGCTCTTCAAGTATCTTCGCCCCATTGCGTGCACCAAGTTCAGATTCTTTTGGGGGTTTTGTCCTTTTAAAATTATTTTATTTTTTTAATTAATCTTTTCATCATAGTCTTACCTTCTTTTTGCGAATTGCATCCTTCTGCCTGCAGTGAGATCTGGGCAGTAATGTTTACTCTTCTCTGGTTTAGCCACGTGGGACAGTGATTTTAAACCTCTCTCCTGTTACAGGGACCCAAAGCCAAGGACCAAAATTAGCTTATTTAAATCCAGTTACAAAAACGTATTAGTTCCTGAATTTGTCTTGCTGATTTAGTATGCCTATACAGGCTTTTACTCGAGGGTGATGTAATGAATGGCTTGTTTGCTGTGATTGTTCAGCTTGTTTGAATTCATGACATCCTTTAATGTAACATACTCTGGAGTTATTAAAGGTGTGAAGAGCTTTCAAGAGTAGTGTAGGTAACATACTTAATGGGGTGTTGCTTAAGCTTTAAAATGTTTTGAAGAAACTGAGGCTTATGCAGTTATTTTTAAGTTATTGCATCTTAAATAAACAAATCTTCAAACAACCATTAAATAGGCTAATAAGACTTATCTGGCCTTTACCATGTTTATGCTATAAATAGATCTAAAGCCAGTCCTTGGCAGCAGGCTGCTTAACAGGCTTCTGTGTGGCTTTACAGCTGGAGCGGTGTATGTCTGGGAGACCCACCTGGTGAGTAAGCTCACTTTTTAAAGGAACCTTTTTTTTTTTTAATGGTGAAAGTAAATAAGAAAAGTAAAATTTATAGTCATGGGAAAAGAGGGAGGGGGGCTGGATTCACCTAGTGATTTTGGCTCTCCTGAAACCTTCAGGAGTTAACAACATGCCTGCCTGGGCTACCTCAGTAATTAGATGAATAAATTGGCTGTCAAATACCCAAGGAGTATTTAGGATTTTTTTTTTTCTGAGTATACCACATTTAACACAATTGATACCATTTATAAATTTCTCAGTAGTTGAAAAAGATGTAAGTTAAAATTTGTTATGTAAAAAAGCATAAAGGATCACCTGTTCCAGACTTGCTACTCAGGAAGACTAAACACAAAATAACCTTCCCATAGTTAAATTATACATGAGCATGTATCCCAACCGAGGGTCAAAATAAGGTAATTGTAAAGAATGTCCTCAAAATTTGAAACAAGAGAATGGGGGACCAGAGATCATCTGGGCTATTCTGGATGGGTAATTTAAATTTTTAGAGAAAATTAAGGTAATGTGGGTTTAGATTGAAATATTTCTTTTACCAAGTGATAGAATTTGAATATTTACTTTTCCAGGAGAAAGATTTCTCTCATTTAAATGATCTTGTAGGCATTTGAATAATTAGGTTGATAAAGAATATATGTTTAGATTAATTTATGCATCTGCTTTAGATGAGTATGCATATATATATATATATACACACACAGAAGTAGCTGAAGTGCATCAAAGTTTTTCTCTATTATGCATTATCTGTAAAAATCAAAATCCAGGCTATGTATTTGAGATGATATTCAGTAATTGTTTTATGCAAGGCAGCATGTCTTGTTTTCTGTGTAGTACAGTGACATTTAATGAGAGACAATGAGACACAAAGCAGCCTTTTGATTTACAGTGGCAATATTTGTTTTTAAAAGGCAGTAATATTGAAACCCATCAGTTATATGCTGTCTGTAAGCTTGTTTTGCTTTTGTACTTAATGCTGGAATTAGTTTTAGTAGCCACTTACGAGTATTGACCACTTAGGACAGTCAGAGTGTTTCTGGTTTACAATCCAGTCACACAGAACTTTAATTTTAAAACAAAATTACTGAAAGTAACAGGTGAGAAATTAATCGTTATGTTTGTGAGCTGAAAAATAGTATGGCAGCAAATATCAATTGGAGAAGAGTTGGGGAAGGGGGTATCTGCATTCCTTTGTGCCAGAAGTTTTATTAATGCATGCATGCATTTCCACTGAACATAATTTATTTTGGGGTTTACAGAGATGGCTGTAGCCTTAACGCCAGGCATGATACAGAAAATTATATTAATTCTAGAACAATATTATTTTGTAACATAATTTTGCCAGAGACTTTTAATATCAGTACGTAAAGACAATTAATTTCATGAGCACATTCCTAATCTGAAAAGTACTGCTTTTGCAAATACAGAGTGAAATAAAGAAATTACTTTCCCTAATAATTGGAGAATGTGTTATTTGGGTGCTTTACTTTATTTTTCTTTTAATGTAAGATTAGTGAGAAATAAGAAAGAAATTTCACAGCCTTGGCTCTACACTGATACCACCATGTACAGTATTCTAGAGTTGTGTTCAGCAGTGTGTACTCTGTGTATGTGTAAATATAATTTATAGGGTACCTTGTAGTGTCCCTTTGAAAAACATCAAATACAAATTTGTCAAATTAGTTCATTTTAGAATGTTATGGAGAAAAATTAACGTTTGTAATTACTCTCTGGCATTGTCTTGAGAATTCCATGTACTTAAAACTGGATCAGTTTAGATATTTTCTGAGGCTAGAGCCTTTCCAAGAAGCATAATGACTGTGTTGTTTGCTTTATATGTTTCTCTGAACTGGTGTATCTTCCCATATACATGTGATCTATATACAAAAACCGCATCAAGAGATACCAATGACAGGAACATTGATAACAGAGGAGTACCATAATGAATCAGGTTCTGTTGTTTTGGAAGTGATGTAACCTATTAATACTGATATGTAGGTGAGTTTATCCTGCATGCAGTAATGCTTTACAGCACAGTGCCTGAACAGTAATTTTAGCAGTTTCGTTTCTTTTGTTTAAGGTTCTCTAAACCCAAGGTTGTGACCTGAGCAGATGCTGCTTACGAATGACCAGACCATTTTCAATTAAATGACAACAGAAATGAAATAGTTTCCAATTCAGCTACCAGTGAGCAGTGATTCTTTAATATAAACCAGTGCTACTGTTTTTGATTGCAAGCACAATGGTGTAAGTTAGACACGATGACAACTTTCTTGACCACTTCCTTAACATGGAGTTTTTCTTTGTAACTTTACCTGCAACTGCTTTGCTTATATTCCTTATGGAATTCTTTGGTTTTGAACAGAAAGATTAATTTTAGATACTACATAGAAGTGAATATGTACCAAACAACTAACAATTGTTAAAGGGCCTGTGGAATTCCTGTACATTTTCCAGGTAGCTGCATCCTGTAAAAATTGCTGTACTACTCCTGTGTATTATCATAAACCGATCTCCATACATCTTTTCCAACAGCGAAAATACCTCTTGAAATAATACTGAAATGCTTTTCTAAAAGCATGATTAGAAGTGCTTTTTATAATACACACGTGCACGAATTGTGACCTAAATGATAGTCTGTTAAAGAACAAACAAGCCCAATAAAAATAGCCAAAGCAAAACAAAAACAAATCAACAGCAAAACAAAACCCCACAAACACACGATGTACAGTCTCCTGCCTCCCCAAACTAATACACGTTAAGTGAATATGGTGACCATAAGGAATATATGCAGAACTTAGTTTTATGTATTCAAGTTTAAATGTGTCTCAAACTGCTTTGCAAGGGGCTTTATTTTGTCGTGGTTGTTAAAGGTAGCATCTTGTTTTCCCTGTTAGATACACAGTATTTTCTGTATATAGATGTGGTTGGTTATCTAAACTCCTCTTTCATAACAGTGTGTAGCTTTTGTAGTGTGTCCGTGCCCCCAACAGATAGTAAGAGCTGGTCCGGAGGAGGGAGTTGCCCTGCTTTGTGTCATTTGATGTAATCATTCTTGTCTATGAAATGTTAGGAGTTAATAAGAGCTCCTTAATTGTGTTTCTGAGACGGAACTGTTGATTGCCTAGAATTTTTACTAGTTGGAACATGTTTTTTGACCTTACAATTTGTGTGTGTTTTGTGAATTTTATATTGTTAGAATAACTGCTTGTTCGTGCTAAAATATTCTAACAAAATTGGAGTGCAATCAGTAAAATGCTTGTCTTTGTGGGATTAAAGTTACATTAAACTCTGCTATCAGAACTCATTAGAGCAAGTATTGTCTGAATGGTTTCGTTGGATATTTTAAAACCAATATGAGTAAGATTTGATGTAACTTTTTACAAATACTGTTCTTTCATAGCTGTTATGGTCTAAGCATGTTACACTATTGCTAGAAGTATTTGCTTTAATATTGATAACAGGAAGGCTATCATTCACATAAATGGTAAGCCTGTAATTCAGGTATACAGGCATTTAGTAGATTTCACCATTTCTGGATTATGGTTTACCTTACTCCTCCAGTTAAAATACTTTGGGTAGATTGAGTTACTACTTATTCAAATAAAGTTCTGTTTTGTCTTTTCTAAATACATAGAAGTAAATATAAAGTATCCCAAGGTTATTTGGAGATAATGTTGGGTTGATGTTTTCACTGTAGAAAATGCTTCTAATGATTTGCATCATTTTTGTTAAAAACGGTGCCCTGCTGGTACTTGTGCTTATGAATAAGTTGAGAAATGTTAAATATAAGAAACTTGGCTTATTGATTTCATTGGCAAAACAGTACTGTGTTTTAAATTTCCAGCATTCTAACATTACTGTGTTACTAGTATTAACTGTAGGTACCCACGCAGTTTAAAGCTGATCTGTATTCAGTGCAATACCTGGGTTTTGTTCTGAGCTCTGGTAACAACAGTAGCTTGGCGCTTGCTTTGGGGTCTGACCTTCCAAACTGAAGAACAACATGAGCCGTACGCTGATTTCGTTGGTTTTGCAGAATGTCTTTTAAGCTGCATCCTGGCTGAAGTATCTCCTCTCCTCTTAGAGAGCCTGGTGTGCACTGAGGCAGCAGGGGCAGGAAAAAAGGTGGATTAAGTCTGTAACTTGAACATCACTGTTTGAGATCAAAACCTCTATGAATGTCTGTCATGTGCAGCTAAACAAATTCCGCTGACTTTTTAAAGTGTAGTTCTTTTGAAACTCCTTTCTCTGTTGATTACCGACAAAGTACCATTGTTAACTAACAATGAGAATGTGAGCCACTAAAAAAAGTCTCTTAATAGATATATTTTTTTAACAATGATATAGTGAATGTGGATAGATATCACACAAAATACATGCAGCTTGCCGTCTGGGTAGTCCAACAATATACGTTACACTTCAGGGCATATGCCTGTGGTCTTAAAAAATAGCCAGTAAATGAGTTCAAATATAAAATGCAAATGTTTAAATTCCATGATTGTTAACTCCATGGCTTAGTTTTTGATCATTCCCACTGCTTCTCTCAAAAAAACCCCAGAAACCCTTCAGTAGAGCTGTCTAGCTGTGAACAATACATATATGAGCCAGGTAGTGTTGCTTGACTTAGGGTCCAGGTATGGTTGTCTCTTACTCAGCTGTACTACAGTTCAAAGGTCAATTTCTAATGCCTTACATTTGAATGTACAAATTTCTTAGCTCAAATAAACACTTTAATGATTTTTTGCAATTACAAATGTAGTGTTTCAGACTGTAGAGCAGAAGAGCAGATTGTCTGTAGTAAGTACAATATAGGTAAATACTTTAAATATTGATTTTCCATATTTGAGGGTTGGAGTGATTACTGAGGAAAGAGTGGAAAGCCAGTCAGGATTATTACTATTTTTTAAATAGCAAGAATTAAGAACATGTACAGAAAACCAGATATGTTCTCTTAAAGTCTGATAACAGTGGAGATGTGGAAAAGAGTGTAACAATATTTCTGCCCATATATTACATGGAGTATGTCTTGATGGAGTATCTTTAGAAGATTGCTGCAAAAGCACTTAAAGTTAATTTAGAGTTCCTCTTTTGAATTATGTGGAAAAAGGGAAAATCAAGAAATGAATTAGGCAATGAGTATAGAGATAGAGCATATTGAACTCTCCAGTCACTTCATACATTAATTCTTCATAAGGGAAAAAATTTAAACTTTTATTATTTGTTAAAATTTTTCATTTGCCGGATATTTTTTCTGGGTGGGGTTTATTTTGTTGGGTTTTTTCCTCATCTGCCTCACAGTAGTATGACAGTGTTTGTGAGTTACATCCATGTGTATCATAACTTAATGGTGTTTAAGAGAAGAGGATGACTTTTAACAAGGGGCTTTATCAGAAATGGGTAATCCATACTACTTCTGGACTTTGTCAGAACATTTTTAAATCCTTCAGAATTTACCAATCCAACACATTAAAATTAACATGCACTTTCCCCAAGAGCAGATGTGCAGGAGAGCTACAGCCACTGTAAACCCCTTTCTGTTGCAGTGTAGGTTGCTCTGAAGTATGTGATTCCCTGCCCCCTCTTCCCCTCCCCCCATATTTCCAGTGTGCTAGATTTATTTGTAACAGAAGCACATATTTTAAATCAGCAGACCTCCGATATGGGCGTGTCTCTGTCAGTGTTTTATTTCAGGTCAGGAGTGCTCCACTGAATCTCTTCATCATCCAACCTCATTGTGCTTTGCTGCATTTCATACGGTAGAGTGAGCTCGGAGTGTGTGAACTGGAGTCTTTGTGAATGAGACAGAGTAACGCACTCGGAAGGTGAACGTAATGCTCTCCAGCTACTAATGGGTGTATAGCCCATGGGACCAAGTTAGAGCAAGTTCAGAGCAGAACCTCTGAAAACTCTGAGTGTGAACATTTGCATTCTCAATACTCCTTCACTCTACCAATCTATTCTTACTGCACTGTACCTCTTGCTAGTGTGGAATGTGCTCTGGTACGTAATTTGAAATGATTTTTTTGACAGGAGAGGTGTTGCAGAATGTTCATCTTCAGCTGTCCTAGAGACATTGACAAACATTTTTATCTCTCAGGTGGTCTTTCCCTTCAGATACACACTGTACCAAAGTTGAAATACAAATTGATTTACTGAAACACTTTGGAGCATGTGATTGCAATGGTAGTGAAGTATGAGGGATGTTGGTTTGGGTAGTGGTTGTATTGCCTTAGGTATCAGACTACTGTTGTTTAAAGGCAGGGAGCTGTTGCTGCTCTGAAGGGCAGGGATAACCAGAACTACCTTCAGCAGGGTTCTGCTTTCCAAAGAAGGACGCTTGGGTTTCACTTGGTTAGCTTGGGCAGATTTAAACCTCATCATGTTTTGGCCATATCTCAGATCAGAAAAACAAAGGTGAAAGTTTCATTGTTAATAGTGTACTTAGGTAGAGTTTGCCCTTCATGTAAAGGCAGATCTGTGCACTGTTTTGTATTACCAGAGACCGGTTTCTTACTGAAGTAAAACTGTTGTGTGGACTGTGTGTTTGCTTGGAGGAGTGGAGGGCGGGGGTCTTCAGCAGATAGCAACCTCACTCAAAATGGGTGCACCCAGGTCCTCTGTGTGGGTGTGGGCAGGTTGATGGCCTGTGCTGCTCTGGGGAGTAGGTGCTTCTGGCCTCTGGAATGTACTGTGGAGAACAGTGAGGCAGCGACCAGCGGCTTTTAAGCCGGAGTAAACCAGGGTAGCTGACTGGCATGCCAAAGGCCAGATCCAATGGTTAGGGCAGACTTATTTGACCCTGGGAACCACTGACAAAGGCCACTCCATTCCAAAGTCAGGGATATTGCTGGTGGATTACAGGTGGGTCTAGTGGTAGTTACTGGCTCAGCTGCAGCATCTTGTACTTTTGGTTTATTAGTCAACCCCTGGGGTGGGTTTATCACACCCAAATGGGAGTAAAAGTGACACCAAAGAATGCAGAAATTTCTCACCTTTGTCTCTTTTATAGTTTTAGGGAAGAAATGCCATATGGACTCTCTGCTGAATTTTTGGACTTCACATAGCTCAGCTGCACCCTCCTGTGCTAGCCAGGCTACATGTTGAGAAGAAACTACGGGATGTTACTCTGTTTACATTGAAGTTTCTATTGACAGATATAAATACAGTAACTTTTACAAGGAAGTTTACCATCTGAAAAAATTGATGGGGTCGGTAGCTGACTGATTTCTCCAAGGAAACTGTTCTGTGTTCTTTTGTGTATGCATGCAACTGAATTGTGTCAGGATGAGAGATGGCTTTGGACAAACAGCTTTTGATTTCTTAGTTCCAGATGTTGGCTGTGATGTGTGTCAAGACTCACACAAACCTGATTGAGTCAACACAGATGTGAATAGAGGACTTATAGGACAACCCAGCTAGTCATGCATAGCAGAACAAAATGCTAGAACTAAATGTACAGTGCAATATAGTATTAATATTGTAATGCTGCTAGTCTTTTTTCAGTTTCCATTTATTTTTTGAGAAGATAATGTAACAAATAATGCAAATGATTGGAAATTGCTCTGAATTAAAGAAGGGTGCTACAGGAGTAGTCTGCATGGATTCACCAAGGGGAGTCATGCTTGACCAAGATGAGAAACTTCTGAGATGAAGTAACTGCCCTGGTAAATGAAGGAGAGCAAGGAATATCGTCTGTCTAGATTTCAGGAAAGCCTTTGACACTTGTCTCCCGTAAGATCCTCAAAGAGAAACAGAAGGAGTATGGGATGGTCAAGCAGACAGTGAGGTGGATTGAAAACTGGCTGAATGGGTGGGCCTAGATGTGCTCATCAGTGGCACAAAGCCTAGGTGGAGAGCAGAAACTACTGTTGTACACCGGGGTCAACAGTGGGTCCAGTCTTCTTCCACATCTTCATTAATGATCTAGATGATGGGACAGACTGTATCCTCAGCAAGTTTGCTGGTGACACCAAATGGGAGGAGTGACTGGTCAGAGCATTGTGCTGCCATGCAGAGAGTCCCTTGATGGTCTGGAGCAATGGGCTGTCAGGAACCTCATGCATTTCAACAAGGGGAAGTGTGCAAGTCATTTAGGTGGGGAGGAACAACCCCATGCACCGATAATATGCTGGTTCTGATCAGCTGGAAGCATCTTTGCAGAACAGGCCCTGTGAGCATGATGGTGGACACCCAGTTGAACAGGAGGCAGCAGTGTGCCCTTGCTGGTGGTACCTCGGCTGCAAGAAGCGTTAACCAGGAGGTGCAGGTAGTTGATCCTTCCCCTCTATTCCGCACTGGTGAGGCCACTCCCAGTGTGCTGTGTCCAGTTCTGGGCTCCCCAGCACAGGAGAGATGGAGCTACTGGAGAGAGTCCAGCAAAGGACTACAGCGTCTGTCCTGTGAGGAATTGGGAGTGGTTAGCCTGGAGAAGGGAAGGCTTTGGGGGTGATCTCACTGATGTGTACCAATGCCTGAGGCAGCAGACAGAAACTGAACCACAGGAGGCTCCATCTGAATGTCAGGTAGCAGTTTTTCACAGTGACGGTTATTGAGCCCTGGCACAGGTTTCCCAGAGAGGCTGCACAGTCTGCATGCTTGGAGGTAATACAAAGCCACTGGGACATGGTCCTCGGCAGTGTCCTTTAGGTGGCCCTGCTTGAGCCAGGGTGGTTGGACGAGAGTGGACCTCCAGAAGTCGCTTCCAACTTGTGAAATAGATTTTACTGTGAAAAAGTAAATGTGGAAAGAAATGTAGAACATACAAATACAGGTGGCCTGAAATTTTACGGAATTAATACTGGATTTTTTAAAAATAGTTGCTTTGGCTTTAAAAGAAGGCTTTTGTGGAGGTTGTTTAGGAAATTTATTTAAGAAGATTGACCAAATGCTGCTCACTTAACATTTCCTTTTGTCGTGTTTGGCACGTGACTTGCAAGATTATTTCAGGAAGGTTTTGTGCCTAAAATAGCCTCTCAGCTTGCATAATTACAGAATCATTGTGTGGATGATCTAATTGAGAATAAAATACAGATTTTGGAGAGCTTTTTTTTTATGAACATCTGCATACTAAAGCATATTAAGGTTTTGTGCCTATTTAATAGATGTTTGTAGATGTAATAGATGTTTCCAGCCCCTTTTCAGTGGTCTGTGGGGACAGGACTAGGGGCAATGGCCTCAAGTTGGAGCACAGGAAGGTCCGCACCAACATGCGGAAGAACTTTATCCCAGTGAGGGTGACAGAGCCCTGGCACAGGCTGCCCAGGGGTGTGGTGGAGTCTCCTTCTCTGGAGACATTCAAGACTCGTCTGGACGCCTCCCTGTGCAATATGAACTGGGAGCTGCTTGGGCAGGGGGGTTGGACCCAATGATGTCTCGAGGTCCCTTCCAACCCCTGCGATTCTGTGATTCTGTAGGAACAGCAAAAAGGTTTTGTTTTGGGGTTTTGTACCGTATGATTCTCAAGTATTTTAAAAGTAGTTTTGAATGATCAGTTAATTCTTTGCCTCTAAACTTTAGGCAATTGACAGAAAAGAAATCATGGTATGTCAATTTTGGTTTTATACCAGTGAGATCTTTCTCTTTACTTTTATAATTAAGTTTCTCGCTGGAGTAATCTTAGTGATAGATGTGGATATAACTTTAATTTGTATAAATAAAGAGATTAAAAAAGTATTAAAAAGAAACCAAACCTGTTTTGTAAATAGGATCCTTCAAATGTTTTTATGAAGACCTGTCTGATTCTGTTTACAAGTTTTTTTGTCCTTTGACTTTGACAGGCGCTTGAGTTATATTTCAGTTCTTACTTTCAAGGTGATTGAAGTAACACCTGTTTCTGAAAAGAGGTGATCCTCCAGTCACCAGTAGAGAACTGAAAGCCAACTCATCTAAGCTTAGATCTTTGTGATGGGCTGTTTTTCACTAGGTACATTTGCTACCTGTCCCAATCCTGTGGCCACATAATGATGATATGAAGAACCCTACAGAAATGTGTGCCTGCACGGACAGGATTTCCTCATTTGATGACTACCTGTAAAATGGTTCATCTTAAAGCAATCATCCAGCCATAGTCCAGGTGTCAGATAGAGTCACTTTGGTCCTTGAAAAAGGTCCAGAGGTGCAGTAGAATGCAGGAAATAGTCATGGAAGTCTTGCCAAAATCATCTGCTTGTGTGTAAATGAGGCACATACTTGTCTAGCATGGAAAGCTGTCTGCTTGTGCTGTGAATTGATGTTAAGTAACAGCGTTTTTTTAATCGGTGCTATTCAGTTTTGACCCAATATGGTACCTAAATGACATTTAAATTACAGTAACGCATGTATTAAAATGCTTGTACCTCTTTTTAAAATAAGCTTGTGTTCTCTTTATTTGGTGCATTGAAGGCAAGAAGTATCCTTTCAAATAGAATGAAAGCACTTACGATCTGTATTTTAGGTGGAAAGAAGCAGTCTGAACTGTAATGTAGAAAATTGTTAAAGAATACAACATACAGTGTATTTTTGTAGTCTTGATAAACACCATAGTACCAAGTCATACATAAGCATTATGTTCTCGGCTCTGCTGATTACATATCCAGGAATTGCCTTTTTGTTGTAACTTCTGGATAGCTAGTTGGCTAACCATCCTTTGGCCATCAGTTGTTTTATTAATATTTAATTTATGCTTGCTAAAAATTCTGAACAGTGCTTGCAAAAGCCGTTTGTCAGTGCCAGAAGAGAGATGGTTATTGAGGCAAGGAGGTGATAAAAGCTGCAGATACAGAGAGAACCTGGAACTTCAAAAGCTCATTTTAAGAACAGAAATCTCTTATATGTGAAAATAAATTTCTTACAAGTAATCTAGTTCAGTACTTGTGTCTTAAAGCATCAGAAGCAATGCAGAACTGATTGATGCTTTCCAGAGGAGCTGGATATCCTGCAAGTGCTAATCTGTTGAATTTGTTGATAAGTGTGAAGATTTGAGGATTTGAAATTTTTCTTTTTTTTTTTTTTTTTTTTTTTGGTGTGTGTAACCCTGTTGCTTGGCAGAGCTATTGAATACAAAGCCAGCTGGTGGAGAAGGACAATAATTATGGACTAGGATACTTCAGTGGTCAGCTTGAATCTTTCACCTTGTTTGTGCGATAAGGAGTTGTGCTGCTACTGTGTTTGTGTAAGGGACTGGTGTGAGGAAACCTACTGTATAGGCAGAAATTCAGTATTCCCAATGTTTGATTCTAAACAGCCCATTCTTGGGATTGGCAGGAGAGTGGTTGTAGAAGGGGTTTAGAGGCCCCAGACAGCCCTTCGCTAGATACTGCTGCTCCTATGGTCTTCCCGATGCACAACCTGCTCTCTGGTTGCTCTTGAGAAGGAAGGTTGCTGGGAAAGCACCCAGGCTTGTAAGACTTCTGTTCAGGTACAGTGTGAATGTTCTTTTGCTTTATATTTATTTCCAATTTTTGCTTTTATTGAGAACTTTTTTTGCTATGTTACAAATACGTAGACTATATGGGCAAAGTGATATACTGAAACTGTAGCTGCTGCTAATAGGAAATTCCTCATTAATAGGGCAACAGTAGTCAGCTAATGATGGAGCTCTTTCTAAAGGTTTCTAGAGAATATGGTAATATGGGGAGTTGCAAGATGGGTGACAGAAGAACTATCATGGTTCTCTCAAACTTCAGGACTACACAGAGGAGAAGAATTTTAAGGTACAGAGTTCAAACACAGAGGAGGGCTGAGCAGATTCTAATCTGTTGCTGTATAGGCAGCTGTGTTTTCACAGTTGTCAACATAACTTTTGCAAACAGTAAGAGAGTACAATGCTCTGAGAAAAGGAACATCATGCACTTGAGTTTTCTTTTTATTGGTGAAGTTGTGATATCCATGTTTCTTTTCCAAGCATATGTGAAAGCACAGGAGCTAGTTTTTTTTCTCTCTTGGTATCATAGGACTGCTTAAATTCCAAATTAAAAACTCCATAAACTGTTTGCCTCCCCAGAAGCAGTCTTATTTGCTCTCAGGACAACAGTTGGAAACTTACTCAGATTATGATGTGGCTTTTAAAATGCTTTGGGTTTTTTAGCTAAATTTAAAAAAAGATGGGGATTCTACTATATAATATTGTTAGATGGCAAATCTCTAAAGGTCTATGTTTCACTCACGCCTCCTGAAGAATCAGGAGTGATTGTCTCCAGTAACTGATACCAAGGGTTTACCTGGGGAGAAGGAACACGAATACCATATACTGTTGCGTACCAACAGCGTGCTTTTGTGAACATGTATGCATTTTGACCTATGCAAACCTAACTGATCTTCAAAGCCTTTAGCACACCTTATCTATAAGAACTTCAGAAATTAGACTTCTGAGGTACTCAAATTTATTTATCTTTTAAATCTTGCCCATGGATTTAAATAACTATCAGCCATTGAAGATAATCTGTACTTGAAATTTATTTTGCTGTTTCATTTCTGCTGTCTACAGAGGAACTTTTTAAAAACTGAAATTCAGTGCCTGCTGTTACTAAAGATCTGATGCACAACACAAAAATATCGATTAAAATATTTGTGTAGGATTGTCTCTTGTCAGATTGTGATCTGAAGCTAAACCTTTTTCAATAGATGGGAGAGACAGATAGGGAAGGAGAGGATATGGGACATAGCTGTGCATTCTAACAAAAAATTCAAATCTGTGCTTGACTAAAATGCAATAAAGAAAGTCTTTATTATAAATCATGACTATAGACTTGGGAAAACTAGAATGAGTTCCTTGTGTTGCTGTTTAGCTGGAAATTTGTATAAGAGTTTTTCATGTGCCTAAAGGCAGTTATTCTTGAGAATTACACAGCAGTAATTGCCAGGAGGAATGGTAAATTTCAGTAATGCACTGACTTTACAGTTTTAATGGGATTTTTTTTTTCTTTAACTTCCCTGTAAAAACAAGACAGTTTTTAATCCTTGTTTTTCTATTTGTGCTAATGTGCAGATTTTAGCTAATGGGTGAGAAAATTAAAGAACATAGGGCAGCTAATGAAAGAGGTTTATCAGGTGACAAGCTGATGAGGTATCAGTCAGTCCCACTGAATTGTTTTTTGCTGTTCTGTGACACTAAATCTTGACATGCTTCATTGTAACGTGAAACTTGGTTTAGTACTACCAGCCAATAAAGTGTCCAACTGCGGGGGGTATTGCCAGACTTGTAATGAACCTGTGATTTACTACAAGGAATTATCTGGGGATGCCACACACACTAAAGCAAGTTGGAAACTAAAATATACACCCAAGTTAAGTGCAAAACTCTGACCATTATGTGAACAAAGTAGACTTTCAGCCATCTAAATGGCTAAATATAAACCAGCCAAAATTCACCTTTGCCAGATGTCAGCACTACCATCTGACACTTTTTCTCTTTTGATGCTCTGTATTTCCCATCATTCTTTGATTTTTATGCCTAGACAGGTGAGTACTTGAGACAAGTACTAGTTAATAACTTCATCAAAGACAAAGACAGTGGGATTGAATGCAGTCTCAGCAAGTTTACAGATGACATCAAGGTGCATTTGATTGGCTGGAGGGGAAGGGATGCCACCCAGAGGGACCTTGACAGATGTGAGGAAAGGAATGTGCCTGCAGAAACCACAGGACAAGTGCAGGGTCCTGAACCCAGATCACGGTAATTTTTGGTGTCAATGCAGGCTGGGAGATGAAGTGATTAAGAGCAACCCTGTAAAGAAGAAGTAGGGGAGTCTCAGGGACATAAAATTGGATCTGAGCCAGAAATGGACACTGTCAGACAAGAAAGCAAATCATATTCTGGACTGCATAAAAAGTATGGCCATCAGGTTGAGGGTGGTGATTCTTCCCCTCTACTTTGCTCTCATGGGATCCCACCTGGAGTACTGCATCCAGCTCTGGGGACCCCAGCACAAGAAAGGCATGAACCTGTTAGAATGGGCCCAGAGCGGAGCTGCGAACGTTTCTCTTATGAAGACAGGCTGAGAGAGTTGGGGTTGTTCAGCTTAGAGGAGCCTTTCAATATGTAAAGGGGGCTTATAAGAAAGGTGGCGAGAGACTTTTTACCAAGGCCTGTAGTGACAAGAGACAGGACAACAGTTTTAAAAGGGACTAGGTTTAGATCGGACATAAGGAAGAAATTCTTTACTGTGAAGGTGGTGAGACACTGGAATGTGTTGCCTAGAGAAGTGGATACACCATCACTGAAGGTGTTCAAGGCCAGGTTGGATGGCGTTTTGGGCAACCTGCTCTAGTGGAGAGTGTCCCTGACCATGCCAGGGGTTGGAATTAGGTGATCTTTAAAGCTCCTTTCAACCTAAACCATTCTGTGATTCTGCATTTTCCTGACCAGGCTATCTGTAGCAGATACCCACCACGCTGACTCCCATATTGGTTGTATGCTAATCCTCACCTATAATCTCTCTCCTGGTTCCTCGTCAGTCCCAAGGCAGAGCTCCATACATAAAGCTGTTCTTCTACACAAACAACTTGCCCTCCTTATTGCCCCAGCCTTTCCTTTCTAAAGCCTTCTATGTACCCCTTGTAACACTCCAGTTGTGTGAGAAAGCCCACCTTGTTTCTGACAACCAAATGAAGCTGTAGCACCTGACATGTAGACCTCTGAGTCCTCATGTTAATTCCATGTTATTGTACAGGCAGTTCAGAAAGGCACCTAGTTGTGATTTCCTAGAAAGAGATATGAGAGCTGTCCCTGTATACTGGCATTAGTTATTAAGCCTGAAACTGATCATTACAAGGTCTCTGCTCTCTTTATCAACCTGCTTACTTTTGTTCTTATTTCCTTCCCTGACATTCATAGTCTAAATCTCTCCTTTACCAGGGTAACCACCCTGTCAGAAAAAATGGGGTGGAACCTGTCACTTCGGAACAGTCCTTGATCCTCAAAGAGGACCCCAAATAAACCCTTGTTGCCACCTTCAGCTATGCAACCAGTTGCCTACTTGGTATGACTTGAAAACTGCTGTGCGGGTATTTGAGGGGAATAACTACCACCATAAGCTTTCATTAAAGTTTTGAGGGTTGTTTTTAATTGGGTTTTGGTTTTCAGTTGTATGTGTTTCACCAAAAATACTGGGTAGTTATATTTCTATATCTTTTTAAATAGGGTTGTACAGTTATTTGAAAGCCCTGCCAGCAGGAAGCTGCTTTCTGTGATTGAGCAGTACCCTCTATGTACTTTCTGTGATCTATAGCACTTCTCTCTCTGTTTTCCTCTCTCTTTAAATTATTTTGACTAGACAAGCATAATGAAAAAAATCATTTAATTTGATTTCTTCTTCCCATTTCCCTTTCCTTCATTCTCAACTGCCAGTGCTTTTCTCCTTCACTTCTTCCTAGATGTTGCCTTTCTTAGCAGTTAACTTCTGCTTCTTTGTATAGCCCTAATTCATCTAAAAATACAGTTAGACTTAAGTTTACAATGAAATTCTATTATGAAGCAGGAGGATATATATAGCACATGTAGGGTTCTGTAGCATATGTTCATACATTTAGTCCAAAAGCAATTGGTAGTTTTAAGTCCTAGTTTTGTTCATATTTGTAACTTCACTGGTTGAATACTTGGTGTTCTTCATATCTCTGAGAATGTGCCATCATTCAAACCCTTGCTCTAGCTAAAGTCTCTATTTTTGTCTTCCTTTTTAAAAGGCAGGGAAGTTGGTATGGGTGTGTGCTTACTCCTTCGCGTGCATGTAGCCTAGACCAAAGCTGGGAGAAGCATTTCTGCTGCTGGGCTCCCTTCTGGTGGCAGTGGTAGTGGCTGCCACCAGCTGCTCGTGGCAGCCAAGTAAGCTAAGCTTGGGAACACCTCAAATAGCAGCAAGCTTCTTATTAAACAGTGTCCTAATTCTTTGTTAAGGCCTCCCCACTACCAGTATCCCTGGATTTTTAGTTCTTAATTTATTTTTTAAAATATCAGTGTACAGGTGGTTTGGTGCTTTGAGACAGTAGTTTAGGGAATTACTTGAATTCTGTGGTCTAAGTCAAGGACCACAGCATTTATCACTGCAGTAGAAACCACTTTTAGTTGGACTTGAGTTGAGGATGGCATAACTGAAATGCTTAATGGTGTGAGAATATGTAAGGAAGGAAACAGAGATCTACTCTTGGACCCAAGGTGTGTTCCTCTGCCTCACTTCACTATTCAGTCCTTGAATAAAGGAAATAAAGGGCAGCTGGAAACTAGTGAAATGTCAGATGCTGTTCCTGATGTGGAGCATGAATTCAACTTCCTATTTTTGTCAAGGTCCCAAAGATCAAATAATCACCTTGCAGTACTGTGGGTTCTTTCACTGTGTGTCCCTTAAATGGACATGCAGATGGAGTCAATGCTCCTGTTACTGCTAATTTCATAGTTGCAGGAATAATTTGTTGTTCTGTCTTTTTTAAAAAGCAGTCCTAAAACCCTTTTCCTGTACTGGCCGTTTTCTGGCACCCTTGTGCTATCTTTGCATTGGTACTGGTACAGACTTTAGCACAACTGTGTCCAGAGCTGACTAGAAATTGATCCAAGCAGCTTGAGCCCCAACGGGATTCATCCCAGGGTGTACCCAGGGATCTGGCTGATGTCACTGAAAGACCTCTCACAATTGTTTTTCGACAGTATTGGGAGTCTGGAGGGATCCCAGTTGACTGGAAGCTGGCAAACATCCCAGTTTTCAAGAAGTGTAAGAAGGAAGACCCTGGTAATTCCAGGCCTCTCGGTCTCACCTGAGTGCCTGGTAAGATTATGGAGAAAATCATACTGGGAGTTATTGAAAAACACCTAAAGGGCAACGCAGGCATTGGTCACAACCAACACAGGTTCAGGAAAGGAAGGTCTTGTCTATCCAATCTGATTTATGACAAGGTCACCCAGCTGCTTGACCAAGGGAAACCAGTTGATGTTATTTTTTGGATTTCAGTAAGACTTTTGGCACTGTGTCTCACAGTATCTTGCTGTACAAAATACCCAACATACAACTAGACAGAGCCATAATGCGTTGGGTGGGCAACTGGCTGATGGGTCGGGCCCAGAGGGTGATAGTAAATGGGGTATCATCAGACTGGTGACCAGTCAGTAGTTGGGTTCCCCAGGGTTCCATTTTAGGCCCAGTTCTTGTTAATGTTTTCATAAACATCCTAGACACAGAACTGGAGGGTGTCATAAGTAAATTTGCAGATGACGCCAAATTGGGAGGAGCTGCTGACTCTGCAGAGGGTGGAGAAGTCTTTACAGAGAGACCTGGACAGATGAAAGAGCTGGGCCATCACCAACAGCATGAAGTTTAACAAGGGCAAGTGCTGGATTCTGCACCTGGGAAGGGGCAGCCCTGGCTGCACACACAGCCTGGGGGATCAGGTGCTGGAGGCCAGCCATGCTGAGAGGGATTTGGGGGTCTAGGTTGACAGCAACTTAAACATGAGACAGCAGTGTGCCCAGGCAGCCAGGAGGGCCAACTGTATCCTGGGGTGCATCAAGCATGGCATTGCCAGCTGGTCCAGGGAGGGGATTGTTCCACTCTACATTGTGCTGGTGTGGCCTCACCTTGAGTACTGGGTGCAGTTTTGGGCACCACAGTACAGGAGGGACACAAAAATATTGGAGAGTGTCCATAGGAGGGCGATGAGGATGGTGAAGGCTTTGGAGGGGCCTTAGTTTCTTCAGCATGGAGAAAAGGAGGCTGAGGGAAGCCCTCATTGTGGTCTATGGCTTCCTGACAGGGGGGAGCGAAGGGGCAGGGGCTGATCTCCTTTTGTTACCAGTGATAGAACCCGAGGCAATGGTATGAACCTGTGACAAGGGAGGTTTAGGGCTAGATATTAGGAAGAGGCTCTTTACTGAGAGGCTGGTTGGGCACTGGAACAGGCTCCCCAGGGATGGGGTCACAGCGCTGAGCTCAAAAAGTGCCTGGATGATGCCCTCAGTCACATGCTCTGAGTTGGCTGGCCTTGTGTGGAGCCAGGAGTTGGACCTGATGACTCTTCTGGGTGCCTTCCAACTCTGGATGTTCTATGAAAAAAAGGAAAAATGTTAAATATGGCTTTTGAGTAAAGGATTTACATGCAGTTTCAGGTTGTTAACAGTTCTATTTAATGTTTAGCAATTACAAACCAATGTTTTTTCAATAAATTGTGAAATGGTCATAGAATACATTGTGTTGTATGTGTATTAATGATTGTCTTGTTAGGTGCTTATAGTTAATTTAGGAATAATTTTTCCTCAGTTACTGTAAAATACTTTGTACAGTAGTCTTTCCAATGAAAACATGATGCTAAGGAAAGACCTTTAAATTAGCACATAAAAAGAAAAAATGAATTTAAAATTCATGAACAATTGTTTCACAGGAAGCTGGTATCTCATCTTTAAGTACTTAAGGTATTTGTTACTTTTACAAGCAAAAGTTGTTAATTTTTCTACTATACTTACATAACAATATACCTTCCAAACACTTAGTAAGGTCAGTACCCCCACTTTAGTTTCAACAGGTTTTCTTACAGCTGCTTTTTCCAGGACATCTTTAAATTTTGAAATTAGTAAGAGATGACATTTCTAAATAAAGTATTAAAAAGTAACTTTAATTAAAGTTTAGAAAAAGCCTGAACTAGTACAAATGATAGAGAGTAACCTGGCGTTTCTTTAGAGATGATCTTCGTTGTTGAAATGCACCCCAAAAAAACCCACTCACAAGCAAATAAAACCAAAAACCCACACCCTGACTTCGAACAGTATTTTCTATCCATTAAATATATAAAAATAAAAGGAACTGCTGTTCAGAAACCTAACAGAAAGAAACTAAAGTCAGATTTTTTTTATTCTAGTATATTGATGAAAGCTTCAGACTTCAGGAGGTCAGAATTTAATTCATTTCTCCCCTGGAGAGAGAATTCAACAACGTTCTATAAATATAACCAGGATTTTTTTTTCCCCAATATTCAGCTGAATGTTCTTAATAAATCCCATAATCCTTCCGCAGTTTGAAATGTTATGAATCACCGTAAAGGCTGATGATTTGAGTCATAAATTTGATTTCTGAATTATCAGAAGTCTTCCAACATCTTTAAAAGAAAACCTCAAGTATTTATTTTTCCTTCGCTTCATACATGATCGTGATGACAGCTTTGGAAATTTAATACTAATCTACATACTTCTGAGACACACAAGACAGACTTTCTTTTCAGGATACTTTTCGTTTGCCCAGCACATTACGTGTTTGGCAGTTCAGGGGCCAAACTCCTGTAAGAAGTACAGGAAGCTGTCTGTCTGCATCAAAATTCTTTGGATACTTCAGCTTTGCTGATCAGTGCCACACTGGAGAACTTTCTCACTTGGAAACGTGGTCTCCCTCACTGACCTCAGGAACTTCCACTTATTGGTTCCAAAGGGTGAGTTGGTGTGTGCAGAGGAATATCCTCAAGGCTATGATTTTAAGTGACAGCTAAACCAAACTGATTTTTTTCTTTAAAAACAAAATTTAAATACTGAACTGTACAGGAAGCAATTTTGATTAAATTGATTAGCAGAATAATTTTTGTTTATATTCAGGTATTAGTTTTGCAGGAGATACCAATTTCTAGTATACGTGTGTGTTTTAAAAACTGTGGTTTGTTTGTCCATTGCTGTCTTTCCAGTTGCAACTTAACTGTTGTGTAGTGGTAGCAAATTAAATTGGAGTTATGCTGTTGGAAGAGAGAAGTCCTCAAAGAACTGCTGAACCTCTCGCATATATTGCAGTTTAAAGGTGATACATTCTCAATTTTGAGGAACTGTCATAGGTTATCACAGATGTAATAACAGTGTTTAAATTAGGTTATTTTAAGAAAAAAAAAATCCCTAACTGCAACACCACATTAAGTTTCTTCTCTGCTTCTGTAGAGGCCCATGCAAGTTGAGTGCACCTTTCTCCGTTTTCATGAACAAACAGGAAACTTCTGATTTTTGTAGCACACTTGTGTTGGGGCAGCTGAATAATTGGTGGTTTATCCCAAGCAAAGAGAAAACCCCTTCTATCAGTCAGGTTTGCTAGTGCCTCCCTCTCACTTCCCTCTTTTAGTCTGGGTTGCTGATTTCATTAAAACAAAAAGTTTACAGTAGTATAAATGTGAAGTATATCATGCTAGCCTGAAGAAGATTGGGCTGGGTGTTCAAAGAGGAAATAATGGGGAGGGGAGGGAGGAAGGTTTGTGACTGGTCAGTTTTGGATTAGTTATCAGGTTATCTTAAAAGGAAAAAAATGCTAAGTTGAACTGTACTGATTGACCTATGCTTTTCTTTTGTTCCAAAGTTTGAGGATAATTGGTGCAGACGAGAATCTGGCCATCACCCAGAAAGGGAAAAAAACTAAGGAGTTTACTAGTGGAAATAAAGTTCTAAATACAAGATCTGTCACTTGAGAATGGAAAAACTAGTAACAAGCTTTGGGTTAGGCTAAGGTTGGAAACAGCTGAGAAGAAGAATGTGGCTATTTTAGGTGGCTGTATGAAGTGCTTGCGGAGGAGGCAAGTACAGGATTATACCAGGCACAGTATTTCAGCATCATTAACATTGTGCACACTTTTGCTACGACCTTACCTGGAGTACTACCGGCAGTTCTGGTGGCTGCTGGCAAGAAAAACTAAAACTGGAGCAGAGGCAGGAAGACATTCCGAAATGCGAACACTCATCGTAAGAGAAGCGTGCTGTGTTAGGCTTGGCAAGCTCTGTGAGTGAGAAGAGGAAGTAGTGAGCAGGCTTGCTTTGTTAGCAGGACTAATAGATGCAAAATGGCCATTAATAAAACTTAAAGTGGAAACTTAAAATAGAACCACAGTGCAGGAGGGAGAGATGGTGTAGGGAGCGGTTAATGCATGCAGGGTCACCTGAGGGTGCACTCTTGTAAAGGAAGTCTTGGCAACAGTGGTGGCTGACACACTCCCATTCTTCTTCCTCATGGTGTGCTGCGTGCTGTGCTGTTAGCAAGAGCACTGGTAGGTGTAAGATGACTGTGCACAGTGGATTTACCTAAGACTTTTTCTCAGTTAGATGAGTACATTTGCTTCGTTGAATGAGTGCACATATGCTGTGTTAGTGCAGGTCCTACAAGTGGCCATAGGACCTTATGAAAAACCATTGTGGTCTGAGACTGGACTCACTTCTAGCAGCAGTGCTGCTGAAGCACCCCCTGTGTCCTCATCATTTGTTCCTGGCTTTGACCATCCTGATGCAGCTCTTTGCATAGCCATGCTTTAACCCAAATCAGTTAAACGCTCTGGATGAAAAGTAACATGGTAAAAAAAGGGAGAAGTGGCTTGTGGGGAGCATTTGGGTGGTTTTTGCTGCTGCTTTGTTTTGACTCAGCTTAACTGTGCCAGAGCTGTTTCAGGACGACAACATAGCTAGAAGGGTTGCTGGTTTGGCCAGTACTGCTGCTTGAAGAAATGCTGGTGAAGCCACAGCCTGAGATAAAGCAGGGCTGTGTTAATACATGAATGGGATAAAAAGGTTCTCTGGATGGGAAAAGAGAAAAGCGATGATCATTGTCTCTAGCTTATGAGACTGAAGATACTTTACAACCTTTCTCTATTCTTTTGGAGGCAAAGCTATTATTTTTAATGTAGTCCCTTTTGTTCCTGTGATTGAAGTGCTGCTTTAAACACGTTTGTTCACTCTTATGCTTTTCTTCTCACTGTTGAATGATTTCATACCTGATGCAGTTTTATAAATTTTTTTTGCCAGATTTCCTTCACTGCTTCCTGGTCTTGTGTTCTAGGCCATTCTTCACAAAGAAAAGAAAAGGGGCAAAAGATTTGGTCAGATACTAGAGGAAGCTCTTAGGAGAACAGCATCAGTTTTTCTGAACACTTTTGAACTGGTGCTCTTGATACAGCTGCTGGTGTGTTGTATTTTTCTGTGAAGTGTACAAAATGTTAGAGCATAAAAATAAAACTTTGGGGATATGATTTCATGCTTTTATTGCAGTATTTCCAGTGGGGAATTTGTCAGTGAACAAAGCTCTCCTCATTTCACCCCGCACCTCTTCCTGTTCAAGAAGTAGGTTTTGTGCTTTGATTGCCAGTCTCCTCCTGCCCTAAGTCAACTTCTTTCATGAGATGTAGATTCTCACCTACCTTAAGGTAGATCAGAGAGAGAGAGAGAGAGGAGAATCATATGTCATCAGTTTCTTGAGTTCCTGACTAATGAGGGGTCAAGGTGTTTCATCTCAGTTTAACAAACCAATTATCATTCTGCTTTCTCACCAAGAGTTAAACAGCACCATTTTGAGACCCTTATAGACCATGAAATGATGCAGTTCTCTCTTCTTTGAGATACTAGGAGGGTGGGCAGCAAAACTGCCACCCTAGATTTCTGAAAGTCAAACTTTAACCTGTTTAGTAGCCTGATTGCCAGAATCCCTTGGGAATTGGTTCTGAAGGGTAGGGGAGTCCAGGAAGGCTGACACCTTTTGAGAAATAAGTCCTGAAAGTGCAGGAGCAGGACATTGACTAACCTAATCTCCTTCTGTGACAGGGTGATGTTAAATGGAGTTGAATCCAGTTGGTGGCTGGTCATGAGTGGTGTCCCTCAGGGCTCGGTGCTGGGGCTGTTTCCCGGTTCTGGCCAGGCCAGAATCAACCTCCCCAAGCGGTTATCACAGGTGAGCTGAGTCAGCCCAGGCTGTTTTCCACATCACCTGACATCACTTCCCCATAAAGGGGCTGGTTGGGGAGGCGCAGGGGCTTGGTGCCTCCAGGAGAGTCTTGAGTGCGCCTGGGCATCCGGTCCGTTGGTCCTTGCATCGTGCAGCACTCTGTAATCTTCAGGTCGGTAAGGTACTCTGTGTTATTGCCGTGGAAGTAGAACAGCCTGGGCTGAATCAGCTCACCTGTGATGACTGCTTGGGGAGGTTGACTCTGGCCTAGCCAGAACCAGGACAGGCAGCTCCTGTTTAACATCTTTATTGATGGTCTGGATGAAGGGGTAGAATGCACCCTTAGTAAGCTTTTACGTGACACTAAGCTGGGTGGAGGTGAAGATCTGCTTGAGGGTAGGGAGGCNAGGGGCTTGGTGCCTCCAGGAGAGTCTTGAGTGCGCCTGGGCATCCGGTCCGTTGGTCCTTGCATCGTGCAGCACTCTGTAATCTTCAGGTCGGTAAGGTACTCTGTGTTATTGCCGTGGAAGTAGAACAGCCTGGGCTGAATCAGCTCACCTGTGATGACTGCTTGGGGAGGTTGACTCTGGCCTAGCCAGAA
>VZTU01029197.1:242757-324933 GCA_013400835.1 Zapornia atra
AAGATCTGCTTGAGGGTAGGGAGGCTTTGCTGCAGAGGGACCTAGACAGGCTTGATCAGGCCAAAGTCAATTGTATGAGTTTCAACAAAGCCAGGTGCCGGGTCCTGCACTTCAGCCACAATGACCCCCAGGACCTACAGGCTTGGGGAGTGGCTGGAAAGCTTCCCAGCAGAAAGGGCCCTGGGGGTGTCCATTGGCAGCCAGCTGAACATGAGCCAGCAGTGTGCCCCAGTGGCCAAGAAGGCCAACAGCATCCTGGCCTGTATCAGGAGCAGTTTGACCAGCAGAGCCAGGAAGGTGATCTTACTGCTGTACTCGGCCCTGATGAGGCTGCACCTCGAGTACTGTGTGCAGTTTTGGGCACAGCACTATAGAAAGGACATAGAGGTGCCAGAGAGGGTGTAGAGAAGGGCAACTAGGCTAATTAGGAATCTGGAGAACAGGTCTTATGAGGAGAGGCTGAGGGAGCAGGGGCTGTTCAGTCTGGAGGAAGCTGAGGGGAGACCTCCTCACTCTCTACAGCTACTTGAAAGGAGGTTGTAGTGAGGGAAGTGTTGGCCTCTTCTCCATAATTACTAGTGACAGGAAAAGCAGGAATGGGTTCAAGTTGCACCAGGGGAGGTTCAGATTGGATATTAGGAAAAACTTCACCACTTTTTTGATAAAGGAACCTTGGAACAGGCTGCCCAGGGAGGTGGTGGAATCACCATCCCTGTTGCTGTTCAAAAAAAAAAAAAAGGAAGATGTGGCACTTCAGGGGATGGTTTAGAGGTTATAGTGGTGTAGTGCTGACAGTTGGACTTGATGATCTTGAAGGTCTTTTCCAACCATGATTATTCTATGATTTGTATCTCAATTAACAGAATAATTTATCTGTGTATGCTTAGTACATAAATGCCTTAGAAATAGGTTTTTTGTTCCTTCTTTCATCTGTCTGGAAGTGGGACACATAATCAGCCCCTTTCTTGAAGACTGAGGCTGCCAACATAGTGTTTTTGACATATGTGCTGATTTAGGAAAGTGACAGTAGTGTCAAATGTCTAATCTTGTGACAAAAGCAAATCAGTAATGAATCATTGGAAACAGATTATCAAGGAAGAAATGAGCTAAAAATGGAATCCATAGAGCCAAGAACCTCAGCTCTTTAAGAAGGCTGTTCAGCAGTTGGAATTTGAGGTCTTGAACTTTCTCTTGCAAATGACCTTAAATGAATTGAAAAACAGGAGGTAAAGGAAGATCTGAGAACAGGTTCTTGAAAGAGCTGTTCTATTTCAGTAGCACTGCTTCTCTTCAAAAGTCATCATACTTCAGGATCACCCAAACATTAACTTAATTGATGTATTGCAATATTGCTCTAAAACCCTTCAATCTTCTGTACATATCATGTGGCCCTTCTCATGGAAGCATGCCCTTTGGAAAGCCACCCAGGAGCTAATGGCTGATCTTGTTCCAAAAGGCTTATAGGTCTAAACAAAGTACACTTACTATTGCTATTCTTGCCACAGCTGCAGCTTTCAGACCAAATCTTTTGAGACCATGAAACCTATTACTACAGTAGTAATTGAAAGCAGAATTTTCCTGTCTGGATGCTGAGGTGGACAATAGTTTTGAATGGTTGTTTTCAGAGAGTGAGGCCATTTCTGCTGTTTGCTTTTTAAAAATTAAAAAAAAAGACCATCCAAACAAACTATGGTAGTATAATTTTTGATAGCAACAAGTAGACGTTCTGATAAAATTTATTAAGCATGTCCCTTCAGAGGTCCCCTGCAAATGGCTCTATGAGTCTCTGAACAAAATGGGAGAATTGACAAGTATAAGGTCAGTGTTCACTGATAATTATAGAATTTGGAAATTGATAGGTATTGTATATGCAAACTGTAAAATGTTTGCTGAATAGTTTGCATCTGAAGAATGTTAGTGACTAGTGCTGAAATGTTTATTTCATGGTTATAGAGGTAGAGAATCTAGTTAGCAACTGATCTTGGTGTTCTTCCTTTCCCATCGCCTCAGTATCTCGGCCAGGCAATGTAAAATAAGAGTTGTTGACAAACTACAGACACATTAATGATATTTTTACATATCAGCATCTGTTTAGAGCATATGTATGCCTAGGAGACTTGGTAGAGAGATGTCTCATGTATTAAAATGTAGAATGACTGATAAATACATTCTGGGTTTTTTGCATGATAAGAAAAATCAGGCCACAAACTTACCATTTCTGTTGATAGCTGTTACAGATCAGCTGAGGATAACATCCTCCTTGCAGGTTAGAGGCAGAAGAGATCTCTTTTCTGCTGGTGTTGTGTTTTTGTTATGACAAAACCACGCAAACCAGCTTCTGAATTATAAAAGAAAATCTTAAAATCTGTAGTATAGATTTCTTTTTGCATGTCACATAAATCCTAAGCATATACCCTAAGGTTTTCTTGGGGAGTGTTTCCCTTTTACAATTACTGAACTGAAAAGAAAGAAATGGTTAACGGCAGAGGGAAGGTTAGAAGCTCCTCCTATCTGCTGTCTCCTTCTCTGGGGTAGCTCTGCCAGTGTTTCAGCACTGAAGGTAATTTTGTGATGGTCTTTTCAATTTTAGTTTTCACTTCCTCCCTTTTTGGGTCAGATAAGGCTTTGAGGAGGGCTAAAAAACTGGGTTCAAATGATCCCACAATGACCAGAACACTGCTGGAAGGCCAGTAAGTTGGAAGGAGGGCCGTGACTGGGTTTCTGGTCCACGCTAGCAGCCAGTGCTTCTGACCAGAGTTGCCCTGAGCTCTACAGTAGAAAGACTGAGTGATAAGGTCACTCTGGATCAGATGTCTGGTTAGCTCCTAGAGCACCCTGCATCAATATAATTATGCTTTTTTCAGCATGTTTCTGCACCCTCAGCCACATCGGGTATTTCTACAGTGAATAACTGAAGTTTGAGTTACACTAGGTTTTTTGAAATGTATTTTCCCTGAAAATACATTTCCCTTGCTTAAGCCTTTAAAATTGATGGTAGCTGAATATTTTTAAGCTGTAACGATAATTTCTTATTGTGGTTTATCACTTCGCTGATATTTTTGAAGTTCTTCCAATGCTTTTAATTTAAAAATATACCTGCCATTTCCAAATCTTTACTTTTTAAAACTGACACATTTCAAACCCTACCACTTTACTCAGTAGCCTTTCTCCATTTATTTTGTTATTTACAAAATCATTAGAATAGAAAATCTAGATTCTGTTCAAATATTATGGATGATATAACTGAGGATTTTCAAAGGTGTTTAAGGAATCTTGAGTAAAAAATGATCATGAAGGGGAAGGAAGATGTGGGTTGTTCGGGTTTTCCTCCTACCTTAAAACCAAAGTTTTGGCACCCTGTATATTCTTTTTTTCTGTTCGATTAATATTAAAAACTATTCAAATTAGGCTTAGATCCAGTGAATTGCTGTCTTGTGCTTTGTCCTTTGTGGGTTTTGTCCTAAAGCTGAGTTAAAACACAGACTTGTTTTCAAAGATGCAAGTGTTGAAGCATACCTATGATAAAATGTTGCTGCTTGGGAACTCTATTTTGTGACTGGCGCGGGGGGTGTGGTAGTATCTGGTTTTCCAAAGAAGAATCAGATCTTCAACCCAAATGTTCTTCTGTGCCACGGTAATAATAATGCAGTATTTCAAATTTTCCTTTCAGAATAAACCAAAATTGTCTACCCAACATTGCTAGTGAGGGTTTTTTTTTTTTTAAATGTGGGTGCTCTCTAGGTCATTAATGTGCTAGTTCACAGAGAGGTTCAATCACCGTTTCCAGCTACAGTTCCATGTGCAAATGAGCTGATATAGTGACTAATTGCAGGTTTAATTAATCTTGGAAATACTTAATTTTCAAAAGTTCACTTCAAAGGGAAAATTAAAAAACAAGTATATGTTAAGTTACATGAATGAGTGAAGAGGGGAAGAGATTTAGGTCTCTAAAATGTGGTTGTAATTTGCTTTCTTTCCAGCAATTTCTGTCAATTTGGATATAGTTGTTTTGGAAGTATTAAGCAGGTTAGTACAAAGCAGTGCTGTCTGCTGCTTGAGTAAGCAAACACGTAGCCTTTATATGTAAGGAAAAAAAAAATCTGGGTACTGTGTCTTTTCTTATGGGACTTTATCTGTATACAGATATAGTATCTGATATAGTGCAACAAACTGTGACATAATCCCTTTTAGGAAACATTGATCTTCCATTTAAAATGTTGAATACAGGTAACTTTAAGACCTGCATTGCATAGTAGTTAAGCCCTGTTAAATACTGAAAAGGAATCTAAAGCCTTTTACTCATAAATGGAAGCTCATTTTTAAAGGAGCACTATTCATTTGAAGAGAGGTTGTTCACTACTGGTTTTACTGAGAAAATATTCGACTTGTGTTTCTTTTTTTTTGTAACTTTATTTTTTGAAATGGAAATTGAGATGCAGAATGCAGTGTTTTATATTAAGTTCCTCAAAAAATTAAGATTTGGGAGAGATGTTGAGCAAATTCTTGGTGTTCTGATAGTAAGTACAGTACTGAAAATCTCAAGTTTTGGGGTTCTGAAGCATAAGGGCTCTGAAAGTGTCTTTATAACATATTTCATTAGGAACCCCATTCCCACAGGTCAGCTCAGCTCATTCAGGACATGGGAAGGGAACAGGTTGTAGTTACTGCTTTCAGGTATTTGTGCTTGTTAGGAATCAACACAATATATTTTAATCAATCACAACCACCTCTTGTTCTTGCACACCAACATGGATTGGAGAGAAGAGGAAAGGGAGTAGAAGAGGCAGATAAAGATTCTTATGTAGTAAAGTTTGGAAAATATCAATTTATGATCTTTATTCTTGAAGTCCTAATTACGTACACTAAGTAAAATAATTTCAAGTGAAGGAGGTGATTAAAAAGGCTTTGATGGTCTCAAATTCTTTGGATTTTATTCTAAATCAAGTGTTGCGCATCTGAAAGAGAGAGTAATTAGTATTTTTTTCTTCAAGTTTGTGTCTAGCAGATATAAAATTTACTGTCTAGCACAAAACAGTTAAGCAAATCACCAGAAAATAGTTTAACTGGGGTTAAGGTTACATCAGAACCTGTCCTCTTTACTCAAAATTTTGGAAGCATGAATATAAGTGGTCATGAGGTACTTCTTTATCATCCCTATCTCCTTTTTTTTGGGGGGGTTACATGTAATCAATAAACTTCTTAATAATATATTGTAATACTTGGATTTCCATCTGCAGTAGACAGCAAAAAACAGCCCACATCCCAACTTCAGCTTAAGAAACAACATTTTGGGTTTTGGTATATGCAGGTGAGACTCAAAGTATTGTGGGTGTCAGAATGTGCTGCTGCCCATGTTGACAAAATACCAGTGGAAAAAAAATCACCTGTCCTTACTGCTTGTGTATTTTAATGATTCTCGTAGTTCGAGGTAGCGCCAGCTGTTGTGTGTGTGCTTACTGCAGGGGAAAGGTTTTGAAAGCTTGGGAGGCAGGAGGAGGATGGGTCTGAAACTAGAGACCTGCCTATCTGAGCAGCTGTGTCTGTTACGGATAACAGAGAAATTAACTGTAAAACACATTACATTGTAATTTTAGTTTGTATGACTGTTGCAAGTTCATGTTGTCTTACGCAACTTAACTCAGTTCTTCTGTTCTTCAACAGTTCTCAGTTCTTCAACAAAAGCAAGTGTAAAGTCTTGCACCTGGGGAAGAATAACCATCTGTATCAGTACAGGCTGGGGGATGAGCACCAGAAGAGCTCTGTGGAGAAGGACCTGGGGGTCCTGGTTGATGACAGGTTGACTATGAGCCAGCAGTGTGCACTGATGGCTAAGAGAGCCAATGGGATCCTGGGATGCATCAGGAAGAGTGTGTCCAGCAGGTCTAAGGAGGTGATCCTCCCCCTCTGCTCTGCCTTGGTCAGGCCCCACCTGAAGTATTGTGTCCAGTTCTGGGCTCCCTGGTATAAAAAAGACAGGGATGTCCTGGAGAGAGTCCAGAGAAGGGCTACGAAGATGATTAGGGGCCTGGAACATCTCCTGTATGAGGACAGGCTGAGAGAGCTGGGACTGTTCAGTCTGGAGAAAAGAAGACTTAGGGGGGACCTAATTAATGTTTATAAATATCTTAGGCAGGGGATGCCGGGGGAATTGGCCAGCCCCTTTACAGTGGTCTGTGGGGACAGGACAAGGGGCAATGGCCTCAAGTTGGAGCACAGGAAGTTCCGCACCAACATGCGGAAGAACTTTTTCCCAGTGAGGGTGACAGAGCCCTGGCACAGGCTGCCCAGGGGGGTGTGGAGTCTCCTTCTCTGGAGATATTCAAGACTCGTCTGGACGCCTGTCTGTGCAATATGAGCCCGATGATCTCTCGAGGTCCCTTCCAACCCCTGCGATTCTGTGATTCTGTCTTAATAAATAAATAAGTAGCCTGATCTATCAATCACAGTTTGGATGATCTGTGTCTACAGGAACTGTTGTTCCTTCCTCTGTCTCAGGCACCTCTGTATTTCAGATCTGTATAACTTGAGTAGCAGGATGTATGTTTCCCCAGCATCAGGCACGGCTGTTGAATAGCTTCATGTCTCATTTGAGAGACGCAGTATTGCAGTCCTTTCCCTGATGGAGAGGAGTGTGATTTTTAGTGCTGAGACTGAGGGTGGCCCAAAAGTCTTTCCTTACTTAACTTCCAAATAAGGTTTGAAACTGTTGTGTTAGGAAACATGGACTTTTGTTTCCTGACTCAGAATAGACAGTATCACTGTGGCTATTATAACTTTATTTGCAAAATCACTGTGCTTCATTGCAGCTGTGAGGAAAAAGACAAAAAGCTAACTGCAACCATCATTTATTTAAAAGTTCCTTTCTATTATTTGCTATGTAGAAGCAGTGTGGTTTGCTTAATTGATGAGTGTTTTAAAACTACCTTAAATTTGAAAATGCAAGCCTTTATTGTGTTGATATTGTCACAGAATCTGTTCACCTAATGTACTGCTGTAACATACACTGTTTTGAGGCTGTCTGTGGCCTGAATATGAGAGAGACCTCCAACTTTTTCAAAACTAGCTGAGGTTTTTGAATAGCTGAATCTTCAGGTTGTGTTTAAGAATATCTTGATTTCTTTGTGAAACTCTCAGTTGGTGTATTTTTTTAATAGTGAGTTCATTGTGGGCATCACTGAATTCTCTTCTTCTGTGCTTTACAGCACCTTTAATTTACTTAAGAGTTTTTGGCATTCATTATTCTAATTAGGGAAGGCTTTGTCAAAGCCATAGCTACCTTTCAGTATAGCTGCAAAGGTTGAGACTGTGCAGATGCCTCCTGTACCCTCTCTCTTACAGAACTGAGTAAAATGTTTTGGTTTTTTGTCCCAGACTTAATATGCAGGAAGCAAATCAATCAAGTCAGGGTTCTAAAATGTTAATGCATAATGGAAAGAAAAAAAAAGGCATGGTTATGAGAGAAAGGTAGGGTTGCCCACAAGTCTGATCCCTCTTGGACCTGCAGTTTGTGGGCTCATTTTTGATTTATGGTTCCTTCAGCTCCCTCTCCTTGGCTGCTCAAAGTATGTACATGTATTCAGGTGAATGGGCAAGCTCTCCAGCCCAGACTTGAGGAAACCAGGAAATCTTAGAAGAAACTTCATCAACAGCTAGAAATATTTATGTGCATAGAGTTTATGTGAATGAACAGAGTTACTGCCTATAAATAAGGACATGGTCTTCTCAACTGTCTCTACACTCTGGTTATGTACCATTCTGTACCAGATTGTTAAAAGCGTTATTTAATGTCTTCAGAAAGGTTCATGGGAGGAAAGAAAAAAAAAAACCCAACAGTTGGAATGAAAATAAGAAGGATCATTTGAATGAAAACCAAACTCCATTTAGTTTCTAGTAATTTATGGCAATTGTGATGAAAACAAGTATTGCCAATGTTATTCAAAAGCTGTGGGTTAAGTTTTGAAATGTTTTTAAATTACCATAATTTAAAGCTGCTTATACTATTTTAAAGCTGTTTGACAGATGTAAAAATTCTAAAAGAGTAAGCATGACTGGGGATAAGGTGACACTCGTCTGTCTAGAATGGGGCTTCGTAATAAAAGATTACTTTTTTGAAATGTGGGGGAAGGATTCTGAGTCAATAGCTGTAGTCCTTCAGATGCCAAATTAAGTCAGTTGAGTCTTTTGTATTTACAGATGTAAATGGCTTTCTATGTGTGAGAGTCTTAATTGAACAGCATTTTTAAAACATCTGTGGTAACTGTTGTTAAGACCCAGAGGCTGAATAATAGCGGGTTGTGGATTTGGAGGAGAAAATAGCCACCAGTATAGGGGATTTCACTGTATGGTAGGAGCAAGGAAAGAGGAAAAAACACATGTGTTTTCTTGTATAGTCAGTTGTGTTTGAGCACATCAACATAATTCACATGTATATAGTTGTGCTAATAAATGTTTTCCCTGTTTGCAACTATTTAGCTTGTGATTCATTGACTGGTTTTGGTATTTATGTTCTGTGTTAGAAATGATCCTATTTCAAGAAATCTTTGCAAGTGTGTTGTCTAAAGGGTACAAAAATCGGATTTTAGCTGTGGGAGTACAGATTGGGTAGTGTGATGAGTGACATTCTTTGAGTTATATGGTATGTAAAGGAATACCAAAAGCCAGCTATAACGGTTTGTTAAGTGCCCTCAGAGGGACATTTCTCCCTTTTCAGGGAACCTTCTACTTGGAGAAACTTACTGCTTTGCAGTATCATTGCTCAGAAACCTGTAAACTAACTTTCAGTTCACTGCTTGAATGGGAGAAATTGTCTTTTAAACTATATTTAAGCATTCATTTCACTCAGCAGGTGATTGTTCACTCAGTAGATGAACTTCTGAATAAAAGGTCTTTCTACCCTCGAATTTTCCCGTACGTCCTTTTGAGAAGACAGATTCATTCAAGAAGAATGGATTCTTCTAGAACTATTATGTCAGTCATTAAATAACTGCCAGTAAAAAAGGATTGATTCGCCACAACTATTGCAGTCTTGAAACAATTCTATTCTGTTTCCATAACCTACTAATTTCTTGTGTTTGACCTACCATCATTATCTAATTGTATTGTTTGTTGTTGGCATTGGATGGAAGATTCCATATTTTAAGTCAAGGTGCCAAGAATTCGTATGATCTACTTAATGAAGCTTCCAAAAATGTGTGGTGGTGGTGATGGTTTTAAAAGGTTGCCATTGTTCTAACTCGTGTTTTGGCAAATGTAATTTCAATTTTGAAATATAGCTAGTGTTTTATTAGTTGAGTCTGATACTAACATCTGTCTGAATTAGTAAATTTTTTTTCTCTGTAACTTTTGTGGGGGTTCTTTAAGTGCCATAGGGTGAGAGAAAGTTAAAAGCTTTTGTGGAATTTCTAAGTATTGTGATGGATTTTTAATATATATATACAATATATATTATATGTAAAACATATATATTACATATATATATATATAACGTATATATAAAAACATCCTGGTTTGTGTAAAACAAATAAATAAAACCAAACAGCATGACTTACAGTTTTGAATTCTAGCTTAGTACTGAAAGCAGTAATGTGTTTCTCGCCTCTATTTCTCTGTCCTCCCCCTGTTTGGATTACGCATCAAAATAAAGCTCGTGTAAAATTTAGTAATAATGTCAATATATTACAGAAGCTTCCTTAGAGTATAGCCTTTCTAAAGTGTCAGGGTAAGAGAATATATCTTTAATATAGGAAAATATAAAGCTTATTTCGTGTTCTCTACAGTAGTCTGTAGTTAGTGATCACTTATGCATTTAATGGGCAGCCAGGATGAGCAGTATAAGCTACTTAATAAATATTACACCTGAATGTTGGAATCTAAATTTTCTTTAGAAATAACAGAGCTGTAACTCAACACATAAAAGAGAATGGGTTATTTATTGCTGGTTTGTGTGTGTTTCTGTTTCAGGGGTCCATTCAGCGTTGTGCGGCGATGTATCAACAGGGAAACAGGGCAGCAGTTTGCTGTAAAGATTGTCGATGTAGCAAAATTCACTTCAAGTCCTGGATTAAGCACAGAAGGTAAGAATGAACAGTTAAATTCTAAGATAACAGATTTTTTTGATTTGTCAGTCTTTCTGTTTGCTTGCTTTGTAAGATCTTTCTGGTTTATGTTTTAAGTTTTAGAGCAAGGTCTTATATCTCACAGTGAGCTCGATAAACCTTAGTGCATACATTTATAGTCTTTAGTAGTTTCTATGGCTATTCAGCTGTGATAATAAATATTAGAAATAATAGTAGGTCTGTGCTAACTCTAAGCTATTGCTGTTTCTGTTTGGATATTTTAATGAAAATTAATATCTTAAAAAATTAATTCAGAATCAAAAAACCATGCAAAAGAACTAAAGTAAGAACCCATTAGTTTTAAGTTGCTAGTCTAGATTTAGCAAGTAATTTGCTATAAAATGGGTGAAAACTTGTGATTTAAATGTTCTTTTCCATGACAATGTTTTTTGGGGATTCCAGTTGTGCCATCTAAGTCCTTAGGGAACCCAAGTTCAGCAGCAGAAAGGAGCCAGTGACTTTTTTTTTTAAACTATAACAAAGCCTTAATGGGTAATTTGATTGACAACGTAAATCTCAGGTCTTGTTTCAGACTTTACTGAAGATTTTCATTTAAATCTTCTAATGCCATTGCTAGTTTCTTTTTCCTGGCCTTCCAACAAAATATAAGCCATGCATTTCACAATATTCAGCTTGTATATAGCTGCAATACACTTTTAGCAGGTTACACATAAAGTGTCATATTTGGAGCTGGTATGTTTTTAATAAAATTATTTGATATCTTTTAAAGAATTTATCTCTGGATTCTGGACATTTTTCCGAGCTTCATCTTAACAACTGATGCTAGGACATTTTTCCATGTCTGTGAAGTGTTGCTTTCCTCCCTCTGTGACAATAAAATTCAGCCTTTGGCAATATGAAGCACTTGCTGAAAGGGTTAAATAGTAGATGAAGGAGCAGGGAGGAAAAAAGAAGTCCACAGGAATTACAGGTTCACTTACAAAAAAATGAAGCACAGCTGTGTATGGTTTGCATTTGTTAGCTGGGTCTAAAGAAGAGGCTTTGGGAGAATACTAAGAAATTTTGGGGGGTTGGTTCCATTTGTTTTATACTGATACATTCAGAATTCAAACCAGAAAGTCATTGAGTTAACATAGGATAAACACTTTCTGGGCTTAGTGGGTGGTTTTTTTTTTTTGTTTTGTGACTTCAGTTGTGGTTGTTTGTTGGGTGGTTTGGTTTTTTGTTGTTTCCAGTATTGGTTTTGGGTTTTTTTAAAGTTTTTAATTACTGTGCATTACATTTGCGAGATTAAGACACACAAGCTCTGTAAGTGAATGTGGAACGAATTCTAAACTCTACGTAACAATTTGAGCCTGTTTTTCACAAACCCTTTCCAACCTGTGTACTCTTTATTTTGTTTTTCCTCTGCAGTTTTTTGTGTGTGTTTTTCTTTTGGTTTGGGTTGGGGTTTTTTTTGGTAGAGCTCTTCTCTGTCCACGTTTTGCGTTTATGGGGTTTTTTCCAAAGATTTTCTTTTTTAATTTGTTTGGCTTATTTCTGATGCAGCAATCTTTAAACACATTGTTGTGGTGTGATGATAGTGGTACTTGCATCAAATAAATATTAGCTAACTTACCTGGGAGGAAGCTATATTTGTAAGTTGTCTTAAAACGTAACCTAGAATAGAATAGTAAAATTAATCCTTAGGAAGATTCTTTACCTCAAGGTTTTGTGTTGTTCAAGACCACTGTGGTCTTGAAGTTTCTCTGTGCAATTTTCCCCCTCCAGTTTTTCTCAGAGGCACAGGAGTGGAAGAATGGGGCATTCTGCACATGAGGGAGCTCATGACAATGTCTTTCATTAATTTCACATACGCATAGAGTGATGAGAGGCAGAGGGCCCAATATGCCTTCAGCTGGATGATTAAATCTAGAAAGTCTCTGTTCTTGAGTGCTTCCACGTAGGAACCCATGTGGGATCATACGTGTTTATGGGTAAGAACACCGTTACGTATGTCAGCAGTATACTCTTTTGCAAAGGCAGCCAACTGTATAGAGGACTATTGCACAAGTGTAGCCAGCAGGTCAAAGGAAGTTACTGTTTTCTCTCTTCATCCCTGGTGAGACCACATCTGGAGCACTGGGTACAGCTGTGGTTTCCACAGTAGAAGGAAGAGTGATGTACTGGCATGAGTCCAGCAGAGATGGACTGAGAGAACTGTGTTTGGCTAGCCTTATGAAGAGAAGCTAAGGTGAGATTTAGTGCTGTCTTCAACTGTTTAAAAGAAGGATATAGAGCAGATGGAGCCAGACTCTTCATACAGGTGCACAGTGACAAGACAAGAGGCTATTCAGACAACTCGCAACATGGAAACTTCCAATTAAGAGAGAAGAAAAACGACCCTGTGAGTGACAGAACTCTGCTGCAGGTTGCATAGAGACATGGTGGAAAGCATCCTCAGAGAAGCTCATAACTGTGCTATGCGTAGCCCTGAGCTGCCTGTTCTACTCTGACCTGCTTTGAACAAGAGTTTGGACTAGATCACCTCCAGAGGTTCTTTCCAACCTGCATGATTCTGTGATATTAGTATCAACAGTCTACATGTAATCTGTGAGGCAGTATGCTTTTAATACTATGTAGGGAGAGAATTTGGGCTTAACAGGTCTGTGCTTCAGTTTAAGAAGTTAAATTTAAATTAAATGATGTTTTGATTTCTAAGAGTTACTTTTAAATTTGTTTAGATATAGTGTTTTGATTTCTTCAGCTTGTGAGGAAGTTGGGTTTGGAAAATGCTTTAAAAGACCTATTTGCTAATCTAAACAACAGATAAAATATTGTACTGATTACTTACAGTAATGGTGCCTGCCTTACTACAATAACAAAAGCAATCAAGCTTGAAAAACTGATGCTGCTGTAGCTTAATCTGTGTTTACCAATTGGTACTGTCGTGAGCATTTGTGGTATATGCTAGAGAAGCCACTACTTCACCTGGCAGACTTGTATCTAGTACAGCATTCCTTCCATAAGGCTGCTCAGTACACACAGGGTGTATAGACTCGGGCATCTCAAGTGATTTTTATGTTTGTGTGCATCTCTGCAGCGGTTTGATAATGGGGGGAGGAAATTAACACTGTGTAACAACGCCTGACAGCTAACAAATCTAATTTAGGCTAAATTCTGTTAGATTTAAGTATTAGTATTCATGGTCTTGCATGCTGTGTGTCACCAGTCTCTGTAGTTCTGTAATTCAACTGTATTGATGAATTATATTGACACCTTGTCACTGTTCAAGTGGACACATGATCTACTGGAGTCCTGTGTCCAGATCTGGGGCCCCCAATACAAGAAAGATGTGGAACTGTTGGAGAGGGCTCAGAGGAGGGCCATGAGGATGATTAGAGGGCTGGAGCACCTGCCCTACAAAGAGAGGCTGAGGGAGCTGGGCTTGTTCAGCCTGGAGAAGAGAAGGCTGCGGGGGGACCTCATTGCAGCCTTCCAGCTGCAATGAAGGGAGCTTACAAACAGGAGGGGATTCAACTTTTTAAAAGGGCAGATAATGGCAGGATAAGGGGGAATGGATTAAAACTAAAGGAAGGAAGGTTTAGATTAGATATTAGGGGGAAGTTTTTTTACAGAAAGAGTGGTGAGGTGCTGGAACAGACTGCCCAGAGAAGTAGTGGATGCCCCATCCCTGGAGGTGTTCAAGACCAGGTTGGCTGGGGCCCTGGGCAAACTTGTGTAGATCCAGGCCTGGAGGTTGATGGCCCTGCCAGTGGCAGGGGGGTTGGGGCCCTATGGCCCCTTGGGTCCCTTCCAACCCAGACCATTCTATGATTCTGTGAAGTTGGGTGTTTTACATAGTGGCAGATTCTGCTACAGTTCACCATGCTTTCATATCACAAAGATATAGCAATATATATAAGAAAATGAGAAGCTTAAATATTTTTAGATATTTAGGGAGACTTACTTTGTATTTAGAGGATAAACGTGGAGGAGCACTTGAGGCTCTCAGAAGCTAATTTTAACTCATTGAGGCCTAATAAAAATGTCATTGTAAATAACTTATTTTCAAATACAGCACTTAGTTGTTGTACTTGGAGTTTTTGGTACAGAAAAGTGTTCCTTATTTCTGAATTTTGTTACAGCTCATACCACAGTTACCTTTTACTCTCCATTTATTCCACTGCTCTCCTCACTACTGTGCATTTTCTTTTTCTTTTATTTTCTCTGCGTTGTTTGTGTATCTTGCTTTTAGTTAGCTGTTCTTGTCTGTTAAGTGTAAACACTACTTTGCAGGAAGAGAATGGTGATTGGTTCATTACTACTGAGCAGAAGTCAGTATACATTACTTGTGTGCCTTTTCTTAATGTCAGATGGCTCTCTTCTAACATGCTAGGTGTTTAAAGCAATTACCAGGGCAGTGCCTCATGCTTACAATATGTGTCACTTTGAAGTTGTTTTTCAAGATTTAATTTCTTGTATTTTAGATTCAGTTATCTGTAATTCATTTTTATATAAATGCCTTCACAAAAAAAGTGATTACTGTTACTTCTACAACTTTCTAATAAGCTAGATCTTAATTATTGGGCTTATATATGCATCTGTGCAGGTTTGTATGCACGCAAACCCCTGTGAAGCTGGCAGCTGAGCTGATGAGGAAAGATTCAGGTTTCCTTTAGCACCCCAACTGGCTCTACTGGTAGTGAGCTGTGAAGAGGGTCTTTGTAAAATGTATTTTGCTGTGACAAAGAGCAAAATTATAGCCAAGAAGTGCTTTTAATATAGTTTGTGGACTACTTTGAGCACTGAGAGTAGCAAGATAGTTGAACCAACCTGGTATTGCTATGGACCATCCATTTTAGAAGTCCAAAATTATTTTGGGGGAGGGAATGTGAAAGTTAGCATGAGTTTGGGGGTTTTTTCCAAAAGGCTCACAGATCTTTCCTTTGACATATTTTCAGGGTGCAAGTGATTTTCTTACAGTTGAGACCTTAATCTTGTTCTGCTTATTTCCTAAAATAGTTTACCCTGGTTGATTCCTACAATATTTTTACTATAGACTTGCATTTTTAACATCACTTTGTCAGTGCCCTTCATTTGACAGGCATTGTTTAATTCTGAGTAAAGATTCATGACAGAGTATCATAACCTTTTGATACTGGAAGGCTGTGGTATATCACAACTAAGTTTTTACAAAAGTATTTGTGTATAAGATTCTGTACCTCCCTCCTTGTGTATTCAAGAGTTTAAGCGGAAAAATGCAGTGTCAGTGTTGAGCTGAAGGCTTTGGTTAAAAAATACTACAAATCTTTATTTCATCAAGTCTTATGCTACTGTACCACATGCAAACTCAATTTGAAAAGTGAGTGGCTTTTTTCCTTTGATTTGGAAACACTAGTTTTACCTAGTATTTCTGGTTCTGTGTTGCAGTTCTGTGTTGTACCGTATTTCACAGATCAAGGGAAGTTACTTCCTTCTGTGTGGCATTATTGGGCCTACACCTGATCTATTTTGTCCAGTTTGTGCTTCACAATGGGAGGGATGCTAAAGAACTGAAAAGGTCACTGCAAAGGACTGTCAAGATAGTCTTGACCCTCCAGCACATGACGGGAAAAGGGAGGCTGAGGAGCTGGGTTCATTTAGTCTGATTAAAGAGAAAGCTAAGAGAGTGATACCCTACAACTACTTCAAGAATTACAAAAACAGCAGACCCAAGTTGTCTTTAACAGTAACAGCTATTTATAACAGAGAGTAATGGCTCGAAATTGTTGCTTAGACAGTTCAGGTTGAACATGAGGAAGAGCTTGTCCACTTGGAAGCTGGTGCCCAGAGAGGTTATAGGACCTCTCCCTGGAGGTTTTCAAGGCTTTACTAGGTGAAGGCACAGCTGTCCTGATGTAATGTTGGCAGTAACCTTGCTTTGATCGGAGGTCCATCAGAAGTCATTTCCTACCAGCATTTCTATGTTTTAGTGAAAATAAGACAGAGGCACCATTCTGGGTGTTCTTTCAGTGAAGGTAGGAAATAGGAGGCTGTTTCAGAGAATGAAAAGCTGTGTCAGCTTAACTTGGCTCTTTCTTTTTTTTTTTTTAAACTATTATTTTACCCTATGAGGTATCTTATTCAAAGTATTTAGTGATGGTAGTGTTGCTGATATAACGTAGGAGTTACTGGAGTGTTACTGATTATTCACTGAGCGTGTCTGTCTCTGTCCTGAGGAAGTTGAGACATTTGTTTATAGACTGCAAAAATCACATGGCCTTAGTGACAGTCTGTTACTAAGAAAATGCACGAGTATGGAATATTGAGGCGAAGATGTTTAAAACGTGTAGCTGCTTGTCATGGAGTTTATGTTGCTGGTCTTTTTAATACCACTGTGGTTGCTGTGTTTGCTGTACAAACAATACGGCGGTTTGAGGTTAAAAGGTAGGAAGGACTTGAATTTACCATGTAGCTGTGGTAATACCAAATCAGGTATAAAAAGCATGGGGTTGGCTGGTTGGTTTGTTGAGCTTTATTTTTTGGGGCGGGGGTGGGGGGGAGGAGTGAGTTTGATTTGTTTGGTTGGATTTTTTTGAGCGGGTGTTAAAGTCATGTTGCAAGGGACCTGTACTAGAGTTTGTGGCTTGAAGACTGATGTTTAAAACCACCTCTGATATTTTTCATTTCAGGGGTCTAGTCTTCTGGGGAATGAATAGTTCCTTGCTTAGTTCTTCTACTTTCACACATGAGTAGAACTGTTCTTATTTTGGTAGAGGAAATGTTACCTAAACCTTTCTGAGGGGCTTGCTGGTTTTAGCTTAATGAATGAATTGAGTTCTCTTATTTTCTTTTCCTGGAAAAGCCATAGGCTGGTTTGGTTATAACTTCAGTTCAAGTGATTTGTATATATAAATTTCATAAATGTCTAACTGTTTTATAGTTCTGCTGTAACTTTCATAAACAGTGTCATTAGAATTAAATACTTCTGTGCAGGAACGCAACATAAGAGATGGAACCAAGGGGGTCTTTTCCCCAGAAGGTATTTTTACAAGTGTTGAAGCATTGTTAACCGTATAATAGATACAGTGAATCACAGATATGCAGGAAAATGTAACAAGGATTTCTTTTTTCAGGATTTTTTTTCTTCCTCTTTTTTCACTTTTTTTTTTTGTTGCTACTAGAAGTCAGTTCATTGCAGAAATGGTGCATGTGAAGGGTTTTTTGGTTGTAAATATGGAGTTCAGTCTTGGGCAGCACGTCGCATAATATATATTTTTTTTTAAAGTATAAAATATAGGATTATGTTCAGGGGCCTTTTTTGTGTTTTGTCTAGCATGTGCCCATCTGTAGGCTTTCAGGAGTGGGATACAAACTGTCACTGGTCAAATTATCATTGTTTTGACCTCTTTTGGAATCCCACATAGAAACTGGATAGGTCTAGGGAAGCAAATATGAAATTCAATAAGGATTTTATTCTATTTTTTCATCCAGATCATAAACAAAGACTATTAAAGACCAACTATGTGATCTTCTTTTATTTGAAGAACATAAAATTTCTTTAAATATGATGAAAGCATATCCACAGTGGTGGTGATGTAATGCTTTCACTTTCCATCTGCAGAAGGGAAAGTATATCATGAGAATTTATTACACCCACTTTAAAGCACGTAAGAATAATTACCTATTTTTTAATGAACTACTGCTTAAATAGAAAGTCATTGAGTTTTTATACACTGCAAGCAATGGGTACTTTATTATTCCTAATTACTCTCCAAAACAAGGACTTTTTTTTTTCCTGTATGACGTTGGTCCCTCGCCTTTAATATGTATCTTTTTATTGAATTTACTGTAGTACCAAACACAAAATGGCCTTGGAGGAGCGTACCTCTTCTTCCCTCCCTTCCCTCTCTTTTAATCTTTACTACTTGGCTACACATTGCTCTGAATACTTGGTTCATCTGTTCTTGGTTTCACTGTGCTGGCAACATTGTTTCAGCCACTAAATACAATAGTCATTATTACAACTATGGACTGCTGGTGCTTTGCCAGATCTCATAGGTCTTTACGTAGTGTTATGGTGAAACTGCTTTCAAGGGTGTCCTCATGCAGCTGAGCAGCAAGATAAGTCAATGTGTTTCCCAATTTTATATAAGTAAAAGGTACCCTTTATAAGTTTCAAAATACAATTATAAGAAGTCTATTTGTCATTTTAAGAATTATTCATAACATATTAGAATATTAATTTTAAATTGTTATATCTTGAAATTCTTATAACATGCATCATAATGAAATAATTATGGAATTAGTACTAAACAGAATTTATAAAGCAGATAATTTAACTTATTTTTTACATGAGTTGATGCAGAGTTCTTAAAAAATAACTATAATTGATTGAAACTGGCTCCTAAAGTAATATTGCTATAAAATTTTCTCCCACTTCCCTAAGTGTGGAACATGAAAATATGTTCACATATGTGAACAAGAAAATAAGACCTGTGGAAATGAATCTTGTTATGGAAACTTTCTTTAAACGTCCTGTAACTTAAGTCAGGGAAAGTCAGTGAATTTGGTGTGTCACTTACAAGTTAATTCACAAGGGCTTAGTGATCATATGATTAAAATGTTTGCTCAAATAACTAGTATCGTTAACTATGTGTATCTTGTTGGGCAATACATAATATCAAACTGTGTTTTATCTGAATTTATAAGAAATATTACTAGTCGAGGAAGTTTCACTGAAGACTAAACTTGAAAGTATTTAAAATTTCTAATAAAATTATTGAATTTAGGAAAAGCATTTTCTGATTGTGCTTGTGGTTCAGTATAAATCACAGAACCTGAAAGGTAAGCTGGAGTTGCTACTATTTATTCCAAGAGGACTAGAAAAATTATGTCTGTAGTGTATTGAATACCTTACAAAAGTCTTGGAAATAACTGTTCTAGGGTTTTTGGGGGGGGTTGTTTTGTTGGGGAGGGGGGTGGTTCCTGGTAGTAAGCTTGTCATTAAAATATCCATCCTAGTCAGCTACAGGTTGCATCCTCAGTCATTCATTCTGTATCTGATACTGCTTTCCAAGCCATAACTTACAAATGCTAATAAGAATAAAGTTTGTGGTTGAGCAAGGTTCTAAAAAGCCTTCTGTACTAATGCTCTCTCCAGAAAACTAAGGAAAATTAAATGTCACAGGCACACTTCGCTATTATTCAAAAATAGGCTTTAAAATCTGGACTATTTCTATCTTGTCTGTCCCTTTCCTAAGTTTCTAGTTGCATGTATATGGTAGTTTAAAAGTATGATGATTTATGTGCCTGTGTTTGGTTGTTAAATATATGAGGTATTCAATGAAAGACACATTTTCAAAAATCTACTTTTCTGTCAACTAGAAACAGGCCTGAAGCACCCAGGAGGATAACTAGCATTGTTAAAGGTTTCATTGCCTCTAAGTATATTCACACAGATGTGGGTCCATTCCATCTGGTCTCAAAAGTGCTGATGGAACTGAGAGATATTGCAAGCCCATGCTTGGATAATCTTTGAATGATCATGGTGACTGGGAGAGGTGCGTAAGGACTGGAAAAGAGCAAATACCATTCCTACCTTCATGAAGGCCAAGAAGGAGAACCCAGGGAACTAAAGGTCAGTCCCTAGGAAGGTGATCGAGCAACTACTAGAAACCATTTCCAGGGCCATAAAGGGTAAGAAAGTCACCAGGAGTAGTCTGTGTGGATTCACCATGCTTGACCAAGATGAGGAACTTCCGAGATGAAACAACTGCCCTGGTAGATGAAGGAAAGCAAGGAATATCGTCTGTCTAGACTTCAAGAAGGCCTTTGACATTTGTCTCCTGTAAGATCCTCAAAGAGAAGCTGAAGGAGTATGGGATGGTCAAGCAGACAGTGAGGTAGATTGAAAACTGGCTGAATGGGTGGGCCTAGATGTGCTCATCAGCGTCACAAAGCCTAGGTGGAGACCAGAAGCTACCACTGTACCCCAAGGGGTCAGTAGTGGGTCCACTCCTCTTCCATGTCTTCATTAATGATCTGGACAATGGGAGTGACCAGTGCTGCCATCCAGAGAGTCCCCGACAGGCTGGAGCAACGGGCTGTCAGGAACCTCCTGTGGTTCAACAAGGGGAAGTGTGCCAGGTTGTGCAGTTGGGGAGGAACAACCCCATGCACCAGCATGTGCTGGGTCTCATGAGCTGAAAGCATCTTTGCAGTACAGGCCCTGTGAGCATGATGGTGGACACCCAGTTAAACAGGAGGCAGCACTGTGCCCCCTTGCTAGTGGTATCTGGGCTGCCTGAGGAGAAGTGTTAACCAGGAGGTGCGGGTAGCTGATCCTTCCCCTCTGTTCCTCACTGGTGAGGCCACTCCCAGTGTGCTGTGTCCAGTTCTGGGCTCCCCAGCACAGGAGAGATGGAGCTACTGGAGAGACTCCAGCAGAGGCCTACAGCGTCTGTCCTGTGAGGAGTTGGGAGTGGTTAGCCTGGAGAAGGGAAGGCTTTGGGGGTGATCTCACTGATGTGTACCAATGCCTGAAGGGAGGGTGCAAATAAAACAGACCCAGGCTCCTTTCAGTAGTGCCCAGTGATAGGACCAGAGGCAGTGGGCAGAAACTGAAACACAGGAGGCTCCATCTGAACATCAGGAAGCATTATTTCACCTGGCATACATTGCCTAGAGAGCCCATGGAGTTTCTATCCTTAGCAATATTAAAAAATCATCAGGACGTGGTCCTGAGGAATGTGCTCTAGATAGCCCTGTTTGAGCAGGGGGATTGGACCAGATGTCGTCCAGATGTCCCTTCTGCCCTCAGCCATTCTGCGATTCTACAAAAGCAGCTTTCTAACTTCATTGATGGGTGGATGGCTCTCCTGTGATGAGCCTGGCAGCAGCTGAGCCCAGGGTATTATTTGGGTTCCCCACACACACCTTTGTCTTTCTGTTCTCCTATGCAGATGAGGTTTTATCACATAAACTAACAATGTTTTACTTTTCTAAACACCTAGTTGAATTATAGCTGCCTTTGCTTAAGAAAGCAAACTGATTGAGAAGGGGTTTCAGAACAGCAAGTTTGTTTGAAAAAGAAATTTAGGTTGGAGATAGAAGGAAGGCTATCCCTGCTTCGGTGTTCCTAAGTTAGGAAGCAAATCTTAGGGCTATTACCAGTACAATAAGCCAAGTGACAAAGGTTCATTTCTTCATCCTCTTTGCAAAGTAAATGCATAATTAAATTTATGCAAAGAGATCTGCAAATATGCTTTTAAAAAGATGTATTATGAGAACTTTCAAGTTTTCATTCTTAAACTTTGTTGGCTTTAATCGCTTTACAAAATGCATGAGGTATATCCAACTTCAGTTCTGAAAAATGAACGTGCTTTCCTAAACAATTCTGGTTTTGTACACAGTCTGTACTTGTCTAATGAATCATGATTCCTGCCAATAGTCCAGAAATAGGCTTCTAACTGTGCTTGCCATAATTCAGGCAAGCATAGGGAAGATAATAAGTATCAGCTGTATTTTCAAATATTTTCTGTTTGGATGCGAGCATGTATTCTGTTCTGGTTTGTGCAATCAACAAAACTCAAGAATAATTGCAGCTGAGCTGCAATTTCTGTTAATTCATTGATCCAAAGAGAACCTTCTTTGACTCTCAAATGCTGGGTTTTCTTGGGTCTGTGAATCTAAAAATATACATCACTGTGATAAGGTAACTAATGAGCACTCTGCAATGTCACTCTTCTAGAACTGCTTTTCATGTTAGAGTGACAAACCTGTATCCTGCAACAGTGTAAGACATTGGCAAAAATTCTGTCTTCAGGTTGTGTGATTTTTGCTTGGGATAGTTTACATTCTCTGAAAATTTTGTCGAAAATGTCTTCCTGTTTTGTTGTTGGTTTGGGTTTTTTTTCCCTTCCAAAAGAGAATTGTTCTGGTTTGTGATCCATAAATTCCCATTCTTTTGTGTGTCCTGAGTTTTCTGCTAAGTTTGACAGGTACAGCATGATCTCAGGTAATCTCCCCACAAATCAGCTACAAAGATTCCACTTGAAGCTTTTCTGCCTGTACTAATATTTTTACCAAATTATAGATAGATGTGGTTTTGAGCCATGGAAATTTGCAAAAATAAAGATGTTAGCAAACCTTGATGGACCCCCTAAATAATAGGATGGGAAAAGAATGATGGTTTTTAAAATGGGGGCATGTTTTTAATAGGTAATATGCATATATGTGTCAGTATAGTCTTAAATCCATATGTATAGAGTAAAAACCTTAGAGATCTAGCGCTGTCTTTCGTAGTGCAAAACTAAAGGTAATTGCTCAGAAATCAGTAAAAATACAGGAGATAAACAAGAATGCATGCCTTGAATCAAATAAAAATATTTTTTGATCTTTACTGCTTCATGATCAGTTGCTTAAGAAACTACAAAATACCTACCTAACGGTTGTGTCAGTTGCTCTAAGTTGTATCCATCTTTGTATGCTGCAGCTCTTATCCTTGTACATCAATTCGCTGCATATGCACTGGTGATTGCAAGAGCAGTGTACTAAAATCAAAGCACACAGCGTTGTCTTCCTACTGCCTAACTGGTCTTCAAACTGAAAAATGGAGTAGGGAAAATCTGGTGAAGCTGAAGACCAGTGCCAAACTATCACAAGCTGTTATGATCTGTACTGTACCTCAGTTGTAGGAAGTGAACATTGATCTTCATGGAAACTTTCATTCTAACGTCTGCATATGCAAATATTTATGACTGAAGTGTACCAAAGCTGAGAGCTCTCCTTAGTATGTCATTAAATGGGAGTATGAAAATATTTTAAGAAGAAAGTTCAAAATGTGTGGAGTTCAGAAAGTTGTCAGTATGTCAGTTGCTTGTGAGAATTAAATGCTTAAGGTCACATTAGCACCTATTAACTTGAACAGGTGCGAAGGCATCTGCTTTTTTTGAGTGTGAAACGATCAGTTTAGTCCAGTTGTAAACACTGCCCAGCAATGGCTGTATTCTTAGACAAGAGTTGGTGGGGGTGGGGGATTAATCTTCTAATCTTTTTGAGGTAAGAAAATCATTGGAGGAAAGGGAAAAAAGTGTTAAGAGAAACAATTACTCCTCATACAAAGGCAGATGGAAATATTTGTTGTTTGGAAGCTATCTTGTAAAACAGTTTAATGAAAAGATCTTGGCTAACGTGGAGTAAGAATATTTGAGACTTTTAGGTTCTCAGTGAAGAAAAGCATTTTGATCTAAATAAACCAACATCCTGGAGGTCCTGAGGAGACCTATGCATGTAATTCTGTTTCTTAAAGACTTCCTAGAACTATTCTAGTTCTACCATGTCAAATATTGTTAATATAGTGGAAGACAACTGACAATTATTTTAATAGAGTGAAAAATTAAGTGTAAACAATCAGTGATGGTCTATACAATTAAACTTAATATAAAAATTCACTTAAACCTTCAACGAACATGTTATGTGAATTCAATTTTATCTTTATATTGCATTGAAGTTCCTCCAAGTCTACACTTTAAAGCTATTACTAAATTTTAAGGATTTGTCTGAGACAACTGTCATTCTTACTGCTGCAGAATGACAGAATGGAAGAGGCACGGTTTTGAAACGCCTTGATCGCTCTTCCTAGAGTATAGAAGGATCAGAATATTCTATCATATCTAAGTAAGCACTGCAAGGTACTTGCATTTTCTTAGGGTTATAGTCTAGCGATTTTGGACTTTGTAAGTGCCAAAAGCTTTAGGGGGGAGACCTGTTTTTAACAGCTCTCTGTATTACTGCGGTCTGTGCAGTCTGAAACAGCACTGTCTGGCTTGGCATTTTCCAGATACATACCATTTATTTTAATGAAAACACTTATCATGGGCACCTGGATCCCATACTCACACTGAACATGTTGTATAGACTTGGTCTCCTAATATGAATCCTGCCAGCAAATACACAGAGTAACAGGAAGTAAATTGGCAATGTAAATGAAAATACTGGGATCTATAGTTGGTTCACTTAAAATCTGTGACGGAGATTTTTCTTAGAGGTCAATTTTTAAGATCATATATGAGTGAGACTTAGAGTGTGTTTTTTGGTTGGGGAAAGGACCATTCGATGCATTTATTTTGCTTAAAACATGCAGTGGTCAAATTCTTTTTTGAAGTTGCTATAGAAGAAAAAGATGGATTTTAAATGAAACTGGTGCTAAAAAGTACTGTTTTGTTTTTACAGAATGACTTGGTTAAGGTGCTTAAATGAGGCTTTATTTTTAATATATAACTGGGAAATTAAAGATAGATTCCAAGTTCCGCAGAAAATTACTAGCAGAGTCAGTGATCTAAAACCCAAGCTTCTTGATTTCCTTGTTTCTCAGAAGACTTAACTAAATAAAGTTAAGTTAAAAATATTGTCTTTGCTCTATTGTGACAGAACCAGTTACTATTGGTTTCTTAATATGTGTCATTTTTAACATTGCCTGTGGTATAGTGACAATTCACAATTGCAGGTCCTGGTGAAAATATTGCCTTATAGTGTCATAATATAGTGTCATAAGTATTGAAAATGGCTTATAAAATAGTACTTTGCCTCTGTAAGGTAGATTTTTTTTTTCTTTTGCCAAATCAAATAAGTATTTGGATCCAAGTTGCCACCACAGAAATGTTTATTACATTATGTATGTGTTACACATCAATGTTTTCAGGTCTGTACAGGTTATTATCACTGTATTCCCTTTTGTCCCTGTAGTTCTCTTTGAAAAGCTGTGCCAAACTGGAGCCTGTGTTTCCAGTGCAGGGCGGGACAGGTGGGGTTGACGTGTTTGGAAAGAAGCTTTTCATCTCTGGTCATGTAGTTTTACAAGAATCTTTATTATTCTTGTGCTGGGGAGTGATATGGCACCTACTGTCTCTGTCTCTCAGAGGCTTATCTGTTTGAAGGGAAAACCAGTAAAGAAACTATGCCCTGGATGCTAACATCTAGGATTATTAGATGCCACTTACCATCTGTGCAGCTTGTGAGTTCCACTGCTTTGCATCTCCTCCACATCAGTATAACCGGCTGAGCTGATTTAACAGCTCCTGGCTGCTGAAGGGGGAGGGAAAGCCCTGCTTCTTCAAGCCAGGTTCCTTACTTATGCAGTCCTGTTGCTTCATTTGCATTGGCTTTGGTCCTTTTTCTGCCTTTGGACTGATTTGTTTTAACTTGAGCTGGGGAGAAAAGTGAACAGAGGACTTGCACCCTAAGTCTCCTGGTCTCTACTTTCTTGATGATTGACTTGCTTCCCTTTTAAATTTACATCTTATTTAGAAACCTATCAGGGTTCTAGAAGGTTGTTAATGGGAGGAGAGCATAAGCAAGCATAGCTTGAATTTACTTGGCTGGGAGTTTTGATATTGTCTTTAGAGGAAAATATTTCTGTATATTATGTGTTAGTCTAGAATTTGAGGTAATAAACCATTGTGGGATGCTTAGAAAACAGAAGCGAGGTTCACTGCCTCTAAGAGCTATCAGTGACTGTTTAACCTCAGTTCCTTCCTAAATAGCTCACAGGCATTGTTTGTTTTTCTTTTTCCCTTAAGTAAGAAGTGAGGAGGTTAGCTGGAAAAAGTGCATGCACAGCATCCCTATCTGTGCTACTGTGCATCTGATAGGACTGGTCAGCAGCTAAGTATCAATATCACAAGATGTTCCATCCCAGAAATTGTCTGGACTGCCAGGCTTCCCCACTGCCATCTCGCCCCNGTCCTGTTTTGTTTGTGAGCATGGAGTTACCTGCGTGATTGGCTCTTGCTAAGGGCACTGCCTGATTTACTGATGGGGTTTGCTGTTTTTGTGGCATCATCCCCATCGTCACACAGGCAAAAGAGGTGTTTATTGATTTCGGGAGAATTTCAATCAATGTAATTTATTGTCAGTTAAGAAACTTTTAATTACCAATTCTGTTATTGAAACAAGCACACACAAACTTAGGCAAAACTTCCCTCACCTCCCCATTCCCCTTGACTTTAGCAAGGCTTTTGACACTGTCTCCCATGACATCCTGATAGCAAAGCTGAGAGAACAAGGGATAGATGAGTGGACAGTGAGGTGGGTTGAGAACTGGCTGTCAGGCTGGGCTCAGAGGGTCGTGATCAGTGGAGTAGAATCTGACTGGAGGCCTGTGACTAGCGGTGTTCCCCAGGGCTCGGTGTTGGGTCCAGTCCTGTTTAATATCTTCATTGACCCCCACCTGGGGGTCCTGGTGGACAACAGGTTGGCCGTGAGCCAGCAGTGTGCCCTGGTGGCCAAGAAGGCTGGTGGGATCCTGGGATGCATCAGGAAGAGTGTGTCCAGCAGGTCTAAGGAGGTGATCCTCCCCCTCTACTCTGCCTTGGTCAGGCCCCACCTGGAGTACTGTGTCCAGTTCTGGGCTCCCTGGTATAAAAAGACAGGGATCTCCTGGAGAGAGTCCAGCAGAGGGCTACAGAGATGATTAAGGGCCTGGAACATCTCCCGTATGAGGAAAGGCTGAATGAATAGGGGCTGTTCAGCCTTGAGAAAAGAAGAGTGAGAGGAGATCTTACTAATGTTTATAAATATCTGAAGTGTGGGACACTGGGGGAACTGGCCAGTCTCTTTTCAGTGGCCTGTGGGGACAGGACTAGGGGCAATGGCCTCAAGTTGGAGCACAGGAAGTTCCACACCAACATACGGAAGAACTTTTTCACAGTGAGGGTGACAGAGCCCTGGCACAGGCTGCCCAGGGGGGTGTGAAGTCTCCTTCTCTGGAGATATTCAAGACCTGTCTGGACACCTATCTGTGCGACCTGTCCTAGGGAACGTGCTTTGGCAGGGGGGTTGGACTTGATGATCCCTTGCGGTCCCTTCCAACCCCTACAGTTCTGTGATTCTCTGGTCTCTGTTTCCCTGTTCACATGTAGAGCTCAGTCCCTTTGGAGAGTCAGCAGGCAGGACATGGGGTCAGCACACGCAGGTTCCTGCAGCCCCCAGTAGCCATACCTCTCGCCCAGCTTGGGTTGCTGCTCCACTCCAGCCCCTGCTCTCTCCTCCTGCTCCAGCCCGTTCGTTTTTCTACTGCCTCCTCACTCATCCCACTCTGACCTTGTTGTTCCTTTTATTTTGTCTTCGTCTTTTGGTGCTTACTGCCCTCTCTTAAATATGTTTTCACATATTAAATTTGCTTAAGCTGAAGGGTAAAGTACAGCTGTAGGTCAGGGCAGGGTACTGTTTTGTTCCTTACTTATCTCTTTGGTGCAAAGGTCTGTGCAGGAAATTTCTACCTTGGTTAGAAATGCTTTGTGGAGCATAGTTTGTAAAAATTTTTGAGAAATTATGGCCTGTACTCACAGTCAAAGCTATTCACAGCTTCAGGGCATGGTAATCTGAGTTTCAGATGCTGGTCTGAGGACTGAGGGCACATACGTGTGCCAAGATATGCAATGATCTTTGAAGGGTAAAAAATATTTTCATATTTATTCTGGATTTTTATGAAAAGAATTTACATTTTGGTTGTCTTTTTAGCTTGTCCATGTAGTACTAACTACTGCAGAAAATCAGTTTCTTCAGTGATAGAAAAACTGATGAAGAGAGAGTTTCTTTATAAATTTGGGTATCCTCTGGGTTAGTATTTAGAAATGTTAGGTTGTAGAAGGGCACTTTAGAACTGGTCATGCCATGGTGACTGTTTGCTGATGGGGTGGCAGGTTCATATTCTGAATCAAATCTGTGCCCTCGTGTGACATTGCAGTAACTTGATTTCCCTTTGCTGTCAGTGCTGTTCTTCACTGTCACTTCTTACAATCTGGTTGCTGGATTTGCCCAAGAGAAGGAGCTCCTCTGAAGAATATAATGTCAGATGAAGAGGATTCTGTTATCCTTTGTTTTTCTGAAATTGTGATTAGTCTTCCTGGTATCAAGCCTGGGACCTTCAGTTCCTGTACATCCTGTAAAGAGCAGGAACTGCTACACTTTAGGCCACTGGCTTTGCTGAGATGATGCCGATTTCAGGATTTGCTTCACGTGTCTCAGAAGGTTCAGTCCTTCTGTGTCAGTTGGTGTGGAATTCCCCAGTTGTGCATCGCACCCCACCTGCCACACTTAATGTTTTGGAGGTACTTGGTGGCACTTGTGCATAGTTTTGTTTTGCCTTTTCTGTCATTAATGAAGGTTTTTTTACGGGGAAGGTGAGAGCTCCTTACTTCACCAAGTGAATTCAGTTCTGCCTTAGTATTTGCACAGATTGACCTTTCTCCACTGAGTTTGTGTGGGGCTGTGAGAGCTTAAACAAGCTTGTTTCTTTCTTAGTTGGATGGAGTCTGGCTGGTAGCAATTCTTGTGTCTTAATGGGAAGTTAATAGGTGTTCACTTAGACGTTTGCATATTAGAAAAGTTGAACCTATTGAAGAAGAACCCAGGTCCCAACAGAGCTTAGAGGTTTTAAGGACTACAATGGGGCAAAACCCTTTTTTATTTGCAATGTGATATGTGTTATTTCTTGTCTGTGTGAATGGTGATCTTGGTAGCTAGCTGTCACTTCTCTGAAGTGGCATGGGGAGGACAAACTTCTCTACAGTTAATTCTTCTCATGCTGTTCCTTAAAGATACAGTGTTTCCTCAAGTATTCTTTCAAAGATGAATTCCACCTAAAACAGGTTGTTAGCTTTTGCCACAGAAGTACATTTTTTGAGAGCATGAAAAAGAAGTTATTTCACATCACAGACATGCAGAGAGTCCCTTTCAATAACAACAGGACAAGATTCTTAAGGGAGGTCCAATGCTCTTTGCGTTGATGTATCTATAGGAATGTCAATCCACACACACTGACGTGAGAGGAGTAATGGCTGCCATAAAGGTCTGCTGTAACACTGTCAGGGTGGACCACTTTTCAGTTGTAAAAATACACTCTGAGGCAGAACATAATTTGGTTGCCTTACTGAATAATATCTCCAACCTTAATATTTGCTAAACAGCCAGTTGGAGCTCCACTCACATTTTAAGCAAAAGGTATGCTTTACTTAAGTGTCCACTCTTAACAGAGGTGGTCCTGCGGTTTGAGGGTATTCTACTTCCAAAATAGGGTGGTTTATGAGCTCCTGGAGACTCTCAAATCTGATTTAAAACAAACAAAAAAAAATTAACAAAACCCCCACTTAATTTGATGAAGACCTTTTTTTAAATTATTCATAAGTTTCTTTGAGTAGTGGAGGCTACATGTACATCCACTTATGCTCTCTTCTCTCCATCCTCCCGCTGCTCTGAAATTCCTTCAACATCTGGTTAGACTCTGAAGGGAACAAACAAAAAGAAGTGTCTTTGCAATGTTTCTTTTGCTGTAATTATGTCTGGTAGCACTGACTGGCAGAGAGTTAAAGCTGGGCAATTTCCCTTTCACATCTAGGAGCACGATCTAGATGGGTACGCTTTCCCTGCTTGCTCCTTGGACTTGCTTGTGGGCACTAGGTGATTTACATGTTGCATTTTGATGTGATGCCATAAAGTCACAGATGTTCTAACTGCCAAAACAGGAAAAGGAGCAATTTTTTTGTTTGTGTAGAGTAACTGATGCTGTTCCTCCATTCTTGCGGTGTAAATTGTCATTTTCATTCGGTTTGTTGGCTTTTGCACAAAGACTTAACGCAGAAGGGTGTTTGAGGTCAGGTGGTTTGCTCTGATTGTTACAGCAATGGAGTTTATTCTCTCTGTCAGAGATGTTTCCGAAAAGGATGGTGTGTTTCATGTATCTGGACTTCAAGTAAGAGCTTGTAAAAACAAGCCAGCTCTGTTCTTTCTTAAGCCTGCTGTCTGGGCAGGTCCCTCTTGGATCCTGTTGCAACTCCATGGGTTCTTAGATCTTGAAAGATTATAGGAAGCAAATGTGTTTTTTCCTTTCATGTCATACTATGCTGAGACGTTATTTCAATGTCCAAGTACATTCTTCAACAGATTTTTGAAAACACAGAGTGGTCAAAGTCCAACACAAAGACCAGTTATTGCTGAAGTTCTTGTAACTTACTGTATTAGGTAATTATACTGAAAATGTGCTATACAAAAAAAACCCAGAAGAAATGTTTTGAGCTTTTAGAATTAGAAAATTGAAGTTTTAGTTGTTTTGGGGTTTTTTTTATGAGGTCTTTTGTGCTTACTAATTATGTTATGTGTAAAAATAAATTAGTATATCCTTTTCCAAACCAGAGACCATGAATTGGCTTTCAATGCCACTGGTTTCATGTCATTTTTATATGTGAATTTTATGGTATTTTGGGAACTTGAAGATAAATTTGCAGTTAAAAGACAGCAAAACAAAGAAAATAGTCTGTAAGAAAAATGGTTGTTACATTTGCACATCTATACTTATACACAGTAAGTTAAAGTTCAGTCTATGTTTTCATTAAAATCTATGGGCCATTGCAACTGTCCTCAAGATTTAATTTGACATATAACTTCTTAGACTTTGGCTACATGTATTTTTGCAAAAAAACTCTTAAAAATGGGTTATGATAGATAGGTTATTGTCTACTTTCACAAGTACCACTTGAATAATATTGCTTGTGGTAACAAAAGGTTTAAAAGGATTCCAGTTGCATGATTTTCTGTGGCATTTGGAAAGCGAAAGATGATTTAATTTAATAAAGCACATCTCAAGAATGCTGAAAAGTTCAAAGCTTTAAGCTCAGGTTCAATGCTAGAGGTTCAAAGATTTAAAAAATGTGTTGAGAGCTTTAATTGATTTTTTTTCCCAGGTTAATATTGTTATGATGCAGTCTATTTTGTGTTAAATCCTACTTACCTGGAAATTACAAGTAGGCTTTCCAAACTGACTGTAGTATCTCTAAAACAAAGGAGATATATGTATAAACTATTAATTTCTTTGTGCTCTGAGGCTTTTTTGTTTTCATAATTAGTTGTTCATGGATGAAGCAACAAGATAATTTAAACAGACAAATGTTAATTCTTTATGGTAATGGAGACTGAGGCTAATAAAAAAGTAGTACAATAATACAGGTACAGTAGGATGTGTTAGAAGGCATGTGGATGTGCAAAATGTACAGTGTGCTTGTATTTCTTGAGATTTGTGAGCTCTATCTTAGCACCAGGCCAGAACTGACCCTTTGGAGAGTATCAGCCCCATTTTCTTGGTGCTCCATTTCTGGGGGTGTTTATTAGTGTCTCCACAGCATGTATTTAGCTGGGCTAATAAATCCTCAAGAATCAGGGTCCCTGTGACTTTCAATTGACCTTACATGGAGCTAACTCAGGCCCATCATGGTTTATTAATTCTGGTATTGACTGGAAGAGAGTATACTGTATCATCATGCCCTGAAGCAGAATAGCTGTTTTGCATATACTGCATTTAAGCTAATAAATTCTACTAGACATGAGCTGGCTCTTAATATTGTTGCAGATGCATATACAACCCGCATAAACAGCACATGGATTTGCAAACATGACTTTTTATGTTAGTCACAGGTCTGTAATTCATCCCCTTCCTGTAGTGGGGAATACACCCCTCCCTGCCTCAGTTTCTTGTCTTCCTCTGCCTGCTGTAGCACTCTGGAAAAAGGAGAGTGTGGTTGTGCAGCGTGAGACAAGGAACAGGGTGTTTTCACCAGAAGAGGTTTGAGAGGGAAGGGAGGTCAGGCTCACAACTAGTATTTGCTTTCCTCATGTTGCCATGTTAAGACATGGGTTTGATTTTGTTGTGCGGACAGGAAGGTTGGTCTAAAGCATCTGCAGGATGGGTCAGGGTTCTCTGAATTCAACTGACCTGTGTGAGTATTACGTTAAATTTCCAAGTACCCCATCATGTCAAAGAAATTCTTTATCGTAGTGATATTTAATGTAGACAGATATTTAGTATTTTTCTCTTTTTTTAACTCATGAGGAAAGGAAATTTCTTTTAACAAAAGAACCCTGTTAACTGTTTCTTCCAGTGCTCTTACCTTCTCTGCAAAAGCGAGCTTTATACTGATTATCAGCTGTTATACTTCCATGGAATTCTAAAATGTAGCAATGGACATGTGCTTTGACCATTTAATACATGTACAAGCTTATTGTTCCTCTGGCACTTCCATTTTTTCTCAATCTGGTAGAATTTATAAGGTTCTGTTCTTACTATAATTGATTGTCATTTCACATTTGGATACCAAAGAAAGAAAATGGATCTGATGCTAAGCATTGCAGGAGTGAGATAGTACAGGTTAGTTGTTGGAACAAATCTGAGTGGAGCCTTTTAACATCTGAAGAAGGTTGATTCAGTTCTGAGAGTGTTTTACCTGCAAGTACTATGAGTGTAAGTACTTAAATAATCTTTGCTCTGTCAGACAGAGGGAGCAATCCATTGTCCCCAGCTGGTTACTGTAACGCTTTATAGATTGATGCCAGTCCCTCAAAATACACAGTGCCAGGGAAGGAAGTTGTTGTATAGTGCCACGTGGTTCTTTCCATTGGTGTCACCTGGAATTTCACGGGCACTGGGGAGCTCCCTCAGAACTTAGTTAAAAAGCCATACAAGTGTATTGTTTCTGAGTCTGCTTTCTGATAGAAAGATTGGACTAGGTGGTCAAACAGTTTCTAACACAATTTTTGCTTAGTATGAATTTTAGATACTGTTTTGTTCCTATCTCATCACCAGATGATAAAAAAGGGAAATTAAATACTGTTGTCTTTACACTTGGCTGAGATAAAAAAAGTAAGCTCTTTGTTATCTGTATTGGTGAAGAGGAATTGGCCTTAAGTATCACGAGAAGTGTGTGAATATTAGGAAAGAAGCTATTTTTCAAATTACTTAATTGAATTAAGATTCAAGTCTGTTCATAAGCAAAATTGTCATTGGATAAGTACTTTTTCTGTCTGTTTTGGGTATTTTACAGAGAAAAGCATAAGTGACCATAAAACTTTGCCTTATTTTCAGCCTGTTGTACAATCCAAGACAAGTTAAGCAAGTTAAAACCTTATTCCTAGCGTTGTGACTTGAATGCTGTTAAAAACAAGTTTGAGCTCAGTTGTGCTGGTTCCTTCACTAGCATTTTGTTTTTGTGGAATGCAGGGAGGAGGGGATATATTTCAAGGGCGCTGGTTTTAGAGCTTCAGAGGAGTATGGCAACTGCACAAGCAGAAAACAGAAATGTGCTGTTTAAAAGGACTACAGCCTTATAGATAGTACTTAAAAGTATTTAATGAATATGTGGAAGCAACAAGAAGTCTAATTAAAGCTTTTTTGGGTCTTAGCATGAAATCTTGGAAGTGCTGATGGTGGGGTTTTTGTTATTGAACTAAGTTATGCGCACCTGTTTTAACAAACTTGCTCAGTAGTGTGTAAGTTAGAAAAGGAAAGAAAAAAAATATTCTGTAACTTCTGCATGTGGTTCTCACTGCAGTTATTGCCAGAAGTGGAACAACCCAAAACTAACTTTTTCTTATGCTGCTTAAAATAACCACTTGTATCAGTACAGGCTGGGGGGTGACCTGCTGGAGAAGAGCTCTGTGGAAAAGGACCCGGGGGTCCTGATAGATGACAGGCTGGCCATGAGCCAGCAGTGTGCCCTGGTGGCCAAGAAGGCTGGTGGGATCCTGGGGTGCATCAACAGGAGCTTGGCCAGCAGGTCAAAGGAGGTGATCCTCCCCCTCTACTCTGCCCTGGTCAGGCCCCACCTGGAGTATTGTGTCCAGTTCTAAGCTCCCTGGTGTAAAAAAGACAGGGATCTTTTTTAGCAGCGGAGGGCTACAAAGGTAATCGATTAAGGGCCTGGAGCATCTCCCCTGTGAGGAAAGGGTGAGTGAACTGGGGCTGTTCAGCCTTGAGAAGAGTGAGAAGGAATCTTATTAATTTTTATAAATATCTGAAGTGTGGGACACAGGAGGAAATGGCCAGGTTCTTTTCAGTGGTCTGTGGAGACAGGACAAGGAGCAATGGCCTCAAGTTGGAGCACAGGAAGTTCCACAGCAATATGTGGAAGAACTTTTTCACAGTGAGGGTGACAGAGCCCTGGGACAGGCTGCCCAGAGGGGTTTTGATGTCTCCGTCTCTGGAGATACTCAAGACCTGTCTGGACACCTCCCTGTGCGACCTGTCCTAGGGAACCTGCTTTGGCAGAGGGGTTGGACCTGATGATCTCTGGATGTCCCTTCCAACCCCTACAGTTCTGTGATTCGGATACACATGGCCTGTTTTACCCTGAAGATAAAATGCACACACACATATCCCTGCAGAAAAAAAAAAAATAAAAAAAAGAAAAAACAAAAAATTTCCCCAGAAACAAACAAACAGCAAAACAACCCCCCACACCTCCTGTGTGATTAACCTTTAAAAAGGAGAAAATCCAGGGATTCAAACTGAACTGCTTGCAGTTGTTTTCTAAAGCTTTCTGCAGGACTTCAGAGCAGGCAACACGCTGCTCTGTTATGGCTTCACGGATTAAACAGAACGTCTGGCTTACAGCAGCAAACGGTGTTTCAGTGTCTTCTAGTTGTGTAATACAATTATCGGTGTGTGCAGGGTAGCAGATGACTGGTGCAGCCGTCAGCTCTGAGCGGCCTCTTCCGCGGCGGGGAGAGAACGGCCTTCCACAGGGTCTGGATAAAAGGGGGCTTAGCCCTGGATGTACCTTAATTATGTTAGGGTGGCGTGCATTTTTCTTGTTGTTGTTCTTAGGTCTGAACTGTAATCGTCATTAATCAGATCAATGGGTATAAAACTGGCCCGACGTTAAGCGCTCTGCGGCTAAATAAATGCAGCCACCTTTTGTATTCAGTCGCTGGCTACATACTGGATCAAAGTAGGGGCTGTGTTGCCACCTAGTGAGCAATCTGTAGGTCTGCATGTGGACTTGGAGTTGCATAAATTTAGGAAGTTACAGGGAGGAAAGGGGAATAGAACCTGATTTATAATTTCATTTTTCAATTTTCAGCTCCAGTTCAATTTATGAAAATATAAAGGTACTGCGATAGTACTCTGAAATCTAGTGTTCTTGGGTTTCTGACTTCTTTAGTCTTTAGGAGGAGAGCAATGTTAGGGACTGTTGTGATTTGACGTATTGTCAAACAGTTTAGGCCAATGCAGCTGTTGAGATGAGTGATGCTGCTGTAACCTGGCCATTTGTTTCTATTGCTGTGCTGGCAATGCTATGGTGTGCACTTAAGTGTTTATGTAGATACCAGGAGCTAGCCAAAAGTAGTCTGGTTGAAGAATTGCTCTACAGGGAGAGGAGAAAAAAAAGATTGTTTGCAGTCAGATCGATTCCTTAATTCTGTTTATTGTGCAGCTGCATGAGGAGTTGCATTAGCATGAAGGGGAGAGATGGTGCAGGAGGGGAGAATGAGTTGACAGAAAACAACGGCTGCTTTTAGTGGGGCTGCTAGTATTAAGTGTTTATCCATCAGGTTTTGCTACAAGAGAAGAAAACACTGTGTAACTTCATGAAATGGTGACTTTCCAGTCCTTTTGATGAAGTCCATCACTGTGACTGTACAGCTGAGTGTTCTGCCAGTTCAACACAGCTGAAGCGTGTAGGGTTCTTTCTCTAAATGCACACTTTGTGTCTAACTGGGGTTTTGTTTTAGATTTTTTTAAGAAGCTTCACAGCATATTCTGACGTATCATCTCCTGCACGTACCTTTCCACTTCCCCCCATTAAAGAATTCATTGCATCCCAAAGTGTTTAAAATTGTGGTTTGTAGAGTAACAACATGTGGTCTCTGGTAATTGGGAGGTGTTGGGTTTTGGGCCATTAGGCAGCACTGCGTAAAGCAGGTGGGAACATGGGATTTAATGTAATATGGTTATCAGTAGCAAACCCACTTTCATGATTGATCACCACTTGAGAGTCAATGGCTATTTTCAATTTCCTTTCATTAATTATTGAAAACAGAGCGATGTTAGGAGAAAAGGAAACTGTTTCAGGTTTCACAGCACAAGTTCAAAAATGCCTTCAACAGGAAGTCCATTTCTATTTGGAAGTCCAAACTTGTGATGGAAAGAACCCTCCTCCTTCCTTTTTAATTTATGGAGTTTCTAATGCCACTTCTGTTTATTGTGTCCCAACTTGAGTTTGTGAAACACTTTTGAAACTGTTACTTTGCAGCAGGAAGTACTACTAACAGTGCTTTGAAATACAGATTGTGTATCTTAAAAAAAAACAAACAAACAAACCCCAAAGAAACAAAAAAACCAACACCTCCTGGATTTTTTTATTTTCACTTTTCTGTGTTTGCCCTCTTCTTCTTCTGTTCCTGGCCCCATTGAACCTGCTTTTGAGTATAAACTGAGAGGACTGAGAATGTAGAAAATCTTAGAGGAGAGATACAGGCTTATCCAATCTTCATTCTTGCTTGAGAAAGATTAGATATTTTTTTTCTTTCATTGTGGCGGGTGCCTTGCTAAGAATTATCATTTAATTAAATGAAAATAAATTATTTGGTTTAAATTATCTGCAATAGGCAGCTGTTAATATTCGTTCAGATATTCTTAAATGTTTTTATTAGTTCAAGTTGATTCATTACTCAAAATACAGCATCTTATTTATTAAGCATTGCTTCTTTGTATGCCAATAAAAATGAGGAAATGAGGAGGTGGGAGGGTTTGCTTTCATGGACATGATCATGCAAACCAGCTTACAATGTCTGTCAGATATGTGATTCTGGACAAGTCTGGTGGATGCATCAGAAGTTGTGAAAAAGAAGGCAAATGGGTTTTTTTACACCCACTTTCATGTTCTTCATAGCTGAGGACAGAAAATTGCCTTTTAAGTCTCCCAAGGCACCCAGCTGCAGCTGAAAACCCATTAACATGTTTATATTTATGTCCAAACACTGAGAAAGATTAAGTAGAAAATGGAAATTATTCAGAATTTAGCAAGCGTCTGTAAAGTCTGATTCCACGACATGGTGACTTCCATAGGTTTTTGCACGGTGGGTCCAGAAATATTCTGGTTGTTGAGCATTAGCTGACTGCACCTGGGTTTTCTTTCTTCGTGACACCGTTTGGTTTCCAAATGCTATATAGTGGCATTAAAACAAAAGGTACTGACTGGAGATGGATTATCTCACGTTGTCACTGTAACTGTTGATTACTGTGGTGTTTTTATCAAGGGCCATTCACAAGCTACCTGCGTCGTTTCTTTTTGGCGTATGTTTTAGGCATGTTTGTTAAGGCACAGATTGATTACCCAAGGAGAGATTTGCTGCCAGGGGAGGCACTTTGCAGGGAAAGGTGTGTGCTTGCAGTTGTGTTTTGCAACATCTTAAACAGCTCTGAGCACTGGCTTTCGTATTCTTACTTGCTTTCTCCTTGCCTTTCTTATAAGCCAGCTACTTGAGGCTGCTCTCTGAGCCGTTTCACATGCTAAGGCTGCACGACACCGAGCTGGTGGGGAAAAAACAGATGGATGCTTTTTTACTGAGTTAACACTGAAATGGTTTGGTGTGTGGTGTGACGAGCTCCAGGCTGCTGCACAGTGGAACAGAGGGCAAGAATGTGTGTGGGATGAAGGGAGAAACAGCCAGCAGTTAAATCAGCTTGGCTACTGCGGAGCTTTAGCCACCCCAAAGTGCGTGGGAGGGGTGGTAGGAAAGCTTTTACTACTTGTTGAGGCAAGGAGTCATTAGCTGGTCAGATGTATCTGTGTGATGAGGAGTCAGTCACGTTTCCCAGGAAGGCAGGCAGTCTGGTTTTAATTAACAGAAAGGGGGATACTCTTGTGGAAGAAAAAAACCCCAAAATGTCTTTGGGGCAGAAACATCACTGCGGTTCTGTACAATAGTTTTATTGCCAGTGTCATTATGGGATGTTCCAACTAACAGCTGGCCTGAAAGTAACTTTCTCAGAGAAGCAAAAATGAGAAAAAGAGAGGGGATAAGGAAACCTTCTAAGCTCGTACTCCCCTGAAAGTTCACTCTGTTTTGGAAGTGTGGCCTCAGGTACTGTGTGGTTGGTTAAACTGGAGTTTGCTGTTGTGCAGGGTATGTTGTGTGCTTGTTCCATATTGATGCAGAGGGGTGTAGTGGTGTGCTCAGCCTGGAGGTAGTCAGCTCTTCTGGAGGCCCTTGGAGCACAGTGTCTAGTGCAGTTTTGGCTACTAGAAAATGCAGCAGATTTGTTATAAATATAAGTGGTGAGTTTTTGCTAATCCGAGGCTGCAACATTTGTGGGAAGAGGCTCAGGGCTGCCCTGTGCAGGACACAGCCAGTTCCAGATGACTCCAACAGACCAAAGCTGAACACATCAGCTGTGTGTGTGGTGCTTCTGTGAAAATATACTTAAGGAAGAGTTGGAAAGGCTGGAGTGAGACAATGGGGTGTGTGGAACAAAAAGAGGGAGCAGCAAGATCAGGGAAGGAGGAGGATCACCACTGCAGAGCAGATACCCCCAGCAGCCTGTGGAGGACCCATACTGCAGCAGCAGAAAGATGTGAGAAGGATGGAGCAGCGGAGAGGAACCACTGTAGTGAGCGCAACCCTCAGAGTTGGGGAGTAGAGGAGTATGGACTGAAACAGGGAAGTTGAGCCTGAGAAAGAGGAGAGGAAATTTGTTAGTTTAATGTTTATCTTTTTTTATTTCCTCTACCCAAATCAATAAGGGAGTATTTATTTTAATTGCCAGTAAATTGTGTTGACTTTATCACATAAGGTTTTTTTGCACACAATAGTAACAGGTAACCAATCTCCCCATCTTTTATCTCAACCCAAGAGCTGTTTTGTTCTTCCTGTTTTCTACCCCTGAGCCTGGAGTTTAGCAGCTAGCCAAGGCTAATCCACAGAACAAAGCCCCGTGTATTTGAAGAGTGGAACAGTTGGTGCTGAGGTCTCAGTGTCTGCCTTATACATGCTTCAGGGGGTTACTTTGAACTAGAGCTGTCTGGCCTTGTGGCCTGTTCAAGACTGGAGTGCACAGGCACGTTTCCAATGCACGTCATTCAGTGTAGTGGTACCTGGAAGAATTCCAGTTGGAGTGGTCAGCAGCTTCTCCGTGATGCACACCAAAGTATTGTAGGTGAGAATGACAGAACCAAATGAAAAAAGCATACTGATTTCCTTCTAAAACTTAGTACTGCCATATCTATTTGAATTATATATAAACGTATTGTCACTATACAAAATATATAGAAGCATTTTATGCAAGAAGCTTACTACTGATGTAGATATATCTTATAAAAATACTGTCATACCCAAGCTGTGGCTGGAGAACTAATCCTTTAAAGAACTGAACCTAGAAAATCAGAATGCTGTATGTTTAAAAATGTTCTATGTCTTCATCTTGCTAAGAAACTTGATGCTATCCATCCTTAAAAAATATGTGGCTGCTACAGTCTGCGCACGTTGCTTTTAAGATGTTAAAATGGTGCTATAATCTAGGCTGCTAGAGAGTGTCTAATTCTTCCATGCTGTACGATACCACAAGTGTACTTTCAAAATACATTCAGTATGTTTGAGATATTTTAAAACCTTGGGTATTAGATTTGCAGAGGAAATAAAATGCTTGCCAGAGTTGTCAGAAATGCATAGGAATTTCGGTAGTTAACTCCCAATGGAAATTTTAAGTGATGCTCATGTCTTATATTTTCTATTAAAAACCAACGTATCTTTCTTTACAATTATTTAGAGCACTTATCTTTTTAGTACTTCCAACAATTCAATTTCAGTGTCACTATCCAAATGGAAGGCTACATTTTCTCTGTGTGGTGTTTATCTCTGGGAATTCCCTTTTCCCTCTTAATTTTACTTGTTACAGAAGTCCAAACTTTGATGCCATTTTAACAACTCAAGTGATTCTAAATGATTAGCCGTGTATAAAATGGGAACTTGAATGTGTCTACAGTTGCTGGAAAAAAACCCCCAAAACCTCAAAGCTTTGTAAACAGAATGAAATTCTGGAGTGTTTACTGGTAACAGTGGTGTAAAATGAGAGCTTTTAAACGCTTTTCCAATTATGATGTAAAGTATCAGACTGTGCTGCTAAGCAAGTTAAATGAAACACCACATCTTTCTCCCTATTTCTGGTGGTGTCACAATGCCTTTCATACAGTTGGTAGAGAAACTTTTAAAGTTGCACTTTTAAACTTTGCTGTTCTGTTTATTATCTCTGTTGTCATTAATCTTTAATTTTAAAATAAGTGCTGACAGAGAAGTCTTAAAGAGTAGATGGGAAACCATTTCTTCAGCCATACCAAGAAGAGAAAAGCTAGTAGGTGAAGTGTTCCAAAAAGATTCAAATAAAAAGTGAAGGAGACTGTTCTAAATATGCAATACATAACCAGTAGTTATGTCACCTCTTGCTGCATAAAGCCAACTTACTCCATTGCCAGATTCTAGAATTGTCCTGAAGCTCTTCTAGGTGTTTGGAATTTGAAAGGCTTGATTTGACATGGAATATCGGGACCTTTATTACTACTAAAATACTCAGCAGAGGTTTAGAAGACTTAATGGGAGGTAGCAAATAGTTCATATGAGAGCACACAAGATAATAATGGGATATTTAATAGGAATTCTCAGTCACCTGCTTGCAGCCAGATGTCTGCTTGCTTTTATGTTGTGTTCAGAACTGGGACAGTGTCTGTAGGCACTTGCGATTTTAATTACCTCTTGAGGAACATGTGGAGATGAAATTTAGCTGTGTCAGGTAAAAGCATTTGATAATGGATTGTGTAAATGGTGATGTTATTTTTTTAAAGCGAAAACAATAAAATATATGTGCCATCTCTGCCTTTTCTCATTCCTCCCGCTTCCTTTTTATTGGTATTACACCTGGCATATTTTGACACTTGGGTCACAGTCCAAATGGACATCATCTCTTTTCTGCCCTATGACTTTGTTGTGTCAATGTGGTATGTACCTCTCTTTTATAACTGGTTTTCTTCTTTCTTAATAGATCTAGGGTTAAACAAAGTTCCTGCTGTTTTTAAAATAGGGCTTTGTGCTGCTCCTAGCCCCAAGACCCGTTAGTCATACAGAACCTTGTACTGTGACTTCTGTTCATTTATTTTCCTGTTTGGAGATTTTATTTTCCATTTTCTCTTTCTCCTTCCTCTGCTGCTGGCGCTCAGTACATAAGCAGTTCTTTCACTCATGCAATATTACAAAAAGGAACAGGTAAATGGCAGCATATATTTTCTTCCTCACAATTCCACTTCCCTTTGAAATATAAATAAAGAAATTAATAAAGTAAGCAACCAAAATAAACTCTCTTGAACACCGTTTTTGCCCATAAAGCAAGCAGAACTTTTCTGTAATTGCTTATTGGATTTTCACTTTTCTTTCCATCCGAAATAGGCATCAGATACCATGGTGAAGTGCAGTAGCATTAAACTCTGTGTACAGGAAGAGGCAAAAGAAAAGCTCCATGTTTACTGGAGATGACAGTCATTCACAGGAACGCATCATTTTCCATTCTCTTTGCGATCCGTCGCTGCGCTTGCCTCAGATCCCGTTAGGAACGGCTGGGCGTGCACTTCAGTGAGAGACAAGGAGAAACTCACTGCCTAGAAAAGAGGTGGTAAACACTTAGTGTCGAATCGATACCTAAATGCAATGGAAGGGAATGTTACAATGTGCATTTAGTAGTTCCTCTGCGCGGAGGTGATGTAAAAACTGGTATGTATTTTCTATAGTGAAAGGCATACTGCTCTTTTCTTACTTGATAGAATTTCATCTCTGTATTAAGGACAAATTTCACATGAATTCCTTTCACTGAGGTGGAAGAAATTTAGATAAAGACAGTTATTTGCTTCTCTTTGCTGCTCTGCACTTCCTTAAACGACGTTAGTAATCGTTTCTAAGAGGTTACTCTGCTCATTTTGCTTTCAGATGATATTTGCAAGGGTGTGAGAGAGGAAGCAGGTACTGCAAGTGTGATATGAAAGTTCTAGTAAGAAAAGGTGCACTTTGTGAATTGGAGAATTTTTCTTGGATTAAGATTCAGTCATTTCCAGATTCTGAGCATTTCATCTGAATTTATAGATGACTAAAAGATTGAAAGTCTAGTAGGAATCTGAGTAACCTGTTAAATGCTTCCCATGCAAGAATCATCATCTCACCGCCTGAGCTTTTCAATGTTATTGATTCATATTAGAAATTTAATAGGGCACATATGAAACTACTGCATTTTAAATTTCTTTCTAGTGTAGCAAAACAATACGGTAAGCATTCTCAAACCAAGAAACCGTATTTATATTTTCCCATAAATACATATGTAGGTCATTCTTGAACAATAAAAAAACTCTGTGGAAACAGAACAGAAAAGAAAAATGGGTGTTTCAGAATACAGATTGATACTTTCTTCTCATACTATCCTCAAGACTGGTCGTTCAGGACTTTGCTCTTTTTCTAAAAGACTAGTTATAAGTTAAAAAGTGGGAGAACGGTTAACAAAAATATCAAAAGGTTTCCAGAAAGAAGAAAATTAATTCAGCATGGTTCCATTTTTTTTTGCATTTCTTTATTAGCAGAAGGATTGATTTGTGATCAGAAAAAGTAAGAGTGCTGTTTGGTTAAAAAGAAAATCTCTCAAGTTTTGAGAGATATCAAAGTAGTTTCTGCTCTTTCTTTATACACAACTGTTTGCTTTTATCCCTCTTTACTAGAATAGAGGTGCAAGCTAATATATGCTGGTTAAAATTGATGCCAGTGTCATTTCATGAATTGTGATTGTTTAAAAAAAAGTATCACTATTAAAGACATAAACTGCAAGAGATTTAAACATAAGATAAAATTTTCTTTATTTGTGAGAGTGATTAGATACTGGTGTAGGTTTCCTGGGCAGGTTTCCATTCATGGAGGTATTAAAAAACCCAGCTGGATGTGGTTCTGAACAACCTGCTCTAGTTGACCTTGCTTTGAGCAGAGGGATCAGACTAAGGTTTTAATAGTTCTGTGGTGTGGTGAAAGAGCCTGTCTTCTGTATTTGGAGATGATTTTTGCAGTGATGTTGGATATTTAGGATTAAAATCTTAGGCATTAAAGGAACATAACTACTGTACGGTTCTTCAGATTATGACTAAGGACACCTTTTAATAATAGGTCAAATCAAGAAAACCTTCTAAGTTTAGTGTGGTTATATTTTGAGATCTATGTGAGTTTTTAAACATAATTTCACAGTTAATATCTGAGGGAGAATAAATATCTCATCAGTTGTCTTTATTAAAGATTAAATAATTTGTTAGAAAACTCACATATGTATGTGTTTCCAGACATGGTGTTCTAACTGTTATCAGTTTCTTCTTTTCTTTTTTCTTTTTCCTTTTTTTAAGTCAACAGCTTGATTATAGAGCTAATATGGTACCTTATTATCTTCCACAGATCTGAAGAGAGAAGCCAGTATTTGTCACATGCTGAAGCATCCTCATATTGTTGAACTATTGGAGACATACAGCTCAGATGGAATGCTTTATATGGTCTTTGAGTTGTAAGTTTCTGTCTTTGATTTTACCTTTCTTTGCTGTAATTTGCTAAATAAAATCCTAAAAGTATGTCTACTTCCACCTCCTTGCTTTTGTAGCTCAGAAGTCTTGAGTGCTATGAAAATATTTATTTGTCACAAGTACAGGTTGTCCCAAATAAAAAAAGTTGTCACAATGGCTGATTATTTCATGCTTTCTAAGGCAGACATGATATTCACTGATGGCTGATGGCTCCCTAATAGGGTTCATGGGGACAAGTTAAAAATCTGCTAATAGTCATCATCTTTGTGTAACTGTGGGGGTATTCTATTCCAGTTGTAAAGTTTTCTTTTTTTTTTTCTTTTCAGATTATTGGTTTTTTAGCACTGCTCTTTCTTTTACTAGATAAGAAAGTAATGCTTATTGGAGTATTTAGGTATTCTTATGATTCACTGTACCTATTCACGTCATATTAAAAGAGGCATTTGTCTAAAAGATATGTTTTGGAAACCTGAACATAAGAGTTCAGTTACTGTTAGCATATGAAAGAGCAAATAAAACATGACTTTTCAGCAGTGTACGGGTATTTTTAATCAACAAGAATCAAAAGGGGGAGCAGCTTAATATTCCACATACCTTCTTTAAGGAAAAAATATTAGGACAAAAACCAGACATCTTCCATATTTGATCTTCCTTCTCTGCTCTGTGCCTACCACTCTTCTTTTTGTTCCCTGTACATGCTTTTCTAGTGTGTCAGGGTGCATGTGTTTATACCTCTTTAATTCCTCTGATCTTCCTGCCTTATGTTTTCTCATGCATTTATCCTGCTTATGATGGAGCAAGCTGCATCATGTCAGTGTATGAGGTCCAAATGGCAACTCTGCTAAAGCCAAATATTTGACTTGAGATAGGCACTTAAAAATAATTCTCACTTATTAGCTTTACCACTGAGGTAGAGAAAAAGTTTGGTGGCTAATAGCAAGAAAAAAATTATGGAAAGATGAAAATTGTTGCTTGAAATTATTTTGCTTTTCTTTTAGGTGAGTTTATAAACTTCAAATGTATGAAATCATTGTTTTATGCTTTCTTTTCTATAATTTTTGATTCAGTACTGTCTTTGAGTTTTATTTTGTAAATCCCAAAGCATGGAGCAAAGGACTTTAATTATCCCATTATGAAATAATCATGTACACCTTGGGGAGACGTACTGTGATAATTAACAAGGTTTTGAAATAGAAAAAAGGGTTTGCTTCTATTTTTACCATGCTAGTAGCTTAGAAACATGAGACAAAAAGGGTAATTATTTTTTATTGGCAAGCCTATTATCATTTATGTTTATATACATAAAATGTAAGTCTGAACAATTCAGATTACTGTACCTGATTTCAGACCACATGGAAGAAGGAAATGTGAGGCTAAATTATTTGAAGAATGATAGTTCTTTACCATGTGTCCTTCTCTCCCTTCTACTCTGTCAGATATCACTCTTTTGTACCAGACAGTGATAGAAAATGAGGCAGTAGACATACCTGTGCTCAGAACATAGCGGGGAGTGGAGGAGTTGTGGGCACAATGCATTATGCTGGAGGGGATGTTTTGGAAGAGTGATTCAACAGGAGACTGGTGTTAGCTGTACAGTAAGGCTGCGTCACCCGAGTTTGATTGGGTTAGTGGCATACTGTACAGTTGTAATAAGAAACTTGTGATTAGTAGAAGAGCATCTGTGTATTTGTAGGTAAATTATTTTCCCCTCGTACTGATTTCTATTCTTTTTGTTATAATAACAGCATACTTAACTGCTTTGCAACTAAGTTCTGTCAACAGTAATAAAATACATTTTATTAGGGTCTAATTATTCTGAAATGACAGAAAAGAGGAGGACAGCACAGAGCTGCAGAGGAGACATCAGCCCAGCTGGTGATGGGCTTTCTGTGGACTGGCAGATGCTTTCATGAAAATTAATTCAGGTCCAGCACATGGAGTGCACAAGTAACCAAACCTAAAAGTTTGTCCCATCAGTTGCACATAAATGATACATAGGTCCACTGCTGTTTCATAAGCTGTGACCTACACTGAGCAGCTGATAAAATGACCCTGAATATATTGCCAAAGATATTGTACAAAAACATACCAGTTAAATGAGGAAATACAGCCTATTATCTGATAACAAGCTATTTTACCACTCAGGGAAAAAACCCAATCTGTGCCCAATTTTGAAAACTTTTGTTACAATAAACATTAAAGAAAATCAAGGCACAATTCATAGAAGCACTGATCAACAATGAACAGCAATGAAGTTTAATACCAAAGAAGTAACTATGGGGTTTTTTAACCACTATTTATAGACAAATTCAAGCAGTCTTTAGAATGGGACCATCGTTACCAGTAGATTGTTATTAGGTTCTGCTGTAATAAAGGCCCTAGAGGCAGTTTGCTGTAACATGAAGTGCATGTGTAGAGTAAGAGGCAGACCCTGTTCCAGAAAGTCTTCTCCTTGAAGTAAAAATTAATATTTTTAAAGTTTGGAATAATTGTACTTTTAAAATAATAATTTAGATGTTAATATAAATGAGAGAGTACGTGTCAAGTGATTTTTTTTATTATTTTTTTTTTACCACCCCTGACACCCCTATCCACTCCCCAGAAGGGTAATGGACTTTTCCACTAGTGGAAGAGGTCCCTTGGAGGCTCTGCAGAGACTTTGCATCTGAGATAGGGCCAGCTCTAGTCTTTATCATAGAGGCCAAATTTCTTTCCCATTCTGTGGTGGTGTTTGTTAACAGCTGAATATCAAGTGATCCATCACTGGTCTTGAGTTAACTGTGACCTTTTACCTAATACAGCCATGCAATCAATAGAAGTACATCAAACAGACCTATTTTACAGTGTCAAAACAGATGAAAGCAATATTCTCTCTAAGTCTGTGCCTTATAACAAACAACATGCAAAACTCTTCAGGTATTTAAAAATTCTATTTATGAAATGGTACAATCTGGTTTCTTCTGTATGTGCTTAATAACATGCTATTCTGGACACAGGGCTGTCCCTGTCACCTGATGTTTGCTTGGTAGTTCATGCATGTGCTGGGGGAGGAACACTGGGTTTACATAGAATGCTGTTTTCTCTTTGGTATGTAACTGCCACTTTTGCATTTATATTCTGTTACTTATTCCTTTTTTGAGTTGTTTTTTTTCCCTAATGGCCACTGGTCTTTATCAGTGAGACTACTTTGAGAGGGGTCAGCTACTTGCAATATTCCTAAAACAAAGTAAATATTCCGTTTGAAGTGTCTGAAAACTACATTTTAGACTTAAAGTACATTATATGCAGTTTATCCTCAGCACAATCAAAGTATGCAGGCTGAGAGTACTTAGCTTTCATGCTGAAGAGCTCAGGCTCATGAGCAGGGAGTGAATTACAGAACCCTTAATATCTGGTCATTTGCAGAACATAGTCTCAGCACTAGACATGGGTGGGTTTGCTTAGGGCATTCTGAAGGAAATTTATCTGTTGGGACATTAGATCATAGTTACATTTACCAGCTAGGCTGTAGATATAATAGTTATATGCATGTAACTTGGCCATTTAACCTAGCTAGCATGTAAAAATGCAGTAGTTTTAAAGTCTCAAATTCATAAAGGCAGTACTTGAAAGTTATTGTAGTCAGTCAGGTTTACATTAAGTATAAGATGATGAGGATTTCAGGGGCAGTTGGTCCATTCAATCATGCAGCTTTGTTGAAGTGTTAAGAAAAAGAAAAGGGGGGGGGGATGAACACTATCTCCTCTGCTTTCTTACCATACTGTGAAATAGCACAGTTTCTTATTTTATGGAGTAAACAATTTTTTTTTTATTATTTGACTTAAGCCTGTGTTGTGGTCTAACCCCAGCCAGCATCTCACCCCATGCACCTGCTTGCTCATTTTCCCCTGATGGGATGGGGGAGAGACTTGGCAGGGTAAAAGTAAGAAAACTCTTCAGTTGAGATAAAGACAATTTAATAGGTAAAGCCAAAGCCACACGCAAGCAAAGCAAGACAAGGAATCCATTCCCCACTCCCCATGGTCAGACAGGGGTTCAGCCATCCCCAGGAGAGCAGGGCTCCAGCACACCTAACAGTGACTTGGGAAGACAGAGGCCATCACTCCAGATACTCCCCCCTTCCTTCTTCTTCCTCCAGCTTTACATGCTGAGCATAATGTTGAATCCTGTGTTCAGTTTTGGATCCCTCATTACAAGAAAGACGTTGAGGTGCTGGAGTGAGTCCAGAGAAGAGCAATGAAGCTGGTGAAAAGTCTGGAGCACAAGCCTTACGAGGAGTAGCTGAGGGAACTGGTTTTTTTTAGCCTGGAGAAAAGGAGGCTGAGAGGAGACCTTATTGCTCTCTACAGCTACCTGAAAGGAGGTTGTGGCCAGGTGAGTGTTGGTCTCTTCTCCCAGGTGACGTAACATAGGACAAGAGGAAATGGCCTCAAGTTGCACCAGGGAAGGTCTATGTTGGACATTAGGAAAAAAAGTCTTCGCTGAAAGGGTTGTCAAACACTGGAACAGGCTGCCCAGGGAGATGGTTGATTCACCATTCCTGGAGACTTTTAAAAGAAACATAGATCTGGTGCTTAGGGATGTGGCTTTGTGGTGGCCTTGGCAGTGCTAGATTAACAGTTAGGTTTGGTGATCTTAAAGGTCTTTTCCAACCAAAACTGTTCTATAATTCTTTATGGCACAGAATATCCCTTTGGTCAGTTGGGGTCAGCTGTCCCTGCTATGTCCCCTCCCAGCTCCTTGTGCACCCCCAGCCTGCTCGCTGGTGGGGTGGGCTGAGAGGCAGAAAAGGCCTTGGCTCTGTGTAGGCACTGATCAGTAGTGACAAAACCATCCCTATTGTATCAAGACTTATCAGCACTAATCCAAAATGTAGCCCTATACCAGCTACTATGGAGAAAATTAAATCTGTCCCTGACAAACCCAGGACGTCGTGTTAGGATTCCAGATATAGTTCTATTTTTTACGCATTCTCACCTGCAGTGCTTTACCTTTTATATGGCTTTACTGTTCTTCTGCTCTTTCATACTTGCATAATGCATTATCTAGGAGGAGTTTTTTTTAAAAAGGGCTTACATGTTAATGTTTAAAAGTAAAATTTTTTTTTTTCACGTAGAAACAGGTTGCTGTCATTACTGAAAGAAAATAGTTTCAGATGCATCTCGGTTAAATGTTTGGGCCAGATATCCAAGGAAAGGAAACACTTTCAAATTAATTTTGAAAAACTTCTAATACTCTCAGAGAAGTCATTAAATTAGAGATTCTGTCTGTCCTAACTTCAGATGTTTAAAAATGACAATCTAAATCTGAGGCATCTCTTCCCACGCACTGAAAGGGAACCTAAAGTGACTGAGTCCAAATGCTTTAAGGCAACCAGATTTCACCAAGTATTAAATATTCTGCTTTCAAACTCTTTTGACATACAGACTTTGTTTTGTTTCATAGAACTCATGTTTGCATTGTATTTCTGTTGGACATTTTTTGTTCTTTTTTCACTGTGTTGTACATACTCAGAACACAGTAGCCTTCTCATTTGTGGGCGCAAAGTTTAGGCAGTTATCTGGTCTGGGCACGCTGCTTCTCTTTTGTCTCCCATTGTCTGTGAACGACTGACTGATTACAGTCAAGGAAGTGATAGAGAATCACAGAATCACGGAATTGTAGGGGTTGGAATGGACCTCAAGAGATCAACGGGTCCAACCCCATAATTTAAAGCTAACCTATGTTTGAGGAATGAGGTATCAGGTTTTCACAGAATCCCAGAACTACGTTTGGGTTTGTCGTTGGAAAAGACGTTTAAGATCAAGTCCAACCATTCTGTCCGGTGTTAAACCATATCCCTAAGTACCTCATCTACCCTTTTTTAAACACATCCAGGGACGGTGACTCAACCCCCTCCCTGGGCAGCCTGTTCCAGGCCCCAACAGCTCTTTCAGTAAAAAATTTTTTTCTTAACATCTAATCTGACCCTGCTCTGGTGCAGCTTTGTGCCATTTCCCCTTGTCCCATCTCCTATCACCTGGTTGAAGATATCTTCCACCTCTCTACAACCTCCTTTTGGTAGTTGTAGGTGGTGATAAGGTCTCCCCTCAGCCTCCTCTTCTCCAGGCTAAACAGCCCTAGCTCCGTGAGCTGCTCCTCATAAGATTTGCCCTCCAGCCCCTTCACCAGCCTGGTTGCTCTTCTCTGGACTTGCTTGAGGACTTCAATGTCCTTCTTAGGGTGAGGAGCCCAGAACTGGACACAGTACTCGAGGTGCAGCCTCACCAATGCCAAGTACAGGCACACAGTCACCTTCATCTTCTACTCTGTGATTTAGGAATTAAGTGTTACTCAATGAAGTTTGTTGGTTGGTTGTGAGTAAACAGTATGAGTCAGTTTATGAAAAGCACTTAAGTTCACCTCTTGCCTGCCAGCAAAGTTGTAAAAATGTAAAGCATCGGAAAGTCTCTAAACATGCTGAGAAGGTAACTCAGGAACATTACTTGAATTATCTGGAATGAGCTAAACCCTGGATGCATTGCAATATACAGGAAATAAGAATTTCTCTATTTTTTTAATCTTAATTTTCAGGTTACTATGTAGGATTTCAAGAAAAGTTTAAATACTGTATTTTAAAGCTTATTTGTGCCATTTTATTTGTAGTGAGTGAAGATGACAAGTAGATAAAACTGTCCAACTGAAGGAAAAAATGCCATTGTGCACAGACCTTTAACATACATTGTACAAAACTCAGTAAACTTGGTTACAAGTCATATGCCAAGCCTTTTTTTCTTTTTTTGGTAATGATTCCGTTCACTAAAGCAGTGCTTCTCAAACTTTCTGATGTTGTAGTCCACATCTTAAGTCATCTGAAAATTCAAAGCTAACATAGCCCAGCATTAAAACGTCACAGAATCGCTAAGTTGGAAAAGACCTTTGTGATCATCGAGTCCAACCATACCCGTCCTCTACTAAACCATATCCCTGAACACCTCATCTACCCATCTTTTAAATACATCCAGGGTCAGTGACTCAGCCACCTCCCTGGGCAGCCTGTTCCAGTGCCCTTCTGGTGAAAAACTTTTTCCTAATGTCTAATCTGACCCTGCCCTGGCGCTGCTTGAGTCCATTCCCCCTCGTCCTATCATCTGTCGCTTGGGCAAAGAGACCAACACCCACCTCTCTACAACCTCCTTTCAGATAGTTGTAGATATCAATCTCTTCTGGGCTGTACTGCCTATTCTTCCACTGTCTGTTAACCTCAGTACAGATTTCTGCATTGAATATGACTCCGGAATAAACTTCCTGGGCAGGTTGCAATGTATCATCAGCTTTGTGTTGAACACTAGAAAGGTTTTCACAGGGTGACCCGTAGCACCGATGGGAGCTGTGGAAAGAAACATTTATCCAGAGGGCCGACATCCAGGCACAGCTCTGCTAAAAATAGAGAGGGGTGGGGGATCAATAGTCAGATATGGGAAACTGGGGGACATAGTTCATACTGATGACCAAAAGGATTCAGATGAGGTGGTGCTGCCTGTTCACCTGTGCTCAGAGTTGGCTCTTGAAGGGTAGATGGGTGACTAATACCGGTCAGTGTGGGTACCTTCCATGAGTGCCCTCTGCCAGTACCGGACGATTCTCTCCCAAATTGCAAGCCTGCTGTAATTTTACCAACTTCTTTTTGTGTCTTTCACAGATGTCTCAAGCATATGTATATCTCTGTGTGGCTACTGCAGCAGATTTTAAGTCACCTGAGTTTTTATTTGTTTAAATTTTCATGGTTTTCACATACCTAATGCTGATGGTCCTTACAAAACTTTGAGACTTCCTGAACTTTAATGTCATCAGTTTCTCTAAACTTTAGTGCTCTTGCATCACATAAGCCTTTCAGTTTCTGTAAAGTCATCTTTTAAGTGGTTGGACATTGCTGAGTTTTTAGTCTGTTAGTACACTAAATTTACTGCGGTGTCATATCTGAGGCTGACTCACTCTTTTGCAGCCTCAACTAGGTAAGTCTCATAGGTTCTTCAGATAAAATTCAATGTCATTGGGTGATAGAAGGCCTATTTGTACAGAAAGAAAAACCTGCTCTTAAAATAAGATTTTGCCATGAAAAAGTAATCAGTTGAAGTCAGAGATAAATTACACCGCTTGTATATTCCTACTTTTGAGATCAACAGAGTTCGTCTTAATGGGATAAAGCATTCAAACACTGCTGCTCACAGTCTGTAGCCATTTTTAATATCAATGTCATTTTAAACTAAGGGAAAATTTTTACAGAAAAAAACCTCAAAACTGGCACTCTGTGTTATAAAATTTAAATGAAAAATGCCAATATGTATAAATGAGAGGTAGAAATACATGTTAAAGACTATTCTTGTTGTAAATCCTTGTTTAATAGTAAAGTTAGCATAAAGGAATTACATTCTTGGCTCAGTATCTTGTCAGCAATTGATACGGCAAAAAATCTTGAGCTTCTCTGGATCTTTATTCATCTGTGGTTTATAACAGGTCAGAGTGAAATTAGTCTTCTAAAGGATTCTGCTGCTTCATGAGAATGACAGCTCCTAATTTTTGGTAGTTAATTTTGTATGTTCTACAGTGCTTGGTGTTGCTTGGGTGTCAGTTCTGTTTCCAAACTGGCTGAAATAAATTGTCGGAAGCACTGGAAGGGAGATTGACATGAGGGTTTTTTTCCAGTGAGCTAAGTCCAGATTTATGTTGTTCTCACTGAATGTGACAGCGTTCAGTGCTACGTATAGGGCAGCACAGCATATTCTCTGAGTGATATTTAGATGTGTACACAGACTAACTGTGGGAAATGGAGCAAGACAGGAAAACTACTGGGAGAAAACCTACAGAGGAATATACTGATGCAGTGATGAGCAGTCATGCTTTGACAATAGGGCTTTCTGGTCTTTGTTAAAGCCGAAGATGGTACCAGGTGCTGAAAGAACTGGCCACGATACTTTTCTCCACCTAGCTAAATGAATGCACATTTTTCTTGGTCACTGGTCCTGTCCTTCCCTGCTCCATCTGCACAATTTAACGTATTTTGCGTGGGGATGCCTCTTCTATATTTTTGGGAATTAAAGCTTCTGTATGTTGCTTGCGAGTCCCTGAGCAGAAGATGTGTAACAAAGGAAAAGTGGTTGCATGCTGCCATTCTAGATAGTTTACCAAAATGGTCCTGATACTGTAGGCTTTCTGGACACCCTGCATATTCTGCTGTGACACCACCCTCCTCACCCCTACCCTTGAGTCTTTGGTGGAGAGGAGAAAGGAAGGGTGTGAGGGCTGAAAGTGCCTTTAGAATTTATATTCTTGCAAGCGCCTTGTTAAGCATGAATTACAGAATGGGATTTTTATTGTTGCTGTTGGTGCTTGTTATTCTTTCCTTGCCCCAGCAAGCCATGAATATTTTTAGATCCAAATCTGCCGTAGGTTGCTTCCAGGAGAAAGGAAAGGAGGGCAGCTATCCCATGCCAAGCTGCTTTGGCTTTAAGGAAATGGTAGTCTTAACTTTAGCCTAAAGACTGTCGACACTCATGCATCTATTCATTGTGGGAAGTTATGTTATCAGAAAGACCTCAGACAATTAGGAAGAAAAGAAACAGCCTATCATATATCAGAGTCAGTGACACAGTATCTGTTTAGAGTCTTCATCTAAAATTCAGTTTGAGTAAGATTTTTGTATAACTTGTCTTAATTATAGAGTTGCACTTGTATTGCTTTTTAAAAACACAACATCACGTCACACATTAATTGTTAACTTGCAGAGCTGCCTTTTATGGGGCATTGACTTACTTCTGGCTTTCACATCTTGTTCAATGAGCAGTTCAAGTGATAGCAGCAGTGCTTGGTTTTGCTAAAGTTTTTAGAGAACTGTTACATGCCCTGAGGGGTGTGAAACACTTAACTTGTGGCAAGCCACGTTCTATTAGATTCTCTATTAAATGCCGTTAGTGCGTTGTAGGTGTATCGGGAGTATTTTATGTAAGGTTTATAGAAGTGGAGTAAATAGGTGGGGGTTTTTTTTGGAGAATTTTTATGTACTTGAGTGTAGCTATCTGTCATAAGCATTTTTTCCCTCTTTTTACCTGCAGTATGGATGGAGCAGATCTGTGTTTTGAAATTGTGAAGAGAGCAGATGCTGGATTTGTGTACAGCGAAGCTGTAGCCAGGTATGTATTATAATTTTAATAAATCCCACAGGATAAATGGGAAAAAATGGAATATATCGTTGTACAGTCTGGTTGTTAAAAGTTGAAATACTGTAAATAATCCTGCTTCCATAGTCTGAATATTTATTACCATGAATAGCATAATAAAAGTAGAAGTTTGGTGCATTTTGTAATTTATTAGTTGTATATTTAGATGGGACTATTGAATAAAATGGTATTTCGCATCCAGTACTTAATTCTCTGTCTTGGCCTTTTGTGGATTTCTCATAGAATGGCATTAGGTGACTTGCCTGACAGGTGTGAGTTTTATTGATCTTGCTAGATGGAGTAATCTTTTTTTCTTCTTTTTTTTTTTTCCTTCTTTTTTAAATATGAATTTACGGTCACTTCAGCTTTCCACTTCAAAGGTAAACTAAAATCAGAGTCTGTATAAGTGTAGAAGGACAACAAAACCCAATATCCTAGAGGCATGATTAATGCCCATGAGATTCTTTGTTTGCTTTTCTTGACACTAAGTCTATTAGCATCATAGAAGCCCATTTGGAAAAGACATAAAGAGGTCTCTATTTCAACCTCCTGCCCAAGGCAGAGTCAACATTGCATTTGGCTTATGTTCCTCAAGGCTCTCCAGCAGGGCCTAGGAAACCTCCAAGGATGGAGATTCCACAGCCTACCTGGGCAACTTGATCCAGTGCATAATTATGTTCCTAGGGAAATATGTTTCCCTATAACAAGCTGGAACCTGCAGAGGACAAGGATTTCCTCCCTTAGCCCACTAGGAATGCTCTGTCTGATGCAGCACTGGGTGCTGTTGCCTTTCTTGGCTTCCTGGTGTGGTCAGTAATCTGTTAGGGGATCCTTTGGATGTGGAAGACAGAAGTTAGTCTTCAGGCTGCATCAAGCAACCACGATCTTGGTTCTGTCCCGTTCTAGATTAACCAGGCGTGGTGCTCACCTTCTTCCTTTCTGTGTTTTCTTATCAAAAAACCTGAAGAGTCCTGACTCTTTTTGTCAAATGAAGGGGATTATTTAACCTTTTAAACCTTTGCAAAATGGAAACACAAACTTTTCTAGTTTTCCTTGGCTTCTCTCAGAATAATACTCAAATTTTAGATTTTATTATTCATATGCAAACTCTTATTCACACGCATACTACACTCTGTATTTCAGGTTAAGTTGGTTTATTAGTTTTATATGGTTAGAGTCTTCAAGTTTTTTTTTTATATTTGTATAGTAATTTTTCCTGCAGGTTTCTCATGTATGATGTCTTTGTTTTTTCAGTCATTACATGAGACAGATATTGGAAGCTCTACGTTACTGTCACGATAATAATATAATTCACAGGGATGTGAAGGTAAGGGGTTTTAATTCTTTTTCTTTTCTTCACCACAATAATGCAAACTACTGAAATTTTATTTCAGTTTTTTAGAGGAAGGGGGAAGATGTGGAAAAGAAAGCAGTATTTGCTGAGTGTGTGTTTACTCTTGCAGTGCCATTTAAGATTAAAGCCCACCTCCAATTCCATCAATATTGAACATTTAGAAGGTCTTCATTCACAGATTATGTATGCATTTGATTGCAGCTTAGTTTAAAAGTCAGTTTAATTTCTAGATTTTGACTATTCATATGAAATCTGCTTGCTTTTTTTTTTCTTGTTAGGAAAATATGTGTATAAATTAATTGCATAAATTACGCTGGAATTGATAGATTATTTTGACAGCATAATGACAGTCTTCATCCAAAATAAGGTTTCAGAGAGATGTGCATGGTTAAGTACTATACTATTGGTAGTATTATCTACTTTCTGCAAGCAGTCATAAATATATAATATGAAAATTTGTCTAATGCAACCAAGTTTGGGAGGAGAAAATACAGTGTCTAAGAACAGTGTAGGTACATGCTCTTTTTGATCTCATGCATTTTGTACAACTTCTGTAGCTTTTTATGGAACTGGTTTATCTCAAAGTACTGTAATGTATATAATTGTGAGCTTTAACCTTACGTGAGATTGACTTTCTTCATTTTGAATATATGAATATATACATTCTTTGGTAATGTCATTATCTGTTATTCCCACTTTCCATCTCTGAGAGTTTGCTTTTACCCAAAGTGATTCAAGCACTATAGGAATTAATGAAAATTCTGAGCTCTGATGGGGTGATTTGATAAGTGAGTACTGGGTTTTAGTGAAACTGGGAGAAGACTGAGAGGGTGAGCAGTGCTTCACTCTCCCATGGGTGGTCTGTGAGGGGGGAGAGTGGGGACACTGAACTGATGATTTTTGTTTAAGGAGTCATTCTGTCTTGCATGCACACGCTGCAGGCCTTGCCCAATCTCCTTTTCCTTTCTTTCTAAAATGAAGAGACTTGCTCCGTGCAATAGGTTGAGGCTTTTTTTTACAAGTCATTTTTTACAACAAATTCTAAAGACAGCCTCTTAAATCACAGGTACAGTGTCTCCTATTGTTCTGTGTTGAAGGTTCTAGGATCTTCTGATTGCTTAGTTTTGGTACCACACAGAAGCTTCACAATTAACATAATCTTTATGTCACTGTGTCTTCTTGAAAGCTGTGTCTGGTTTTGTTGGACCATGTTCTTAAACAGAAGCAAATTTCAGTTTCAAGTTTTACTCAGTTTTACTGAGCGTAAAATTGGAGTTTATTTTCCAGTTTACCCAGCCTCTTAAAACTCGAAAATCACTGGTTTTATTAAATAACTTCCTTAGAAGTAAACCTGTTCAGTTACATGAATGAGTAAGAATTTTTAATGTACCAGTCTAAAGCAGTGTATGCCAATAGGCACTGCTTTGCTTTGGGAAAAATAGTGCAGAAATATAACCTCAAGGTTTGGGCAGAGACCACATTAAGCTAACTGCAGTATCCTAGCTCTAGATGTCACTGTAGACATTGTTTTGAAAGGAAGTTGACTAAATGACCATTTCCAAATTATCTGAATGGATGAAAGTGAATCAACAAAAATCTGTAAGGTTTATACAGTCATACTATTTATTTTTTTTCCCTCTTTAGCTTTCTGTAAATATTTTTTTAAACTGCAGAATGTTTTGTCATTATCTGATGCACAGGAAAATTAGTACCTTATAGTCCCTGTAAGAATTAGGTGCCTTTTTACTCCCTTAGTTCCTCACTGATTAGGAAGAGTTAGACAGGAATACTTCCATTTACTGTAGTCTGGTGGCAGAAACTTCACCTGACTTCTGTAAGTGACCAGTTCTACCAAAGCTTCTGGAGCACGATGGCTGCAACCTGTGATAAACTCCCATGTGCCCTAGATTGACCTCTGATGACAGAATCAAAACATGAAAAAATTTCACAAGAAGGCCTGCCTGTACTTGTCTTAATTTCCTTCACTGCTTTGTGAGACCAGTTGCTGTGTATCATTTAACCCCCTTCAACCTTGCTGGAAGGCTTTATAATCAGTGATAGTTGCATCTTTGCTTAACTTTAGGTTAATGTAATCCTGCTTTCATTCACTTTAAATCAGGACAAAGAAATAGGAGAAAATTTGCTTCCAAATCTCCGCTTCACTATTTTCTGTCCTGCAAAATAGTTATTTCTCTTACTTCACCTTCAGGAATAAGAAAGTAACGAATTGGGTTCTTGTGTGGTTCTTGTCTTCTTGAGTGGTTCTTGTCTTAACATAAACAGAAGTGAAGATGGTTCCGTATATGACTCGAGATTTAATGGAACTAAAACCAGTAACGAAACCGTGCTCCTTAGCTGTAATATCTCTTCAAGAAAGAGAAAAATCAACAGTGTGCCTCTGCAACTCTTAACTGTGAAGGATACCCCTGATCATTGAATTTCCTTAAGTTCTGTGCTATAGAATTATTTTAATAATTATGATGTTAAAGCCAAAAGTGATGGTTTTGTTACAAATAGGTGAACTTGAATATTTCTGATCTCTGGACAGGTTATGTGGTGTAGAATACCTACAGCAGCATCGTGCATTCAGCACAGTCACTTTTGGTCAGCATTCAGCATTTTGAGTTGTTATATTCTCAAGGAGTGGGAAAAGTTGCTCTCTCTTGTTTTGACACTTTCACTGAGTTGCCTGTTAGTAAGAGGTTAGGCTAACATTGGTTTTGGTAAGAGACTTCTGTGCTAGTTTATCAAAGCAGAATGTGATTCAGGGCAAGAAATAGGCTGTTTAAATATTCTGTAAGTTGTGAAGCAAGACAGCACTCTACGAAAGGTTTAGTGTTTATTGCACGTGTTTCCACCTGTATGTTTTTGCAATAACTTCAATGGAATGTTGTGGTTTTTCCCATAAAGCATCAGGAGGTTTCACAATCTTCAGCTAGCCTGTGCTGTGATATTTATGTAGCATTTTATACAGTGGCAGAAATCTTGCTATAAAAATACCCTTTAATGTAACTGATACAAGAGCAAGTTAATCACCTCAGGAGCTTTAGTTGCTAGGGATTTATCCTGAGCTCATTCCAAATACTCCCAACTTTTTTTTCTATGACTTCCATATAGTTTGAGTGTTTGTGTATGTTTCTGTGATCAGTAAAACGGTGTGCAGCTGGATTCCAGGCAAGCTTGTTGGCTAAATGTAGACATCCAAACTTTGTATCATAGGCTTATCTCCTATGGTAAGGTCAGTATGAAGACTTGTTTCCAGCATGTGATCATCTAAATAAATAAAACTGCTAAAGCAAAATTACACAGATTCTGACTTCTCTGCTGTTAAAAATCAGTTTGATATTTCTGTGACTGGCAGTAAAAACAGTTTTTCCAGAGAGTAGGACTAAGCATTATGCAGTGTGTGGTGTCTCATTCACAAATCTCAGTTGGTCCAGGTGACTTTAGACTTGATCTATGGATAGATTTGCATGTTGACTTATGTGCTATACAGAACTTAATTAACCACATGAATTCTGACAGCACACACAGTTACCACTTCTGTCATTCATTGCCTCAACTACTTGTAGTTTGGTGCTTCAGATTTTGCCAGTGATGTTTAAGGCTCACAGCTTTGCTTTTGGGTATATCTGGAAAATGAGTAAAGCTTGTACATGTGTGTGTGTGTTTATGTAAGTGCATATTCAACTGCATAAAAAAAATAACTGGAATAGAAGATCTTCTCTTCCCAATCTCTGAATACCCAGAACAAGAAACGCATTGCCTGTTATTTTCCTTCTACTCTTCACTTTGATGTGGAACCTGTTTTATGCTTTCTGGGGACAGACAGTAATATCTGGGGCTTTTCCTGTTTTTTTCTAGAACTTACTAGATCCTTGACATCCGGTAGCAACTACTTTGTGAGGATTTTGCTGCATTGTTGCATAGTAAATTGTTACAAGGTTATTAAGGCTGCAAAATTGATAGCAGAGGATCTGTCCATGGTTTTCTGATGAGTACTTCCTCCTTCAGTGCAGAAGCTGAGAGGCTCCAAAACCAAAGCTTTCAGTATCTTTTCCTCAGTGTTTCCTTCTCTCCCCCTCAGCCCCCCCCGTTTATGTCCCCTGCTGTATATATGCTTCCTAGCTCAGAGTCCCCATTTCTTCTTTATCTTGCCCTTTTCCTAGTCTGCTGTTCCCTGGCTGCTGGATGTTTGGTAGCAATTTTTGCTGAGTAATACATTTATGCTGTTATGCTACTTAGAGCTAAACATCTACATGCTTTCTGATCGGGAAGTTTATGTATTCCAGTGATTTGCCCAGACAGTCAGAAAACAGGAATTTTCTTATCAAGAAGCTGGCCACCCATGCAGCACATCTGAATGGGTTAACCAGAAAGTAGGCAGACACTAGCAGTCTTTTAAACTGCTTTGCAAGCCGTGTGCTGGGCATGTTTGCCTTAGGATCTTGGTTTCCCTGCTATGGAAATTGATGGTTTTCTTTTTTATTATACAATTCACAAGTCACCTACTAACTTTGGATTTGGCACCAGGAAGCCTAAGCGTTGCAAGAAGTTTAGCGGATGAGCTGTGTCTTGCTGAAGTATTTCTTTGTCTCCTCTGCTCATGCCTTTCTCTTTTGGGAGATTTTCTCAAATTGCTTATACTGCACAAAAGCTTTTCCACTATTTAAAACAAGCAAAGTTTTGATGCAGTTCAAAAATTCGAAGGAGACATCACCTTTAACTACATAGGAAAAATGTTAAGTGTTTATAATTTTTTTGATACTATATAGAAATGATGGAGTGTGATCTTGCTAAGAGTCTATCACAAAGTTATATTTGTAGATCCTAACGTTTCATCCATTTCTTACCTTTTTGATAAATGCAGCACTGGGGAACAGGTGGTTGTGACTAGAAAAGTGAAGAAAAATTACTTAAGCCTATGCTACCATCAAAAACGATGTATTAAGAAAAACTTGCACAGGCAGGCACCCTGCTGAGATATCCCAACAACTGCACACCCTATAAAACGTATTTAAGGAAGGAGAGAAGTAGTGGGTTCTCAGTTTGGGCCTCTGCAAATTATAAGAACACAGAAGTAGTAAACAGCTTTGCTCACCCAGACACACAGCCACTGATCTAAACCAGCCATCGAAGCAGCTCTGAGCCATCTGGAGGACTTGAACTACTCAGTTCAGTCCAGCGTGGGTACTTGGCCACTGGTTGTGTTGCACAGTCAAACACCCCCCTGCACAAACTGGCTTCCCGTGCTCAAGGGGAGCGTAGCAAAGCAGCTGTCTTACAGCACTTCATAGAATTCAGCTCTGAAGCTGCCAGCTTCAGGTTTTTCTATAAATTATGTGCTAAAACATCACGGGAGAATCCCATGAAAGAAGCAATCACTGAATTGTGTTATCAAAGGTAACCTTGTATTAAGTGAACTCCTATGTTCCTATGATTTTCTGTGGTTTTCACTTTCATCTTCATTTGATGTCTGCAAGATAGGAAGCAGCTGTCAGATGATTTGAAGTCTGGATGTCCCTCCTAGTGAACACCTAATACTTTGTGCCTACTGGCACTTGGGTCAGTTTAGTGTACTGTCATGGAACTCAGGGTTGGAAAGACAGAATTGCTCAGTAAGTGTTATCGTGAAGTTTCGTGTGAGTGATAGGATTTCTCAAAACTTGTAGTATTTTATAATACTTTTTACACTCAGAAAATTATTCTTGGTCTCAGTTGAAGACGCAGTTGTACAAGGGAAAAGACCATTATGTAATCTTAAGTGACTTCTATGCAAATGATTAAAAATAATTGAAAGCTCCGATTAAGTCATCGTGATACTCTTCTACAGTTAAAAAAACCCAACCCAAAAGTGTCACCACATCTCCCACATACTGTTAATTATCATTAAGTGTTTTTCATTGAATGTATATTGTATACCAGTAAATAATAAACATTTATGCCTTCTTAAGTAAACCAAGATTAGACTAGGAGTATAGAAATTGCAGAGATTTGGTTTCTGTGGGGTTTTTTTAACCCTAAGCAGTACCAGAGGTTAGAAATAACAGCATGCTTGTGTTTTGCTCTTTTTTCTTTCTTCAGTTAATATTATCGTACATCCAGTTTTATAGCTCTTTTGTGCTTTATGCACTCTTCTATGAATGGTCTGGATTTAAACATTGTTGTGAAGGAGGTGCCTTTGGAGCAACATGCCTTAATCCATCTTTGAAGTGGAATAAGAATGTAGTTCTTTTGGGTGAGCACACACAAAGGCTGCGTGCTGATAAGAATCCACTGCCTTTTTTATAAAGGAGACCCATGTCCAAAACATGGGATTCTTTTATTGAGGATAAAAGAGAACTAGGTCTAGTTTCTGCCTTCTTCCTTGATTATTTAGGTAGAAAACACTGTCTGTGGGTCAAACATGAAATGTCTTTTTGCATTACATGAATAAAGGGGTATTCCACATTACACTGTATAAATTACTTGGGTTCATTTGGTTATACACACCAGATTCATTATGATTAATGTTGACGTAGCGATCAAGATCATTTGAAGAAAAAAAACCACACAAGGAATATTTTATTTAAATATTTACCATTTCATATTGAAGTCTAGATATATATGTATATAGATATAAGTTAAAATAAGTCTATTGTTACCTATATTCTACTAAAATCTTTCCATATTCATTCTCACTTCGAGAGTCTCCTCAGTGAAAGCAACAGCTTTACATTTGTGGTGTTCTGGTGTGGATTTTTTGAACAGGCCACGCAGACTTTTCTTAAAATGCAGAAGCATTATAACTGGATCTAAACTACTCTTAGCAGCTGCAAGACAAGTAAGGCAATTTTTTATTTCCACCAGATAGTTTAACCTTGGGCAGTCATCATTTGTAAACAGTAGATAAAAAATTGGCCGAAACATATAGTATGGAAGAAAGCAGACAGTTAATATCATCTGGATGACAAAAATGTTTCTTTTTACTTTACTGTAAATTAGATGTTTTTCTCCAATACAGGTATTTTTTTGTATTTTACTCAGATGTCTGGTAAGAGAATAGTATGACAACAAAACCATCGTAAAAGATAGAAAAAAACATGCGGTGGCAATAGAAGCCACAATCTTTGTGGCAAATTCACCCACTTCTACGTTGATGTTGTAGCATGTCTGACTGCTTGCCCTAGCCCTCGCCTGCATGTTATACATTATAGCGAGTACCGTTACGCAGAGAACAATAAGCCATATAATGATGCAGAAATGTTTGGCAAATTTTCGCTGGCGAAACTTTTCAAGTACACAGCTGTAAAGATTTTCATGAAGTGCTTGAGAGTATTGTGTGTCACTGTATTTCTTCAGTGTTGCATACTGACTCAGAGCAGTTGAACATAAAATTATAATCGTAACGTACATACTGACGTGCATAATGAGAGTCCCAAGGTGATCGGCTATTTTACATAGTAGAGAGTCGTAAGTCCACTGGTGCCCTTTTGCAAAATAGGCAGCCAGAAAAGGCATTGTGCAGCATATCAGTAAATTTGCAGAGACAAGGTTTACCAGGTAAATATGTTGTGCTGTTTTTGTGGATGCTTGCCTTGAAAATACCCAGGCAGTGAGAATATTTCCACAAAATCCAACAAAAAATAGGGAAGAGTAGAAGAATGGTAGAACTGTGGTAGTAGCTACCGATGGCTGAAGAAGACATGTTGAATTTAGGAAAGAGTAGATGACTGGTAGAACTATAGTAGTAGCTAACGATGGCTGAAGAGGACATGTTGAATTTCTCATTTATGCTGGTATTTCTCGAGTAAATGGTCAGAGCTGAAACACAATTAAAATAATTACTCCTCTGAAATGTGCATCTAACATATCTTTTAAAAGTTTTGCTCTTACTTTAACTGTTCCTTTTTCTGCCCTTCTTTTCAGTGCTACTAACTGCTGCTGTTGTCCTCGGGGGTTATCATCTCAAGTTTGCATGAGGTTACTGTTCAGGTGTTCTCTTCCACTGAGGTTTTGTGAAGAGAAGTTGTCTGATGCTAAGATCTTATGTTCATAGAATCTAATAAAATAAATGAGGAAGCAGAAGGTTCAAGCTAAGGCCTGACAATAACTTGGGTGGTCTTGGTTTATTTCTCAGTCTTCTCAAACATCTGTAACCTACTTTGGAAACCACTTCTAGGCTATTTTAAGTTAAGTAAGCAAAATAGGTGCAAAGTACTACTTTAATTGCAGAAATGGAGGTGAGTATCCTGTACCTCCATTTAAGTACAAATTCAACTGTGCATAATGCAGGACTCCAGCTAGGTGCATTTATTTTGCGCTTATGTCTGTATCTGATGTCACTTATTTCAGAGCTCTGGTCGTAGCTGTACATTTTGTGTACACAATTCAGTCTGTATTTTTAAATGTACAAAGTCATTGTTGAAAACAGAGCTTGGAAAAAAGTAAATACATTGCAGTTTTCAATCTTTTCTAAGTTTCCAGACTGAAGATAAGAAATCAAAGCTCTATACAACGCCTGCATATAAAAACTGGCATTTCAACTTACTAACCTGTAGTGAAGAGAGATTTTATTGTTGCATGATACTATTTAGTAAAATATATCCTAGTTAGCTTTTGTTCCATATAAAATTAACAGATTTCAAACTTAGAGACTGATCTTTTTAAACAGCTATCTGCAAATGAACTCAGATACCAAAGAGGATTCTGCATAGCTACGATAAAAAGCCCGGACAGCAAGTTGATTAGATAGCAGAGAGCTGCAAAAGTCATATTTAAAAATGATGTTGTAGGCCATGTTTGACAACTTGCAAATTAAATTAACTTTTTTATAACTGTTGCATTTTAGTGTACACTAAGTCCCGTATGGATTGCTGAATCAAAATATATTCAATTATTTTATTACACTGAGTTAAATTCACAAAGTAATTGTTGAATTCAGTCATTTAGAAATCTAATGACCATTTTTGTGTCAATGCCCAAATTTTGTCAGGTGAAACAAAGAAGTTGTGGTTTTAAGCTTACCTATGCAAGCTGCAGGCACCTTCCTTTGCAGAGAGGAGATTGTTCTGTCTGCTGTCCTTTTTATCTCCACTGCTGCAATGAAAAGGATGATATTTAACTCTGGAAAGTACAGTGAAGAACAACGCCTTTCTGTAGGTTGTCAGAACGTACACTTCTGTTTTACAGTGTCAGAAAGTGGCTAGGCATTTAAAGTTCAGGCAAGGTGCTGTTGTCTGTGCAAAAAAGACTTTAAAATTAGGTCAGAATTCAGCTCCATTAGAGCAATGAAAAGAATGAGAATGTGTGGTAGAGTGATTGTAACAGTCCTTCAGTCATGTAGGTATGGCACAGAAACACCTTTATATAGTGCTTTCCTGGTTTGGGGGTGGAGGGATTGTTAGTGTCATTCTCTTTGGGCCTGCCCACTTTCCAGAGTCAGGCAAAAACAAAAAAAAAGAGGAACATACATGAAAACTTCTCTTTAAAATGTCATTAAAAGTAACATTTAACTGTTCTTCAGCTCCAAGAGCTATCACAAAACTGGCTGTCTATTCCCGAAGCCCACATGAGAGAAAGCGATACACATGTCCATCCTCATATGAGTGACCAAACGAACACATATGTCTAATCAAGTGAGGTATTCTGGGGAAGCAATTTCCAGCTGATGCATTCCAGGTATCAGTTGGGGAAAACTGACTCTGGGTCAGAGAAATACAGCATTTTACACAAATCATCCAGAAGTGTGCAATGGACAATTTCCAACCTCCTCAGGAAAGGTTTGATCACAGTTCAGTCAAACTCTGTTTAGCTCTGCAGAGCTTCAGATTTTTTTAATTTCCTTCTCTCATACATCTGTGTTTGTCAGATACAGCTTTTCCACAGCTACAAATAAGTTCCTTTATGAGAACAAGGGAGAAACCATATAAGAACTTATGCAATTCTGGTAAGGTTCTTGTTTCAGTAATTTTGCTTTATGTTTAGACATGCAGTATCGCAACCCACCTCATTGATCTACCATAAGTCTCATTGTTCAATCTCATTAATTTTATCTTTTACTAAATGGACATGTATGCAGGCCTCTTATTTAGACTACCTGGTTGATCTCATTTAAGATTAAATTTAAGTGAGGAAAACTTGCTGTGGAGTATTAGTAGTTAGCTTGTAATGCTGTAATTAGTTTGCACTTATTTTAATTCTTGTTCCTGTTAGATTTAGTTATACACTGTTTATTTTTGAATGTGTCACTATATTAAAATTTGTCTAACAGAAGGAGTCTTGTATTAAATATTGAATAGTCTCTTAAGTAGTCTAAGAAGCCCTTGTTACTCTGATGTTCCATCCAGCTGTAGACACAAGAATGCACATCCTGAAAATCTACTAAGAGGACACAAGCCAAAAAATGGTGGGAGCACTTCAATTAGGATTGTTTTTTCTCATTATCGTTATTTGGTTGGTTGGTTAACTGCAGCCTGTAGCATTTATGATTCAATAAATTCTTTTGCTGTAGGAAGGGATAACGCTACAATATTTTCTGAATTGTTGTATGATAATAGGTTATTGTAGTGAATTTCAGTCTATCAGTCTTCATTTTGGAATTGAGTAATGAGATGGGTAACAAAGGAATTAGGATATTTTAAGTTTAAAAAAACCCCTGAAAACAAAAACCCACCAACCCCAGAAGTACAGTTACAGTTGGTTTTAAGTTGTAGTAAGCACCCGCACTAGGCTTTTAGTGGACTATTTCCATTCACCTGACTTACAAATGGACATATTTTATCTAAAGCATATTTTATGATCTTCAGGTGGTACAAGTGCATCTTTCATGCAATTCACTCTTAAGTCCTTCATAATAGCCTTCACATGCATCTTCACCTCAATCACTTGTAGTATTTTCTGTACTCTCAAACCATGGTCACTTTCTCAGACGTTACTAGATTTTATACTCCGGCAAGCAGCATATGTTGCAGTTCGCCATTGCATGGACACCACTTACTTTGTGGCCCAAAACCAGGGAATTTCCTAGAGGGGAAAGGTTTTTCAATTAGCTGTTTATGAGCCATACCTGCCATGGTATATAATATAATTCTACATGGTTTGATACATTGAGGATTTTAGCTATAGTCAATATATGCATTTAGTGTTATAAGAAATGCTCACCAAAGCAAAACCATCTAACCTCACATTTAAATCTACTCTTTTTGAGCACATTTGAGCTGGGTTTGTGTTTGCTGTTCACTAATGATTTCTTTTTCCCAGTTTTAGAAGTGCCCTTGAGATTCAGCAAAATAGACTCTGAATGAAAGTTCTGAGTATTCTTTGACAAAATACAAGTGTATTAACTCTAGCATACTTGGAGATGCAGAAAGGGGGATATATTCCACTTACGGCTTCGATTTTTTGGTTGTCATAAAATATGCAAGTTAAGTGTTTCACAGGCTCTGGGTAATTGTTTTACATAGACAAAACACAAGCCAAAGAATGTTTTTAGACAGGAAAACTTAGCTTGAAAATGACAGTGCTAACAGAAATAATTTTCCAACATTTTTATACTTCAGGTCCTTAATGCTAAATATTTTGTATTTTTTCCCCAATTCCATTCTTCATGCAGCTCCCAGAGGTCTCTTAAGCTGTATTTGCTCTAAAAGAAGCAGTGGCTGTGTACTGGTCATGATTTTTACTTTTAACTTCAGAAATCAGTTATTAATGTGAAAACTATGTTGATCATCACAGTCAAATGGGAAGGTTTCTCTGAACTGCACCATGCTCTAATTTGTGGATTTTCAAATCAATATGTTTTTGTGTAATAGCTTTTTGGCTTTTTCATGTTCTTAAGCTTCTGTGGAAATGAAAAAGTAACAAAGCAGTAATAAAAACCTGAAGTGTGGCAGTAAAACTGATACTTAAAACGTAGATTTTTGTTGGCTGCAAGCTGGGGATTTCTGGCTGCAAAATTAATTCCTTGCTGATAAAGAACATTTCTGTACCTCTTAACAGAAACGATCCAGTCTTTTCATTAGGCTTTTAATTTGTGGTTGACTGTGCTTATGTTAACATCTTTACCTACTTAGATTTTTTTGTGGAAGGAATGGCAAGTATGTATTTCTTTTTAAAGCACAGTCATTTATATCTCTGGTTTGAGAGTTCTATGAAGAAGGTGGACTTGCTTTGCACTAAGTGCAGAGGTATACTACCGCTCTCTGTATGCAAACTTAAAGGATTGATGACTCATCACTTATAGACAAAAGCAAGGTAACTTTCTGAAGGTAGCATGTACCAGAACATATTACTGCGGTGTGTTTTAATCATTGATTCAGCTTGTTAAAACATAGGTTTGGAAGGAAACCCTGCCTGCTTTTTTCTCAGTTTGTTTCTCAGGTTTTTTTCAGTACTATAATACTCAGCCATTTCTCTGCCATTCATGTTCTTCTACTCTTCTTGCTCTAACTGTGCAGTCTGAATGTTAAGACTTTTTCCAGTTTCCCCCTTGTTATTCCCACTGTTAAAAAGTCTGTGAACAACTTCTGTGTAAGGACTTTTTTCTACCTGTTCACAAGCAATGAATGATGACAGGTTTGTAGCATCTTCCCCATTCTCTAGATTCGACAGAGCTCTCAATAATTGGGATTTTGTGTTAAGGCATGGCAAAAAGGCTGACAGAAAGTTCCCAGCACTACAGAGAATACACTGAAAATATTTTGTGGATTGGTGGAACATTATCAGTGGCTTCTTTTTCTCTGTACACTTTATTTGTACTGTGCAATACAACTCCCTCTTCACCCTGATTCTATATATGCTTTCAGAGACAGCATTAAACCAAAGCATCCATATGTGAATTTTTGAGTTCCAGGAAGAATGTGACTCTTACTTGTTTATCAGCACTATAAGTTGCACTCCTCTTTTATGGCTTCAGTGACCGATGTTATGACAGAAGTCAATTGTTCAATTAAACTTTTCCACATTGTTATTATCAGAACAATTGATACTTGTCTGCCCTCAGGAAGAATCCCATTTTGCAGGTTAAAACCATAATTGCAGCTAATTTCAGTTGGAAAATAAAAGTTGGTGATGTGATTTAACCCTGGTAGGCAGGTGAGGCCTGCACAGCTGCTCACTCGCTCCCCCCCCCGCAGTGGGACGAGGGAGAGAATCACAAGGGTAAGTGTGCAGAAACTTGTTTATAATTTTTGTCTCTTCCACCTCCTGTGCTCAGGGCTGCTCTGCTACCTTTTATGAAGCTCCCTCCCTTTCCCTCTCAGCACGCTCTGGTCAAATCTGTCGTTACCTTGAACCCTTTGAGCCCCACGTTGGGTGCCAAAAAGGGTTGTTGTGGTTTAATCCAGGCAGGCAGTACAGATTGAGCAGCTTCTCTCACTCTGCAGATGTCTGTAGGAGAGTGCCGGTTAGGGTAAAAGTGAGAACACTCACGCTTTCAGATAAAGAGACTTTAGCAAGTATAAAGGGAGGAGAAAAAAAAGAGAAGGGGGTGGGGAACAAAACCAAAAAAACCCTAATAAAACAACAAGTGATGCAAAAACCTGCTTGCAAGAAAACCCTAGCTGACTAATTTCCAATTTCCTCCCCATACTTTATTGGTGAGCACAATGTCATATGGCACAGGATATCCCTTTGGTCAGTTGGGGTCAGCTGTCCCGGCTGTGTCCCCTCCTGACTCCTTGTGCACCTGCAGCCTGCTCACTGATGGGGTCGGCTGAGGGGCAGAAAAGGCCTTGGCTCTGTGCAGGTGCTGCTCAGGAACAGCTAAAACTTCCCTGCCATGGAGAATATTAACTCTGTCCCAGCTGAAACCAGCACAGTTGTTTAGTCAAACCAGGTACACTTTGATACGTGTGTAATTCAAGTTATAAATGTCTTTCTGGCGGACAGTTTTGTTTCTTGGGTTATGTTTTTCATTCATTTTAAGGAATATATGTATGACAAGGTAGTTACTCATGTATTTACCAAGTCTAAATGGTACAGAAGTGACTATCCAGCGCGTGTAATTTATGTGCCTTTTGTAACTAGTATTAATTATTGCACTCCTTTTTACATAGTAAAAAATAGGTGACATATTGGTGAAACAACTGAAATTTGAGGATGTGTGCACACAAATTAGCCTTATTTTAATTGAAGAAGGAAAATGGAGTTCATGCAGGTTAAATGGACATGTGTGTTGAGTTAGCCTCTGATTACAGAAAGAAGAATAAATAGAATTACCTTCATGTTGAAATTCAGCTGAAGAATAAAGTAATGGCTCTTGTTGGCCCTGATAGTACTTAGGAAGCACTGCTAAGATGAGAAGTAAGAGATGCTATTAAAGTGACTAATCGTATGGTAATTTGTCGTGTCACAGTGGAGCTTTCAGCAGACATCCCAAGAGGCCTCAAGACTATTTGCTCTTCAATAATGCTGGTTTGCAGAGCCTGGCATTTTACCCTCGAAGTTGGGAAAATTGTTTGCAGGGAAAAAAAAAAAAGGTTACCCTTTTTTTATTTAATAGTAAAGAGTATCTGCTTTTGGGTTTTGGTCAATAGTAATTGTTTCCTACACGACAGTGCTGTCTAGTTTCAGATCCCTTTCTGAGCCAGTTGATATATCCAGCCTCTAACATCTTGAAGCACTGATTTACATAGTTGTGGAAATCTATACGTATTTTCACTTCTCTGGTTGCTTTTCGGGGATGCTTTTTTTTTTTTTCCTAACTACTATTTCCTTAATGTCACAGTCAGACAAAGAGCGTATAGTTTTTCTCGTTCCCCTCCTCCATGCCATACCTGATGTTATAGGCTTGTTGTGCTCCCTATTAGATTTTTATTCCTTAGCTGAACAATTGATGTATTTATTGTATTCTGTTTAGGATCGGTATCCTAAATCATAGAATCTGTATCATCTGAATTATGCAATAGCACAGTCATGACTTCTCAGGCTTTTCCTACTGATTCTAACTGTCTGTTTACTCTTGTATTGCGGTTGAGCAGGGAGTTGTATCTTGAACTTCTTATAGGTTTGACGACCCTTGAATAATTTGGTGTATTTTGAAAATTTTATCATCTCCTTACTCTCACTCATTCCAGATTGAAGTGGTCAACATATTTGTAAACATATCCATTTGCATATTCATGTAGAATATAATGAAGTAAAAAAAAAGACTGTATGTTTTCAAGCTTTCTTTTCAATTTCTAAGGAGTTCTAAAACAAGAATTGTCTAACATCTTAGGGTTTCTCAGAACCTTTGGTAAGTTTTCTCGCTGAAGTCTAAGTATGCAATACCACTTTTATCCCAGTGCTGCTCAGCTCTTCCGGAGACCTCCTCTTATACTGAATTTTTGGTTCATGGCTTCCCTCAAACACTTTTCCCTGGGATACATTATACACCCAAGCTTGCCTAATTTTATTTGTCCTTATAGGTACTATAGATTTGCCTAATACAAACATTCAACTGTAGCTCTTCAAATATCTAAAAGATGAGAGTTGTATTTGCTGCTTGTGTGCTGGTTTAAGGAGTAGGTTATCCTGTATTGAAATGCTTTTGAAACACTGTAATGTGTAGCATGTAGTCCTGAGAAAGTGTTACTCTTCAGTATTTATTCTTAAATGGGGGGGGGGGTTCTGAAACTTTAACTACTGATGCTGTGCATGGCTTCCTTCCTTGGTGCTCTACAATCTGTAAAAAAGAGCTGGCATGTAGAGCACATCTGATCAATGCAAATAGGTATGGGTATTTAAGGCCTTCCTCTTGAAGAAACTACTGCTAGATTTCACTGCTAAAATAACTAAAAAGAAAAAAAGCCCACATAGTACTGTTTGCACAATGGACCAGGATCTTGAACTTGTACTGTGAGACTATTTGCTGTTGTCCTTTGGTGTATTAAGTTGTTTACAAGGTAATATTGTAGTAACCGAGTAGATGTTATGTACTGTTCCAAAGCATGCCCAGAATTCCCAGGAGGTCTGCTTTTCCTCCTGTGTAACACATTTCTATTCGCCTTTGGCTTTAAAAGCCAGCTTGGTTTGTAGCATTGAAACCACCTACTATTACTTGACATATAGAAGAGATCTCGGTCTTTGCAACTGTGCAGTGTCCATGAATTTCAGTCCTTGTAAATGAAGATTCCGGTTCAAATGGAATAGTTCTTTAAGAAAAAAATTTAGAATTCAAATTTTTGTGGTGTTTTTGTGTGCCGCACCTTCCCCCTGCAGCAGCCAGCCTGATGATTGGTGTCATTCTCTCACAGCAGAAGAAATACAGGCAAAGAAAGAATGAGATATATGCGTTATCTTGTGAAATGCTGGTTTATAAACTCCACTAGATTGATCAGAGTGGATGTAACGGTGTAGAATTATGCTGCACAGGAGAATCGCAGAGAGCCAAGGAATATGCTGTCCCTTGCACTGCACAAATACAGAGCAAAGGCAGTTCTTGCTTTAGCCTGCGTATATAGGATGACAAGTTGGTGTGAAAAAATACACCCAATTAGCATCGATCAGAAATTATTGAACAAGTATCTTATATAATTCTATGCTGAAAAGTTTAAGAGAAAAGGCTGTTAGCATCATACTTCTATGAAAATTAGGTGTTTGTTGGAATCTCTCTGGAAGCTTAAGAAGCCCCACCCTTTTTTTGCAGAAAATACAGATACACTGGCTAGGCATTGTAATTTGTTTTAACATGTTTATATCCGTTTTCACCAAAACACAATGAAGTTAGGTCGTGTTAAAAGTTCAAGCAAGTTTATATCTAACAGACATGAATTATTATGTTTATTTTGTTCAATAATCCACAAGTTCTGACACAGATTTGGCATAAACAGTCACATGATCCAGCAGAGCAATTACTGGTAGTCATAGTAAAACCAACTTCTTTACACCAGCGTAACTGAGCTGTATTGCTTGTATGTGTTCAGGATAAGAAAGCCTTTTTTTATAGAGCTTAACATCTGGTGTCTGATTCATTCACCTTTCTGGCCTGTCATGGCAGATGTGTAAGTTGTTCTTGGTAGAACTGCCTCTTTACTCACCTTTGGGTCATTCTTGGTATAACTGCCTCTTTACTCACCTTTGGGTCAAACAACCCCCACCTTCAGCCCCCTTTTTTTAAACATTACAGTTTGAAGTCTTTGTTTCTGCCTAAATACATAAGCCTGCTTGGTTTTAATCTGAGAACATAGCTGTATCTATGGGATATTGTAGATATTGCATTATTATTTCTGTAGCATCAGCAATTACCAAGGTTATTTTAATCATGTGAAAAGAGTTGTATGTCAGAGAGGAAGCGTGCAGGTGAAATGCAAGGCTTTGGAAAACTGTAAGTAGACCAGTGACTGAGCCTGAGAGAAGAGCCGAGTTGATGTGTGAGGTGTTCACGAGAGCTATTTTTTCTGTTCTGCTCTGTTCACTCAGTTCTGTGAGCTTTTTTTTCTGTGTTGAATGACTCTGTGCAGCTGCAATCACCAGATTTGTCAGAGTTTAAGGAAATCTTGGGTAACTGAAAACACTGTATGTCATATCTACTTCTTTAATTTCTAATTTTCCAAAACCACTGCTCAGATTTCCTCAGGTGTTTGACCTCAATGACCTCAACATTTGTTAAACTCTTGAATATATAAGGGACTTAGGAGGCTTGAATATTTTAATTTGCTGTTGAATAAAAAAAAAAACAAACACATCTGTAATCATAACTGAATTAATGTCAGTCATATTGTTTACCTCATTTTTAAGCCATGTGTTGGTAAATTCTCATCTTCTTGGAAAAAAAACTTGTATAAATGTAGTTAAGGTGCTGATCTCTTTGAAACCTGTTAAAACTGAGAGGTCCATAAAATCTGTAATGGTTTACACAGGTCTTTCAAACTCAAGACACGATTTACTTTTTACAAGATTCAGCTATTATTTACATACACAAGTTGGTAATATTAACATCCATATACAAGATTCTTTATACAGGTTCAAATCACCTCGTGGAAATATCCATAAAGAGTTAGTGTTCTAGTTTAGTCCAGCAGAAGACGTCTGAGAACTTCCTATTTTGTTTCTTGGATAAACAAGAGCAAAATACTTCTGAAATGTAATTTCTCGTTTTCACAGACAGAAGTAAGACTTCTCCTTTTTTTTTAACAGGAAGAAAGGCAGGATTAGTAGCTGTATAGTATTGCATTTGGTACATCTTAAATCAATGTCCTGGAGTGACAGAGAGAAGCTGGTATCCATACCTTTAAATAATCATATCAGAGACTTCTTCTTTAAAGAATTTGAGTAGGGAGTGGTAGTAGATAATCGATCTTGTGTATATTGTGCAAGTTTTACTTCTGAAGTGCTTTCTAGAGTTATGCCTGAATCTCTATATATTCTTCGGCAAATAAAGTGGATTACCATCTTACGGACACTTCTGGACATTAAGAAATACATAACTGGGTCTAAGCAGCTGTTAAAAGATGAAAATACAAGCATTATCTCATTGCATGTGTGAATGATTTCTTTCCAATAACAAGATGGAGTTTGTAACTGTGATGTGATGTAGACAAACCGGAATACGTGGTAAGGAACAAAGCAGATGGTGAAAATAATGAGGACAATGAAGGAGTTCCTTGCTGTCTGGGTATATTTTCCCGCATTGGGAAAATTTGCTCTTTTCTTTGATATTTTCAGAAGGTTCTTGGCAATTTTAACATAGGAAAGTATCAAAAGGAAAAAAACTATCCAAAAAAATATGACAATGATATAATTGATAGTTACTTCTGTCTTTGCATCCTGTTTATTTCGGTAATGAAAGCACATAGTAGAATTGCTGTCCTCAGTCTTAGAGAAAGAGGGTGCAACTACTGTAATAAAACCTGCTATTGCAAGTGCCCACACCACGCAGCAGACATGTATACTTTGTCTAGTAGTCAGCATTTTAGGGCGCTTCACGGACTTAGTTATTTTTATGTAGCGATCTAGACTAATTAGTCCCAACAGTAATATGCTAATATACATGTTCATATAAAACTGAGTTCCTACAATCTTGCATAAAACCAGTCCAAGCTTCCAGGTGTTGTGTTGAACATGATAAAGTATTCGGAAGGGAAGACAGAAGATCAGCAGGAGGTCTGCAACAACTACATTTAGCAAGTAAACTTGGATAGAGTTCCTTTTCTGGTGAATGCACAGGAAAGCACACAGGGCTATAGTATTTCCAACCAATCCGGTGACAAAAATGATAGAGTAAAAACCTATCAAAGCAAGTGACAGCGAGCTGTCATCCATGGGACAGTGGGCATCATTTTGAATTTCCGAGGAATTTATGGCTAGGTTAGTTTGGGTGCTCCAAAAGACTTCCTTGTGTGGAAGAATGGTGGGTAAGTCGAATGAAGCTGCAGCCATCATTTGTGAGGAGTTTTTTATCTGGTCTGTAGGGATGCAAAGAGGAAATTTCAGAATTAAATCACCACTGGGTCATTTTCACATGACTGCTTGCTTTATTGCCTACAGTCTGTGTGATATAAACATAAAAGGCAGTAACTAAAAGAAGTAAATGCACCGAAGTATCACTGTAACTAGGTAGAAAAAGGACTTTCAGCCGGATACGGTGATACAATCTAACTCTAGAATAATTGGTTCTGCATTTTTCTTCACCTGAAGTAGGAAGAAACAGATGGTAGAGAGTGCTCACACAGATCACTATTTTGTTGATCACTTTATTACTGTCTTGTATTATTTTAAAAGTCAACTATGATGTTTTACTGTAAACTTTAGAATTTTGGGGTTTTTTATCTACAAGTACAAATAATTTCTTTAAGCTCTGATGTTAGGATTAGTCTTTCTGACACAGAAAGCTTTTTAATTAAGATGCAAAAGCAGGTAGGCATAGCTAAGTGAAGTATTCTCAGAGTTGATACAAAGTACTTAAAAATATATCTATACAATTCAAAAGTCATCAGTATTCATTTTAAATAAGTACCCAGGATCTCTCACAAGCAAGTCACTAGTTTTCAATTAGAAAAGCAATTTTCAATTAATATTTATTCAGCTATGTAATTTGCTATAAGTAATGCTGGGTCAGTACATACTGCAGTAGCTTGTTTTTAATAATTTATACATTCATGTAAATGAAAGTATTTTCTCTTTAACTGTTCACAAATCAGTAGTACGCAAAGTTACAAATATTATTATAGCTGGAGGCCACATTAATGCAATAAGAGATTGTTTCTACATCTTCCTTCTTTTCATTGTTTTCCTTATTTTAATTTCAATTTTATTTTAAATTCACTAAGCTTATTTTTGACCATGAAGGTGCAATCTGGAAGATAAGGCAGCTCTGACCAAAGAAGGAAAACCAAAAAAAACCTTGTGGTTAAGAGAGCGGAATCACAATGAGCTGTTTAGAGAGATGGTTAAGATTGATTAGTACTGAAACATTTTTATCCTCAGTTCATATGCCATAGCGATAAAAGATTCCATAAATAAGTTTACTTAGATTATTTTTTTAAAGGGGCAAATCTTACAAAAAGTTCAGAATTGGTTTTGGTACTCTGAACTTAGTTGTCCAAAACAGTGACAAGAAAAAACCAACATGCTTCCATATACAGAACTTTAAAATGCATGGTCTTAAAAATGCAAATTTGCATTTAAATGTGTACTATAGCTGCAGCAGCGAAAATAGTAGCACTTTAGCTAAAAGGCTAGGTAAGACCTAAAGGAAATATAGATCTGACCTATTGAGGGGACAGTCTAGAATATTTTAACATCCTGTGTCGGCTGATCTTACGGTTGCATTCAATTTTTGCAATGTACAATGTAAACTTTTAAACATATTTCAGTTTTCATATTTGCCATTTCATATTGTTAAGGTAAGAAGTAATGTTAAAAGTTTGATTAAATAGCATGATGCTCTCAAATGGATCTACAATGATTTCTTGTTTATGTTGCATTTCTATAAAAACACTTGATATCATGACTTGTATACGTAGCAACAAGTTTTAGGTCAGAGAGAAAAATCAAATACACTGCAGATGCATTACAAAAGTAGCTTTGCTGTCGTAAGATTTGTCATATGCAAGCAAGCAAGCGTGCTTAACCATCAGTGTATTTAAGAAAGAGCTTGTAGGTCAGCATTACCTTAACAGTTAAGAGAAATTTTAATAGAAATTTGTTTTACTGTAGCAAAAATATAAAAGAAGCCACTTACCATTTATATCTTAAGAACTTCTGCAGATTTTCAAAACCACTGGTGAAGGCAGAGGAGTAACACGCAAGTCCTTATTAGAAAGCTAAAGCACCAGCTTCTCTATGAAAGTGATGAGAATCAGCTGACACAGTGTAATTAGCAACAAGGGGAAGTTTAGTGTTGCAACTGTGTTCTTCTGAAAATAAGATTTTAACTAGTAAAACTCAGCTTGTTGAAAAAAATTAATTTTGCTGTTAATTTGGACTTAGAGAGGTTTCATGATAAAGTTTTCTCTGAGTTTTGCTCTGAATTGGGGATTCTGAATTTGAATTTTCTCAGAAACTTTGCTTCTGGTGAGCAGTGTCACTAACTTCCTTTCTGAATGACAAGTGCGTTGGTACAGCCTGTTTGGTTTTTTTAATGCTGTCACGGAAATTGTAGCCCTCTCTCAAATGTTGGGTACAGAGAAATAGTACAGTTAGCTTATGTTGGTGGTGGTGTTCTCCCACCTACCTTCCTCCTTGCCTGGGGTTGAAGTTGATCTTTATTACTCAAAATGACAGTGATGAGAGATTGTGAAAGCGTCTAAAGTGTGCACCTTAATTTCAGTAAAGCAGAAGGGAAATCAATTATTAAGAGATAATACCACCTAGTAATACTATTTTAAATAGGATATAAGGGATTGAAAATTATTATAAATTGCAAATTTATAAATTAATTGTAGAAGTCCTGATATGGTACCTTGAACGTAAAGATCATCTCAAGAACATTGTCTTGACTTAGCATTCTCCCTTTCATTTGAGATGAGAATTTCCATGGTGTAACTATCTTAAAATCTCACATGTTTAGGAATCAAGCTTTTATGGGATTCTGGAGATTTCAGTTAGATTTGTGAACATGCTATGGATTCTTACTTGGAAGTGGTTTGTTCTCATGCAGTGGGAACTTCTAAAAACAAAACACGAGTGGTTACAGATGTTGAACTTACAGATAGTCAGATTGAGCTGCTTGTAGCTCCTTTGCACTATTTTGAGTTCCTGGTTTCACTCTTTAGGCAACAATGTATTCTCAAGAAGCAGTACACAAATTTTACATTCTTCCTTTTAAATAATATGGTTGCGTGGTGGTTTAGGCCTGGCTGGAGGCCAGACGCCCACCAAAGTCAATCTACTACTTCCCTTTTCAGTGGGACAGAGGAGAAGATATATATTGAGAAGCTTAGAAGTCAAGATGAGGAGAGTGAGAGATCATCCCATAATCAACCTCATGGGCAAAACAGACTCAACACAGTGAAGGAAAGAACCTCTCTAATTTATGACACTGCACTGCACACCCAGTGAAACAGGAGTCAGATAATGAGAAGCGCAACCAGATCTTAAAGCACCTCCCCCCACCCCTCCCTTCTTAGCAGATTTCACTTTAGTCATGATTTCACTCCCTTCTTCCTTCCCATTGTGGCACAGGGAGCGGCAGGGACTGGGGGAATGGGGATTCTGGGCAGTTCCTCGCAAGTTGATTACCTTCTTGGCCAGGGGTGGCATTCATTCCTCATACCCTCCCCCTGCTGCACAGTGGGGTCCCACCCACAGGAGACAGTCCTTCAGGAATTTCTCCAACATGAGCCCTTTCCCACAGGGCTTCAGCTCTTCACCAGCTGCCCTGACATGGGTCACTGCTATGGCGGGCAGTCATAAATCACAATGTCTTTCAGTCCCAGTCCTCCATGGAGTCATAAGCTCCGCCCCCAGCAAACCTGCTCTGGCGCAGCTCTCTCCCACGCTCATCTCTGTGTCTGTCTCTCTCCATGGGCTGCAAGTGCTGGCAGAGGCTTGCTCCAATGCAGGTCACAGCATCTCCTGTATGTCTCCACCTGCTCCAGTGTGGGGCCTCTCCACAGGCTGCAGATGGGGTCTTGGCCTTTTCCATGGGCTGCGGGGGGACACCCGCTCCACCATGGGGTTCTTCACAGGCTGCTGGGGCATCTTTCTCTCTGGCACCTGGGGCGACTCCTCATCCCCTTCTTCACTGACCATGGTGCCTGCACCATTTCTTACATCTTCTCACTCCCTTCTCTGGTGGCAAAAAGCAGCTGATTTCATTTTTTTTTTCTCCTAAATGCGATTCCCAGAGGTGCTGTGACCATCGCTGATGGGCTCAGCCTTGGTCAGCAAGGACTTTGGCCTTGAATTGGCCGATGTTTACTTTCTGGGGCCTGCGGAGAGCTTCTGGCTGCTTCTTACAGCAGCCATCTCAGCAGCCCCGCTTCTCTACCAGTACCTAGCTACACAAAACTGTGACAGGTTGACAGCAAAGGGAGGCTTTGAGTAAATGCAGAAAGCCATAATGCATTAATTGTAGTGTTTTGACTAAGTGCATTAAATACTGAATTGCGTTCTAATAGACTTTTGCCTGTATGTTGCTTCCTACTACACCAGTCAGTGTCCATCCAAATTGATGTATAAAGTTACTCAGTTTTCACATGTTGCACCTCACTCTTCTTGGTGGAAAAAACTGCGGAGAATCAAAAGTATGGGTGGCTGTGCCTGAAATCCACTTTAGAAACCTAAACAGTTTCCTCCCTCATTGGACTATTTGTTAGAAACAACTCAGGGATGTTCCTTTTCTTTTCTGCAGTTGGAAGTTGATTAGTGAATTTTGTGGTTAAGGCTCAAAATAGTGTTTTATGTTCTCTGTATGAAGGGTAAGATCCAACAAAGCCTATCATAGGCAGGGTGTTTCTGCTGGAGAATTGAAAATGTGTAAGGCTTAAAGCTGAAAGGTAAAAAGAAAAAGTAATATCAGGTAAGAAATTATGAGCATTAATTTTTATATCTATTTTATTATGATTTCACTGTGAGTTCTGTTAAGTCCTGAGAGGATTTTACTGTGCCTAGGACAATTGAAAAGGAAGCCAATGGAGAAAGAGGAGTCCATACTAGGAAAAAAATATCTGGAATGAAGAAATTCCTTCCAAAAGAACCCCAAATTTTAGCTTCTGTTTGCAAATTTATAAAAATAACTTCTAAAATGCAGATTTTATTTCTCAGTATACTAATTTGTCTGGGTTTTTGTCTTTTCAGCCACACTGTGTACTGCTTGCCTCAAAAGAAAATTCAGCCCCAGTGAAGCTTGGTGGCTTCGGGGTAGCAATTCAGTTAGGAGAGTCTGGGCTAGTTGCTGGAGGTAAGAAATCTTTCAAAGTTGTATAACATTGTGCATGTTGTACTACAGAATTCTGTTTTTCCAACACAGCCTGGCCTGCAAAGCAAGAGTTCAAAAATAAATAATCTTGCAATAAAGACTTTTGTTACCATTATAAATGCCCACAGTTAAGCTAAATTGTTAGCGGAGCGTAACATTATTGTACGTACGTACCATGAGTATTAAATCCCTTTGAATGTTGCTCAACAGGAGCTAACGCTGTTTTGATCAAAACAAAATTGGAAAAAACCAAAGAATTTTCCATTTTAATACAATCTTTGGCATAATTCTTCCATGCTTGACAGAGCAAATAAAATAAAAATGCTATCAGGATTAAAACGTACGTCAAAGCCATCTAGTAAGGACTTACCACAGCATCCTCAGTGCTCCCCTGTGTTTCTCAAGCAATTTCTGTCAAAATGCTACGTGGTTTAATAGCAAATCTTTACTAGTTTTCACATGTTACTTTTTTCTGTGTTTGAATATTTCCTTGTAATTATTGCATAAGACATCAATATCTTGATACGTATGTATATTTTTTGACTGTGTGTTTTGTTTTCTGTGGATTTTATTTCCTCTAGCTGCCTTCCATATTGTTCCAGACAATAGGGTTATGCTTTAATCAGCCCGCACAGATGAAGACCCAATCAATTTTCTGATGCTTTCATTGCCAGAGTAGGAGACCCCAACAAAAGATTTTGTTCATTTTAAGGGGTTTTTTCCTTCAAAATGAGTAACTTAAATCTCTGTACCATGCATCTTCAAAACCTCAGATTTCCTAATCTAATTACTTAAAGGTCTCCGTCAATGTGGCTTTTATATCTCTTTAAAATACAAAGCAAACCCAATATAAGTATACCAACAGCTTCCATTGTCTTCCAGATATCACTAATACCTGGAAATATCCGGGGATATTGCTACTTACAGGCCTAGATACATCTTTTTTAAAGAAAATGCCCGTTCAGTCAAGATACTGTGGTTTCCTTAATAAAACGATCACACTTCTTTCTTTAATTTTCAGTGTTTCTTGAATTTTTGATACATCAGCCACTGCTGCTTTTTTTTTTTAGTGATAGTTCCTACGCTTTTGTTTATGATTCTCTCGTATTTCTTCTTTTTATTCTCACTGATCAACATTATGCATTACTTCTGTTTCAGCTACTCTTCTGGAGGTAGTCAGATACAATGTACTTCCTTTCAGACCTTTAGCTGTCTCACAAGAAGCCTCCAGTTCAACTTGGAAAAAAAATCCTGTATTTTTTCCCCACATTTCTCATGTGCTTCCTCTCTCGTTACTGTTCACTGTTCTGCAAATCTCACTCATCGTTCATGTGCTCAACTTCCATGCAGTTATCAGTGCTGGTCTGGTCTTCCCCTTTCTGTGTAAGTGTTTTCATTCCCTTCTGGTTCCGTTTGCGGTACTTACAGAAGCTTCTTTCTTAAGCTTCTTCCTTAAGCCTCATCAGTACAATATTTCACTGTATCTCTGTATTTTGCTTCATCCATCACACCTATTGCCACATCAGTCTGCCTTCATGGTTTTTAGGTTTTATTATTCCTCTCTCTCAATAGCCATGTCTAGTTTGCAGCTTTTCTGTTAGCACATGTCACTTTCAGCTTCAACTGCCTCTCACTTTCAGGGATACCCAGAATAATTCCACTTGATTTCCACATGGAAGGTCTCAGTTCTGCTACTTGGTTCAAGCTTTCTCTTTAGTAAACTCCTTATCTCTCTCCCCTCATCCTCCCTGCCAGTCTTTCTGCCGCAAACTACATCTTTTATCTGGCGGTTCTTTCAGAGACCTACCCAACAGTGTATTACTAGACAGGCCCTTACACAGCCCCAGTGAGACTTTATTTCTTCGACTCTACAGTGTCATCCCATATGTGTTATATGAAAGTTTAACAGTACTGCCTTTTTGAACTGGGCTATATATGTGTAATAAAGTGTTTATCTGCATAGTTACTTAGGTTACTCATATGCCCTACAGATAAGTTTTAGTTGTTAACAACATAAAAACATTACAGGGACTACTTATTTCTTATTTCACCTAGATGAAATAGAAACTCTCTTTACAGAGGTGTTAATAGGCAGTAAAATAACCCATCTGTTCACTTTCACGCTCTTTTTTTTTCTAATTCTTAGTGAAAAAACACCTTCACATAGTCATTTATTTCCCTTTCAGGATGGCAATTCCTGTGTTTGGTGGTTAACACATCAAAAAAGTAATTCTCTGCTAAATAAAAGCTATTCAGGTTTTCTTACTGACCCTAAAACTCCTTGTGCTTCCAATCCATTTCTAACCCAAGTGTTCAAACACACTTCAAAATTTTTACCATACTGAAAACACGCTGTGTCATTCATACAGCACATGCAGTACAGATTGAACTTTCTGTGCCTAGGTAATGTGTACTGCCACAATACCTTAGCAGAATGTACACACTACTGGTATAAAACCCAATGTAGATGACCCTGGTGCTCAAGAAAAGGAATCTTGTCTGTTTCCTTTTTTTTATGTTCCTTGAAGTAGTTTATCTTTTAAACCAGAAAAGGACAGATTTCCTTAAGAAAAAAACATGTCTGCATTGAAAGTAATGTAACAGTAGCAAAGTTTAACTGATAGGATTCTTCCCTTAATTTTGCATAAAACCCCTGCTGTTGTGCAAAAGCTCTTTTGAGACTATGTTGTTGGGACTATGAAATTTTTTTAACTCAACAAAAATGATCTTTTTTCCAGTATGCATAAATTGTTCAGGGGAGGAAGAGGGGATTTTTGTAACAAAGTTAAACTAAGTCCCAGGTATTGAAAGTAGACCACTCCCACTCTTGACATAAGTCCAAAGATAGACTTCT